>JAMKCF010000014.1:10681218-11188718 GCA_023634235.1 Pisaster brevispinus | reverse complement strand
ATGCACCAATCGGGATATTAATCGCCAAATTCAGAGCTTAGAGTTCATCCCAGTCCCAAATCCAATATTCCTGTCTGAAAAACTGTCAAAGTTGAAATAACATCGAAAAACACCAGAAACCACTGTTGCTTATTTTGGTAGTAGCAATCGAAATAAGCCCGATGAGTCCCTGACAAAACATCCATAACTTTCTTTGTATTCAGTTTTGAGGAAATTTTCACATGTTGGTTTTTGTGGTGTGTTTGTAAAAGTAGAGCTCGTAGAATGACTGTGTTCCGGCCCAACTTTAGAATCGTCCCAACTATAGTTGGGCTCGGTCTCAACTTGAGAGTTACAGTTGGGACAGCCCAACTATAGCCGGGGCAGTAGTAACTATATGGTGTACAGTGCTTTGGTATGATTTCCCTGGTTGGTTTGCTTGTCATGGTGTTGCTCCGTACCAAAAACCGTCCCAACTACAACTACACTGGTACTGTTGGGATGCCCCATTTGATTTGGCATTGCAATGCAACAGACAGCTCCAGATATGAATGAAATGGGACATAGGTAGAGAGGCCTACCTCCTGCAGTGGAGTGCAATAGGCTAGAAATAAGAACTTATCATGGAAGAGTAGGGGTTAACCTCGGTATTTTTGGTTCACACAGCAAGTACCCTTGTAAACAGGTTTCCTCAGGCTTGCGAGCTACAGTGATAAAGTTCACTTATGAGGCATCCTTGGTTTCATTACCAGAAATGTACAATACAATCATCTTGAGCCTTCGAGAAAGACTCGAAAAGACTTCCGAGAAAAGGGTCGAAACTGACGTCAGGTCACCGACTATTTTTGTGCAAACCACAAACTGCTGGTATGTGGCGAGGCTTTAAATTCAGTTACGTGTACTAAAAAAAGACTCTTGTCAATTTGTTTTAATGAAGGTATTCCTACCCCCATGTTTTTTTCCTCAAGTTTTGCTATGATAATTACTAAGTTAATAATTACCGTGTTTTATAACACAGAGAAACTTGTGAGGATGAACAATTATGTTAGAAGCTTTGATCATTGTGGAACAGGGTTTGCCCTAAACACTGTAAGCGACCAGCCAGCAGGGTCAGTTAGCTTGTCATCCATCGGCTTTTTCACTGGTCCATATTTGGGGATTTCCTTTGAACATTATCATTTCCATGGGACTGTGTATAATTTGAACAACTAAATATGAACAATCACTGGGTAACACGAAGCAGTGGCAAGTAATAAACTCGCTAGCCGGACTAGTTAGACATAATTTTGACTGGTCCTCGGGTGTTTTAACTGTTAATTTTGACCAGTTTACTATTGGGAAAACTACATCATTGTCACTATCACAACCAGGCCATCCCAGCTATAGTTGGGCCGTCCCAACTGCAACTCTCAAGTTGGGACACAGTTAGGACAGAACAAAATGTACCCTTTTCAAAAACCAACAATGTATGGACCTCTTGGTAGATCAGCCGATAAAAGGTGATAATTACATCCGCTGTGTTGATGTTGTCTCCCGTAAACAGATTATAGGTATCAGCTAACAGTTAACACAGGGTTTCGATGATCGAGAGGAATGTGGAGTTCAAATTGTTTATTTGTTTCAGTCAGGTGATAACATTATACTGCGACTGCTCGAAATGAACTTCAAGAGTGCATTTCAATGCAGTCACGTGTTGCTGTCACGTGTTTAGACTCTTTAATCGAGGAAATTTAAACGAAAGCACTCCTCTTTCATGTTTGTAAGGCCTAACCCCAAATTCTCCACACAATACTTATGGTGTCAATGCAGTAAGGCACACCATTGGTTTGATGATATAGAGCAGTACTTGTAACGGATTCAGCAAAGTTGACAAACTGTAGATAGGGTGTGCACAATTTCAAATCTAAGTTTTTGCTCTATTGTTTTAGCAAGTGCACGTGGTACCCAACTCTTTCAAAACCACTTAGCTCATTCTTCTTTCAATCTTGTTCATCGCAAAATCTTCACAGGACATTTACCCATTGTTTATTGTTAACACAGCATGACTAGCTTATAGCTATTGGTGACATCACATGAACAGGAACTTGTACCGTAACACGCTCTCAGTGAAGTAGGCACCGATACGCAAGGCGCACGTGGAAGTAACTGCAACACTTTTAAAACGTTGTAATTTCTTTCAGTGCTTGTAGATGTAAACAAGCTCTTTCTAAACAATGCAGCAGCTCTTTGTCCTTTTAATTTCGTCAACCCCCAAATCGTCACACCTACTATTAATCTCATGTCCACACTGCAGGAGATGATTGTGGCTTAGCTATGAACCGAGTAATGTAACACATTCTATGAGAATTAGAAACTAGTAGTAAACAGAGTAACATTTTAAGTGTGTAAACCCATAAGCAATGATTTACTACATGAATAAGACGTCCTCGCGTAACAACTTCCCAGCAAGCTGGCCCTTCCGCAACTCATAAAAAACGGAAGTGTTTTCTGGCTGTAGATTGTTTGTTTATTGGTGGTAGAAGTGGTGAGATCTCTATACACTTGTCAGTCAGTACGAAGTGGGGAACGTTGACAATCCACTGCAGATAAATCATCACCTATACAGCTGCAGCTCATTGGGCTACACGCTTATGTCACAAATTCCTTCACTTGAAGCATCGGGCACCGCTCCCAAAACGTGGTTTGGGTGAAGGAAAAAAGAAAGAAAGACCGCATTCGAAATCTTTAAAGACAAAGTACAGGTTTTGTAGTAGTTGGGGAAACTTACTGTTTGTAAAGTTCATACCAGCCCTCCAAAGTGGAGAAATAGCACCGTCGAAGAACCCTCAAAGCACCTGCGTTAATTCAATTGGCTTTAAACGCTGCTATCGAAATAGGCAACGTCCACAAAAATCCCCGACAAAACAAGCATTTTCGTTGTTTCAAGGAGGTAGAAATGTCCTTACTATAAGACGTGACACCTCAATTGATGGGGTTGTGACAGATCGGTAATGTTTTGTTGAAAACGAGAAAATCGGAATGACTTTACTCTCTTCCACAAACCATTGATAAATATTAACCATTTCAGGTTTTCAAACAACATCTTAGTTAGTTTAACATAACGAAATAATGTAACAATGACAGTACAGGAAACTTCCAAGACGTTGAACGCTATACACGGTTGAATATTGCCATGAAACATTTCAACATGACTGTCGTTTTCCCCCATGCAAGGATACAAAACAGATTTAAGAAAAGCTCACAGCATTGTCTTTAAGAACATTTTTGGCATGAGCCCAGGTAAACGTCCTTTCTGTGCGCAGAAGAAGTTAGGCTAGATAGATGTATAGGTTAGCAACGAGTAAACAATGAGGTGTTTCGGGCCAAGAAAAAGTTCCCACACGTTGAAACTGCAAAATCCTGGCATGTATCAAAAAGACATCCTTCGACTTAATGAGTTTGTACATTTTAAATAATGTACAAGAACCAACAGATAGTTCAATTCATGTACAGTTTTAAATAATAAACAGGAACCAACTGATAGTTAAATAAATGTACATATTAAATATAAAAAAATGGAAAAAGAAACTTTAGTTCAATTTGTAAAAGAGTCTACACTAAACGATGGTTCGATTTATGTATATGACTTCATAAAAGAACAAAAAGAACTGGGGGATTTTTATTAAACGTATCTTTGTAAAAGACAGTACAAGAACCAACAGATAGTTCGATTCATGTACACGACTTCGTAAAAGTATGAACAAGAACTGAAAGTATTTCTTCAGTTAACATACATGACTTTGCCAACGAGTGTAATGTACAAGAACCAACTCATGTACATGTACACGACATTGCAAAGACTGTATAGGAACCTACAGATAGCTCACCAATTCGTGTAGACAACTACTTTGTAAAAGAAAGCACAAGAACCAACAGATATTCCACGTTACAATGTAAAACAATGTACATGTACAGGAACCAACAGATAGTTGAATTCATGTACATTGACCAGTTGCATTTATTTGACTAAGAATCAAAATCGCGGAATATTTACTCCTGTCGTTCTGCATAAAACCATGATTCCTGGATTGTTAATATCCCACCTCAAACATTACATCTATCACGACACGACTCTTTTTAAGCCACAGGTCTTATTCTTACGCCGAGAAAGAACTTAAAAGCTTGTGAAATATTTGATCAACAGGTGCATTAATTACAAGCAACTAAAGAACCATTGACAAGAAGAATCTTAACAAAGAAATGATTGCAATGAAACTAAAACTACAATGTATCACAGTTCCATACTTAAGAAAAAAGCTCTATTGAAACCCGCTAACGATACTCGCATCTCAATCTAAGGCAATTAATTGTGACAACTGACAATAATTCCAACTAAAACCTTTAAATATGTTATTAAGATTTAGATAAAGGTGTCATTTTGGGTGAGCCAACTGCGTAAACTCAACGGTGTAACAATCTATTTATAAATCTAATAGTCTAGGACCAAGATACCCCGTGCGGGATATGTCAAGGTTACCGGCTACAAATGATGTCTTACACACAAGGAGCCATACTCAAAGATTACCGACTTATTATTCACGTTCAGTAAACAAAATGGCTGAATAATTCGATCTGTGGACAGGGAACTCCCAGGAGAGCAACCCTCCTACAAGAAGTTCACACAACCAACATCAGACAGATACAAACTTGTAATTGTGTCAACACGCCAGCCACCCTTCGTCCCGTGAAGGGGGGCCTCACACCTATCCACTACCCTGAAACACACTGAGTAAATCGCCCACCATTTGTCTTGCGATTGTAAGATTTACGAGGTATAAACACGGAGTTGTTGGGTGTCGCGCCGTAGTGGTTTAATTGGTTACTGGTATATGGGTTGAGGTTGACGATATATCTGCTAGGTTGTCCTTTCGTCTTCGACACATGTGGCCGCTGAGAAAGTTCCCTTTTTTCTGATGTGACCGTAGATCAAGGAGAGTGGCGCATGTGAACTGTACATAGAAAGGCTTATACCTTGATTTGCCAAAATTGACATTTTTGTTCCAGTTTTAACGGGACGTTAAAACTTTAAAGCCTCCATATTCACTCATTAGTAATTAACTTGAATTTAGAGGAGCATTGTTCTACTATAAAGCAAGGGTTTTATTAGGCTAAGTTACGACCACAATGACGTGTGTGTGTTTGCCAAATAGGCGGTGGTTTAGTATCTACCATTATGTTGGAACAAGAACTGCATTTACCATTGAGTTCAAAAGCTCATTTCAAAAAGCACAGATCAACGAAAAATTATGACTGCTTAAAATGTCCTTCTCAAGACAAACCATGAGGAAATGTCTTGTTGATAAAAATATCAGAAAAGGTGACAAAAATAGTGCGTTTACAGCAGTGAAAACTGTTGGTCTAATATATGTAATTTCTTTTCTGGTGTAGTTATTGTTTTAGTTCTATGTTTCGTTACTGAAAACGTTGCTAATACTAGAGTTTCTTACCAAATGCCACTAACTACAGTATACAGAATGATTTTCTAAAAAGGTAAAACACGAATAAAGTATAAAATGAAAGAAAAACAAGGAAAAATAAGACAAAATCAGATCGCATTTTGCAATCGGAAGTGTCATGAATTAATAAATTTACAATCGTCCTTTATGTCGATTTACTTTTTGGGCAAAGACCGTTTTTACTTTGTGGTCAGATTTTTTTCAGATTAAATGCACATCACAAAAAAGCACACAAACCCTCAAAACCTTTTACTTGCAGTCACTGATCATTCATAAATAATTGAATCATTTTTGTAGTGGTTTTTTTTTTTCTTCCTTTGAAGCACCAGTGAACCGTTGTAGAACCAGCGCCATCATCATCGTCTCCCCCCAAACCACCATAAAATCTTAAAAAAAGAAGGGGAAACAAGAAAGACGCCCAAACCGAATGATCGCACCCTCTGCATGTCAACTCTTCCTTGACTCATTGTGACATTTCAACATTGGAGATTGTATCTCTACATTACGACATTGTAACTTTTTGTATCCTCCGGCAATTCAGAACTAGGTCACTGATAATGATGCACACATAAGGAAAAAAACTTTCATAATTTTTGTTACCAAAAAAACCCCACCCAGCCATACTTCGTTAATATCTCCACCAATGGAAAGTCCAACTTATGACAGCAATTTCTCACCCTCTGTAGTAAACCATTAATAAGAACACAGTACACAAGTTCATTTAATTAATTACTGCTGTAACAACGATCCATTTTTGCTTCATGGCTTGTTAAAATCTAATAACGTCATTCCGTAAAGTGAAGTCAGTTTTTCGTAATTTGAGAAACAATTTCACCGCTCGAAAACGTCTTTTTTTTCTCTCTCCCTCTACCAGCTTCGACGAAACACCACTTCATTATTACGAAAGAGCTTCGATAAGCCATAATTGTCACTGTCACAATCAACCGTCAATAAATGGATTAAAGTCGAAAATTCAGAGTTTATTAGAAAAAAGGGTCCCCCCCTACGCATTGATTAAAAATGAAGACTAATCTGCCAACGAAGCAGAATTCCTAAGAAATTGCAACTTCTGAGAATTGTCTGTCCTTTTGAAAAGCGAAAGAGCAACTCGTGTGCGAGGCTTTTACAGCAACTTCCGCTGCCTTGTATGGCGACTTAAAACGAGCGATGCTTTTTCCCGTCTTTCCTCTCTCTCTCTGAGTTATTTTGTTTATTAATTTCTGAAATCATACTTCACCGGCTCAGAACGCATTGTCTTGATTGTAATGTTAGCCACTCCCCCCCTTTTTTTTGATCTACAGTAAGTAATCCTATTTAGTTGTGAAAAGTCTTACTGCCCAACACATCAAGGCAGTGTAGAGACAATGTGACATCCGCGCTGCACTCTACCACAGCGGGACACCCGCCTACCCCCGCTGCCGTCAGCTACGGTAGGCCCATACTCTCGGTTACTGGCCAAACGCTACGGGTGCGAATCTCACAATGGAACCCGAGTCTATATGGGCCCAATATCATGGTGTGCTGACATGCATGATGTGAAATATATCTCCCTCGCTTATATATATATAAAAAAGGAAGTCTTTTCTCATACAGTATTTCAATTGAAGAATGCTACAACCATTCAAAATTTACTGATGAAAAAGTTTGACCGTGTTTAGTACAGGTGCAATTATTCAGCCCGTTACGAGAGAGGGGGCAAAATGAACACAACCGAACTTTACTCTATTGAACCGTTGGGGGGGGGGGGGGGGCAAAACAAATGAAACTTTTTAAACACCATCTGAATTGAAAAAGAATTTGCCCGAACTATTGCAACATTCAGAAAGAAATATGACAAGTTTTTCCAAAGGGTTAAAACAGCTGCTGTTTTTTCAAGACGAAACAGATAAATATTGGACAATGAATACAGCTTTACTTTACTTCTATCTCGTTGTAATTAAGACATTTTACTTATGCTCATTGAAAAGTATCATTAACTTTTTCAGAACCAATATTTGCTAGAAAAGTAGGCCTATCATCTGAAAAAAGGGTGGCTCTCGCTGTGCCCAACCGAGTCTTCCATTGTTGAGACTTTCGAAAATGGATATTTTGACGAATTGGGAATCAACTTTTTGAGATAATCTAAACTTTACATTGACTTTAGTTTTAATTACGAGAACTTAAAGTTGAATTAACTTTACAGGACTAGGATATTCAACTAGGTGATATGTTGATTACTTAGACAGCCCATGAACATTTGGATGAGTGCGTTTCCTTAATGGAAACTCAATGAGGCGAATAAGTCACTCATTAACACTCATTAATGTGGCGACCCCAAACAAATTTGGTTGGTAAAGATCGAGTAGGCTCTAGTGGTGGAACAAGTGAAACAGACATACAAATACACGTATATTCACAGTTTGAAATATTGTTTACAATTGATGTGTTTGTTTGTTTTTACCTGTATGGGTTCTCTTGTGGATCTTGAGGTTTTCTGAGCGTGCGAAGACTTTGCCACACCCGGGGAAGGGGCAAGGGAAGGGCTTCTCACCCGTGTGAACCCTGATGTGATTCACCAGCTTGTACTTCGCCTTAAAAGGTTTCTGTTCCCGCGGACAGTTTTGCCAAAAACACGTGTGATTTGTCTGTTCCGGTCCCCCTACATGTTCCACAGTGATGTGAGTGACAATCTCGTGCATGGTGGTGAAGGTTTTATTACAGGGTTTCTTGGGTTCCGGTTGTTCCTGCTCGATCCAGAGACAGGACAGTTCCTGCTTGATCGGTTGTCGCATGTAGCGGAAGAACGCAGCGTGACTGTGATGGGGCGCAATGTTCATATTCATGTTCATGTTCATGTTCATGTGATTGTGAAGTTGTGGGGAAGTGAGGTAATCGGTACGGGGCCCAGTCATCGGGTTGAACTGATCGGCCCGCATATCGCTGGGAAGCCCCAGCCGCATCTGACTGTTCATGGACCCGCTGTGGCTCGACTGCTCGTGGAGTCCGGGGAATATCACATGAGTTGCCGAGTTGTCCACCGAGTGATGGAGCGAGCCACCCCCGGGGAACATGCTGTGATGGCTGGCACCAGAGTTGGAGGAGTAGGATGGCTCGTGCGATGACAGACTACCCAGGGATGGGTGCATCCCGGAGCCTGGGAGAGGGTCCCGTCGTAGCAAGAAGTCCCGTCCCGTGGTGAAGGGCTGACTGGGGTAACCACTGACGCTTGGGTGTCCATGGGCGTGCGAGTGGGGGGCATAGCCATTAGATTGCGATCCGTAGTTGGCCTGGGAGGACACAATGGATGCCTCCCCCATGTGGGAGTGCTGGGGGCTAAGCTTCAGACCCCCCATGTGAGTTGTATCAGGCATCCCGTACGGATTCATGTTCAACGGTGGCATATTGGACTCCGAGCCGATGGCCTCTCCGCCGTGGCCGTGGTGAGCGTGAGGTGGCAGCCCAAAGCTCGGCATGCCGTTGTAGTTCTGGTGCGGGCCCACGTCGACGAAACGCAGGGCCGAGCTCCGTTTGACCAGAGAGTGGTCCATATACTGCGGGTGCAACGCTTCCGTACTCATCTCTCGCCGTAGGAAATTGACGGTGCCCGATGTGAAGATGAAGGTCCCCTACTTGCGAATGACTAGTGAAAGCCGGAAAACGACACGTAAAAGTGTTGCCCCTTCGCGAGCAAAACTGAGCTTGTTAGACGCCCAGCGTGACTGAATTAGGTTTAATTATGCTTCCGCATGATTGGTCAGTATTGTGGTGAGTGACAGCTTGACGTCTGCTCCACCAATGAGAGGAGGTAATTTGGGAACCACGCATGCGTGTAATGACTCGCACTTCAACGTTGGGTTGTCACTGTCTATTGTGTGTGTATATTATCAGACCCTACTACGGTACCCTCTTGTTTTGTGTGTGGCAATTGAATCCAATTCTTCTCACCCGTTCTTTCCCCCCTCATTCATGATGACCACTAGCCCCCTGCCGGAGAAGATGCACTTCTTACGGCCGTGACTCGTGTCATCAACATCGAGAAGAAGGAGGATGGGAGGAAGGGATTCGGTGTAAACTAAGGACACAGTAGAGCTAGCCGCCCAAGTTGATACGAGTATAACATACCAACTGGATTGGACTGTAAAGACCATGAACATTTCTCACCTTTACTGTGACGGGGTCAGCCTTGAATACACACCATGGGACAAGAGCTGCTTTATCGCCGCGTGTTGTTAATAGGCGAGAGGATTCAATGGTGGCTACGGCTAGGTGCACGTCTTGTAACACATACTGCCCCGTGGCCTAGACCGTAAGCCATGAGTGCTCACAAGGTGTCCATGCGTGCTATGTCAATGAACACGGCACTGTACCCCCCCTCCATTCACACACACACCTAAAAATATCTACTGAAGTAATTAACGTTACGATAAAGCAATTTACAGTTCTGTTTTCGAATCACTGGCCCCATTGAAGACGGCAACTCAAACATTGAAAAGTAACATAGCGACAACGGCCCGTTCCTCACTAAAGCTCAAGCGGCCGAACGAGACAAACTTGGCCCCGGCTCGCGGGAGCGGAGAAAAACCCAGTGTAGCATGGCACTCCGGCACCAGTGCTCGTCCGGCGTGCTTGCCTCGTTGGCAAAACTCAAAGCGGCTGGCACGGCCCACTAGCACTGGTAAAATGCACAACAATTGGGTTGAATACCTAGTCGGATTTGTCGGGTTTGCAAGCGCACTGCCACTAGACTTCAAGGCTACACGTTCTCCCCCACCGTCTGTCAACAGGCCCTTTTTGGGCCATTTCTTTTTTGATGAAAAATGCAAAGTACACGCCGGATTAGGTATGTTCCTCTGCACACATGTATCAACTGACGGGGGACAGAAAAAAAAAAATCCGAATCAGCACACGGTGCGATTAGCGGTTCTGCGGACCGAACTCGGGTTATACAAACACGCAAGACAAATCCTTTCTTCGCTTCATGAGTTGCTAGTATATATTCCATGCGATGTAATAAATTATTCCCCTAAACCGCTCCGCAGAGTTACGGGAATATCAGCCCCCCCCCATGACCCAATGGGGGAAGGTTTTTTTAAGTTTTTTTTTTAGCCGTAGCTTAGTAGCGCGGCAGCCCCCAGGCATCTATCCATTACTTAAAGATGGATTTTAACATGTAGATTAAGATCAAGCTTTCATTACATCCATGAATAACATTATTTATTTGCGTAAACGTCAGGGGAACACTTTAAAGCTGGAGAAGAAAAAAAAAAAAACTAGAGCATGATATTTCAGGCGTCTACAGATTGCACGTCAGGGGTTAGAGTGACGCGTGGTTCAACAAAAGACGGCTACCATTCAACCCTGTACTTAGCCGTTGACTTCTAAAGTTGTTGCCTAGTTGTTGATACATGCCGCAGGGGCTGTTGTGTAGCGGGGTTTGGTCTATCGAGGGGCGGGGGAGTCCCTGTCCCGTGGCCTCGCCCCAATCTACGACCCACCCCATGTCCACTCCTCTCGCTGTGATAGTTGTTTACATAGACCTGGATTAATTATTCCTGTTTGGGTGTTACGTCATGGTTTTGATTGGCGTGTCTGGTACCACCGTTGAGGCCGTATATCAATGAAGCGCAAGGCCTTTGGATGCCCACGGGCGATATTGGATGTTTTTTTTTCTTCCATTTATCAAAACCTTTGGAAGCGCTCGACGGTGTGAACAAATCAATTTTTTACTGCCACCGGGATTCCCAGGCGAATGTTTACAACCCTAACAGGTATGTCAGCACAGCCATGTTTCTTTTGCCTGTTTAATAAATCAGCGTACACAAACAGACTTACACACAAAACTTGCTAAAAAGATGATCATTGTGACATTTTTCCTGAAACAGTCTTGCCTGATGTTGAGCCCTTTTCGCACTACCTATACCTTTGATCCATGTAATTGGTGACCCGTCTACAAAGTCTTCTACACGGGTTAAAACTGATCCGGAGATTCCTTTCACACTATAATATCTAACCCAGAGAAAAGTTAACACAGTTCCATACTAACACCGAGACTGGTGGGTTAACCCTAGTCCTGGGCAGAGTTAAGTTTTACCCGGTTTGAGCCAGTTTGGGGTTCGTTAATCAGGAGAATTTTTAACCCTGAAAAAAAGTGTAGTGTGAACGCTCCACTTAATCCGGAGAATCTCGGTGTTTAATTCCTCCTTTACATGGAGATTCTCCGGGTTAAAGTGTAGTGTGAAAGGGGCTATGCTTCAGTGTCTGAGAAATAAGTCAAACATCAGTTTTGATTCCACTAAACATCACACACGAGGCAAGATTTACGATGGATGTTTCACTTAATTTTCTATTAATTTTAGAGTTGAACAGAGACAACTTGACTGGAGCAGGACTTGAACCTATAGCTGTGCCGTTAGTCTGGAGGTCGCAGGTTCAAGTCTAGCGCTGGTTCCTTTTTTTTCAACCCTAAATTACCAAGTCACCCTCTTGTGGCTTATTACTTAAATTTGTATATATATATTGACCAACTTGTAACTGGTAGAAAGTGCATTAGGCCTACATAAAAAGGGAATAACACTGTTCAACTTTGATTGCGCAATGTGGATTTTTCAAACTCTGTAGGCCTACAATTTGTACATTATCCATTGTAAAAATAAAAATAAATCCTTTATCAACATTTTTACATTGATCGTCGAGTGTCATGAGAAAAAGCCACAAGACCTAAACAAGATTGGGGACAAAACCTGCAGATTCTTTACCTATCGAATGTCAAATCAGTGCAGCCTGGGTTTGAGTTTGACACAGAGCGGCAAACGCGAGGAGCTGGCCGTGTCAAAGTCAAAACGAACGGGCCTACATCATTGTAATTCTGACCACGTCCGCTGCAATTACATGCTTCATAAAGAGTAATTTGGAAAAGGTAATGACATCGGAACAGGGCATAAAACCATCTGGTGCAATTGAAACGGCTACTAATTTCACACGATTTGTGACTAATAATATAAGTCAAGTGTTGTCCTCTCCAACTCTCTCTGTTGTGTGTTGTTGCTGGTGTTTTTCTTTTTTAAAGTTGGGTCTCGCATCCATGTTTTGTCATGTGTGGGAGGTTCCACTGCGGCTAAAAGAAGGGGGTGCATACCGTGGACGAACGAGAATTAAAAGTGATTGAGTGAGAAAGTAGGGGAATGCGAGGGCATATTCTGGTAGGCATAGGGAACGAGGGGTGACGGTGGGGTCGGGGGTGGTCAGGGTGGGGATAATTATTTAAGGTGCACAATTGCCGGAAGAGGATATTGGGCTAATGATGGAGTGGGTGAATGTGAGTGAATTGAGGAAGGAGGGGCGGGAAGGGGGTTTACAATCTACCGAATTGAAGACCGTTACCGAATTGGAACCCCTCTATCTTGGCAGCACTGTTCATCTACAAACATTCATATACGCAACTGTATTTGAATAAAGTACAAACAGCCGCCCGTCACCGAAAAAAAAATCCCATCCATTTTTAAGCTGGCAATGCATTTCAAAATGGTCCTATAAATAAAATCACTGTGACATTTACGCTCATCGGTCCATTGTGGCACATTAACCTTATGTTTATTTAAGACAGATATCTTATATCGCGTCTTATTTTTTCGGCGGTCAACCCTCAAAATGATGCTTTTTTGGGATATAAACAGATACATTTTGTGTTAATATGTTCTACATTAGGAAAATGGTTCGCTGCTATGTATAACAAAAGTAGTGTAACCACTGCCCCCCCCCCCATCATATTAAATCCCCATTAAGCCTTACTCTAGCAGGTCTACGCACACCATACACTCCAATAAAGAAGTGTGATTTACTAGTACATTCACCCATGGTTTCATCTGGTCCATGTTCGCAGACACACGTTATGAGTCCGCCGGGGCTTACGTACCCGGGACCCCATGACACTCCAGAGCGGAAGTACTACTATTTTATAGGGGCCCTGTGACTGAAGTCAACCTGTTCGATGGTTTCAACTTGCCAACAAGCTCGAGGTAAATCATGCCGATCTGAGGATTAGTTACACAAAAACAAGTGAATGAGAAATTCGGGGGACTTTCTTGTGAATGTTCCAGTAAAACCGGGCGTTTTTTTTTTTCACATTGGGTGCAGTGAGGGTGCATTGAAAAAAAATAAATTCAAATTTGAAGTTCAAATTATCGAATTAGTGATATTGGTGTTATGATTAAGACATTCTAGAGTAGGACACAAATTCTCCAAAATGTTTCCCAGAAAGTGCTGAGTCATCGGCTTTTGCGAGTGCACAGTTTCTACTTGATGGAAGCACATCAACCTTAACTATTTTCTAGTTCTCGTTAATTTTTAATATTGGGCAGGGGGGGGGGGGTGGGAGGGGGCCGGAAGACGTCTCAAAGAATTTGATTTGATTTTTTGTATAGGACATAGTACATTTATGTCGAGTCAGTACTAAGGTCTTATGGACTCAGGTATCGGGTCATGTTGACCCCCAAACCGGGTCACGTTGACCCCCAAGCCGGGTCATGCTGACCCAGAAAAGAGTTTGTCACATACAGACCCGTCCAGTAGTCAGGGATGGGGCACTATAGGTCCATCCAAACCACACAGGCTTCAAGAAACAAAGACATGCCTAAAAAAAAACTGTGAAAAAATAATTGGAAAAAAAGAAAGAAAGTTGTTTCCGTTTTTGAAAAATAATCTACGTATCACACGACTATGGTTTTGTAAGTTTCTGTTAGCCTCAATATTTGCCTGATCAAAAAAAAATTCAACTAACGACCCGGATTTTATTTTTATTTTCAAAATGACAGAAAAAAAATGGTCGGTACTGTTTAAATTTGATATACAAGTTTTAACATCTGACATTTATTAGTACATATGTGTGTAATTAATGAGATAAAAATAAATTCACACATAAATATTATTATTATTATTATTATTATTTTGATCGAGTGCAGTGAGTTGACCTTTATTGACCCGCACAAAGCATTGCGACTATCGGCACAGCGGAAATGCCCGTATGTGCAGCAATGCCTGCTTATGTTGGGTTTGTTTGTATTGATTTCATTTGCTGTTGTTGTTTGGTTTGTATATTTATAGACCTGCCAAAGCTGGCATTGTGTGATTACGAAGCATGTGGTCAACATTCACAGAGGAAACGGCAATTTTTCGCCGGAGATTTGGTGTGTTACAAACAATCCAAATTTCAGGTTTTTTTTTCTTCTGTACAATTTAGCTTCGCAATTTAGCAAATTCACAATTCCCTTTGGTAGACCATGTTTACGCCGCGGCCATTTTTTGTCAATTTCTGTACTTTCTTTTAACACACAATGAAAATGGTATAGTATTCCGGATCGTTTCTTCCTGTTGAAACCGAGGACTTTAACAAAAAGGATCCGGGTGTTTGACACAGCGATGATGTCCTCAAGTTGCTTTTGAGTTCAAAACCAACAGCGACGTCGGTAAAAAAAAAAACTAGGTCCAAACAGGAGAACAAAGGAAATTCTTCACCTCACCGTGTCGACAAACAGTTACGTGTTGAAAAGATGATCAGGGCGTTTTTATTGTTATCGTCTAGCCTCGGTTTCGGTTACATTGAAATAATTGAGAAATCCCCAAAATGGCTGCCATTGTAAGTGAGTGTTCCACTGGTTGGCTAGGCTTTATACACTGCCCTCAAAATATCCCCCAATTAATTAGGTCTTATTAAATAAAAAAATATACGCAAGTAAGGTGCAAGAAAAAAACACTATACACAAATCAAAAACTTTGAGGCGAAAATTTCTCAAAAAGTGAACACCTATTCCTATAAAAAAACACTATATTGACTTTAAATTGATAGCTTGTTATCTTTCCTACGGTGCAGTGGTGGGCGGTTTAATAAGGGTTTAAACTTCTAACTCTAAAGTTCCAGTTGTGACAACTTCAGCGAATGATGACAGCACAACCTTCAGCCTGTTCACAGAGCCCTTCCTCCATTTCAGCACTTCCATTTTTGTTTCACCTTCGACTTCATTCTAGCAACCTTTTTTTTCTTCCTACTTAATTCTACTTTATCCGTTGATGTGATATGAAAAGACCATCTTGTATCCACTCATTAATACTTCCCCCCAAACTACACAATTAAAACAGATCCGTTTTAATTTCCCACCGCGGGACGCCGCAAAGCTCACTTGAAACGACCGCTCAGTGGTGACAGAGTTTTTGGTTGAACGCGGCGGGTGATCTGAGAGACCCTCCGACTCCGGCCAGCAGCGGGAAGAAAGGCACGATTCACGGCTTCAATCAGTGCTCTCTAAAGGCACGAGGGGAGGTCGCAGCGGGACCTAACTCGGCTACGGCGGGGGGAGCATTGTTCATTTTGGACGGGGTTTTCTTTTACCTGTCGGGTCACTCCACGGAAAAAGAAACAATGCGCTCGTCGGTCTTGAGGAAACAGAACTCTTTTTTTTGGAAGCCTTTGTACATTTGGGAATTTGAGCAATACCGAATAAATCAAACGAATAATGGCTACTGCAGAGACTAACATGATTACTTTAACAGTTGTCTGGTTCAACCAAAAAAGTTTTCACCATAAATAATACAACAATAAAAAACAAAACAAAACGGGTAATTATTTGAAAACAAAGTATTACCCCTTGCACGACGCTGAACGCACTTCAGCACAATGCGCATCTCACCATGCAATTGGGAGTCAATTCCTTTGTGTGTATTCTGACTCCCAAGATGGCGGACACGATAGGCGCGTGTAGGTGCGCTGTAGGATATAAAATGGGTCTATACAGGAATAATTCATCAACGGGTCATAATGTTTCATATGGAACGGAAGCCTAATAACAACAATCACAAACTCAGCGCTGTACACTATCACTGCCCATGTCCCTTTGGGCCTTAATCGTATTTGAAACTCATCTCAACTCCTTTGGAGTATCCATCACCGGCAGCCAAGTCGGCGCGCAGGTAGCTAATCAGTCACACCAACAATTGCTATTTACTTCTGGGTGATGAGAAGCAATTATAGTTAAGTTTGTTGCGCAAGAAACACACAAGTGTCATGACCGGGATTCGAACCCACACTCTGACGACTAGACTCATTACGATTTCAGACACGACACCATTGTGATCATTTTACATCAGGCATAACCCGCTACCAGAGTTCCAACCCTACAGAGAACTATTTCTGCGTGTCTGCATGAAATACTGTAAAATGATAGTATTTTGACGTTGCTCATTTTGATTAGCTGAGCTATCGATATAAGCACGGAGGACCTTAAAACGATACTGCCTTAAAAATGTATTCAACTTTGGACGACCCCTTGACAAGTCAAGCTTGAACAAATCCAAAGCTACACATCCAAAATCGCGAACAAGGGTTTCACGTCAGGAACGTACTGAGCTCTAATCAATCATTTTTTTTTCATATCGCACTAGGAATACATTTTGATCGATCCAATTTTGTCCTTCTCTCCCAATGGGAAGGGGGGGGGGGTTGTGGGTTGCCAAAGGCTCTTTCATCAAGAAACCTCACCCAAAATGATCTGTCTTTTATGACAGTTTTTGTCTTCATAGAAATGTCCTGGGCATTAGTGGGTATTTGATACTGTTCAGCGAGGAGATTGTCGATTATAGAATAGTGCTGCTGGATATTCTTGCACCCTTTGTATCATTATAAGGTAGTGTTGGTTAGGTTGACCAAGAACTGAAGCTACTGGTAGCCTAACTCTGGTTGATTTAATATCTGCTTAATACGGATTTTAATCCTTGCAATAACTGCTGCTATACCGTCCTAGCCTGCTTACCGTCCTAGCCTGCTTACCGTCCTAGCCTGCTTACCGTCCTAGCCTGCTTACCGTCCTAGCCTACTTACCGTCCTAGCCTGCTTACCGTCCTAGCCTGCTTACCATCCTAGCCTGCTTACCGTCCTAGCCTGCTTACCGTCCCGAGCATGCTTACCGTCCTAGCCTGCTTACCGTCCTAGCCTGCTTACCGTCCTAGCCTGCTTACCGTCCTAGCCTGCTTACCATCCTAGCCTGCTTACCGTCCCGAGCATGCTTACCGTCCTAGCCTGCTTACCGTCCTAGCCTGCTTACCGTCCTAGCCTGCTTACCGTCCTAGCCTGCTTACCATCCTAGCCTGCTTACCGTCCTAGCCTGCTTACCGTCCCGAGCATGCTTACCGTCCTAGCCTGTACCGTCCTAGCCTGCTTACCGTCCTAGCCTACTTACCGTCCTAGCCTGCTTACCGTCATAGCCTGCTTACCGTCCTAGCCTGCTTACCGTCCTAGCCTGCTTTACCGTCCTAGCCTGCTTACCGTCCTAGCCTGCTTACCGTCCTTGCCTACTCACTCTCTTTGAATCAACATGAGGTGCGTTAAAAGACAAAAACTGTTACTCCGTGCATGCCAA
The DNA here is from genome assembly GCA_023634235.1 of Pisaster brevispinus. Lineage (NCBI taxonomy): Eukaryota > Metazoa > Echinodermata > Asteroidea > Forcipulatida > Asteriidae > Pisaster > Pisaster brevispinus. The sequence continues at coordinate 11,170,861 of JAMKCF010000014.1, read as the reverse complement.
CTCTTAGAATCACTATACGGCACGGTAAATAATGCCAATAAAAACTGTTATTCTATTTCAATCCATACAGGCCTAGGGTACTATAAATATTGCTGCTGTTGCTAACCTGCTTACTCTCTTTGAGTCAATATAAGGTACGGTAAATAATACTGACAAAACTACTGTTATAGCAGTTTTACTCTTTGCATCAAGTCAGTGAGGTACCGTAAGTAGTAACGCAAACGGGCGATACTATGCTAGCATGCTTACACTTTTTGAACCAATATAAAGAACGGTAAATAATGCTGAAAAAACTGGTACTAGCATGCTAATTCTATTTGAGTCAATATAAGGTATTACAAATATTGCTGACCCAAATCTGCTGTTATAGCATGCTTACTCTTAAAATTAATTTGATGGTAAAGTGGACACAAGTGCTGCTGTTATTGGTGAGTCGCCTGCGTTTACTCTTTGAATCAAGTTAATGTATTTCATTTGGTTTAATGACAATAATGTGTGACGTGTATTTATCACTAAAGACAACTTTGAGTAAGTCAAAGTACTATTCCCATAGATAAATACAATTTAGAGATACACTGCAAACATTTTATTTCGGCATTAGATAAAAATGACTCAATACATATGTGCGATAAGATTTCATCTGTTGTCTTATCAGTGAATAGTTTTTCTGGCGTCATGTTTTGCTCATTATATCAGATGGCCCCATGCCACCAACTCAAACTGATAAATTTATCATGGTTTGTTGAAATCGAGCCCCGGGTTCAACAACATCCCCGGGGTCAAAGTGTGAGTGTGAAGGCGAGACCTGTGGCTGCATGTTTTTCTGATGCAGCCCGACTTAAAACAAAAACCAATACAATACCAAAATGGCAATAATTAATGAAAAATAACTAAATCAATACAAATAAATAAATAAATAAAATAAACAAATTGCGCGAAGTTAAAGAAAACTTACATCGACGCGAGAACTATTTCCCCCATGTTGAACAATTCCCGCATTGCAAACACAAACTGTGTTATTTGACTTTTGAACACCACGTTTTCATTTGTTATTTTTTGGGGGGTTGAAATATCATATTCCCCCTTCCATCCAAAGTGCAGTGACATTTCATGTGAACGTCAAATTACTCCAGAAATGCTGGGCTGTGGAATGTGATATCGGGTGCGAGGAGCGAATCAGCTCCGGCACGCCCGCCTTAAAGAGGGACTCTAAGAAATACTAAACCAGTGAAGTTTACACATTTCTGGAAGACTATATTGTACAGACATTATATTTAACTATTTTGTTAGCCTTTGAATCATTGTAATTAATTTAAATGCCATTTATTTCCAACCCGTATGAGTTCTGTTTTAAGAAAAGCGAGAGGTCATGTTTGTTTATCTCTCAATAAGGTGTGACGTCACATTTAGAAAGACAACCGCTGTGCTGTGGCATGCGGCCGGCTGTGCAGTGTATTACGCGAGTCATGCAGCGACGATAATACCAACTTGAAAAGCTCATAGTGTAAAATAGTGTACATGTTCCATTATTGATCACGATTCAACTTGGACGACTTTCATGCATGATTTGTGTACTATACATGTGTAAGACGTTTCTTTGGGGCGACTTATCGGGTGCGATTTGGTCGATCGATCGCTTGGCTTGGATTGTGTAGTCTGGTACCTTGGTTATACGGCCTGGTTTCCCATAAACAATCTACGCAGTACGTACAGTAGTACTGGACTCAAGTTACTCGCAGTCAGTCACGTCGTATCTATCGTAAACAAAATGTCAGGATCAGATTCGGACGCTTCTTGGGAAGAAAATAGTGTGACAGACATCGGAGGCTTTCCATCCATATTCTAGCAGTGAAAGTAGTGGTAGTAGCAGTAGCGACAGCAACAGCAGTGTCAATAGCGAAGCTAGCGACGACGAAGATTTGTTGCTCAACAATGACGACGATGTAGACACGGCTGTTGGACACGCGTTGGTCGTCCGACATGTCCGAGGGGTTCAGCCCTATACATACATGTATAGGTTCGAGCCTTTGGCCCCGGTGGTCCCAGCTCATGCTGCTGACGAGCAAAACGAGGAGGACGAAGCGATGCCACTCAACTTGGATCGTTTACAAAACACAGAATGGTAATTATTTAAAGATTTGTACCGAAAATCATAGCACCAACTTGTTCAACTTTTAAAAAATCACAACAGTTGTTCATTGACTGTATGTATTGACTATTTTATTGTACTTGGGTATTATGTGGCTAGTGTTTACAAGTACTGAAGTCGTCTGGCATCTTGGCATGGAGGTCTGTGTTACACATTGAAAATATAATTTATCAAGGTGGGTTTGTGGTAACACCATGTATGCAATATTTTTCTGAGTTGTGGTGGTTTTGGGTAACAACTCAACATTACACAAAATTGTACATATATTCCTTTCTAATTGCACCTTTGTGTTTTATTTCCACCAGGTGTTCATGTGGGAAATGTGAGGTAATGGAGAGTGTTGTGAACTGCATATGTTGCGTGGAAGTTGAAAAGTTGACAGCAAAACTCGATGAGCTTGCCCCCAGACCGCCACGCATAACTTGCTTCACAGATCATCCCTGGTTTGAGGCAACAGCCCTTAATCCAGGGACACTGCAGACAGCCTACCATGCCTACCGCCAACAGTATGGAGCTCATGCTATTGAAGGGGACAGAACTAGGTAAGCTATTTCAGTGGGGTACATGTAAATTATCTTGAGATTATTTTATGGTTGTAACACAACAAAAACAGATTTTGCATAAGCTCCATTCATTGAATAAGAGAACCACAAACCAAGAGAACCACAAAAAGGTACATTGAAAAATATAAATAAATGTAGGCACTGTAATTAACTCCCCCCCCCCCTTTTTGTTTTCTTTGTTTATTTTTGTGTGGGATGATTGACAGTTGACACGATCCTCGTTCCTTATGATGTTTATTTAATTATTGTATTTCTTTACTCCTTGATTACAGAAAATTTCGGCATGTAGCCTACCAACAGGATGTGCGCTGGTGCTGGGGTTTTCTTGGACGCCACAACCGTGTGCCACTACCTGCATGCGTAATGCTCAAAATAAGGCAGACATATCCGGATGAAGAGGGCAATTACAAAGGCTTTCAGTTTCCCCCTTTAGACGACTTAGATTAAACAAACTTGTAAATAAGGTTCATTTTAAGTTATTAAATGTTTATTCAGTTGTTTAAAAAAATGTGAAACTAAAAGCCTTTACCTAAAATTTGATAAAAACTTGAATACAAAGGTCAAGTAAAACAATAATACAGTAGGTCATCTGCTCACGTACTAATTTTGTGTTTCCATTAAAATTTGTTGAAACATACAGAACTTTCATTTAAACCAATTCATTTCTAGTTGGACTTTTACAGTTTCAACAAAAACCAATAAAATTTACTCGCTTTTTCGATTATTGAAAGAACTTCATATGTAGAGGTATAGACCATATGACATCACATGTTTACAAAAGAGCCACAGAGCCTGGACCCCTGAAGGCACAGTTTGTGTCTCATGTTTTATGGAGATTGCACTGTCTGATTTTGTCTGATTTTTCTCAACTTTTGACATCTCAAAAGCTGTACAGCTGGTGCTTTTGTAACTCTTAAATTTATGTGAAAAATATTATACCAAATGTAAGTTTTGTGTCATATGGCCTGTGCAGTATCTTGCTTGTCAAGAAATGCAGAATATACATGTACAGTATAAGGTCACTATTTTAGTTCATAAAGGTCACATGGTCTATACTTGTACCCCTGAAATAATTAAATATTTTTGTAAGCCCTGTCAAATATGTAAATTATGAGATGTCACACACAAACACAGTGATCTTCTGCACAAAAAATTGTACTTTATTTACAAGCATGTACATGTATTCGCATGTATTATCAATTAAATTCCAGTACAACACATACATGCAGTGCATATAAAGTCAAAAATTTTGCCAATGTTTCAAAGTGGTTCAAGTTTAAATCCATTGAGCACTGATGTAAAATTAACATGCTCAAAGGGGTCTTGATTTGTCTCCCCATAGGCATTTATAAGTCTTTCTTTAAAGTCATGTGGTATACACATATACAAGAAAATAAGTTAATAAATAAAATATTTACTGAAAGTCAGCTCTCTTGCTCATTGTTTTTATTACCCCCTTATCAAAAACTGTACCAAATAACGAAATGTACTCATCTGCAAATTTTGTTTGTCTATTCTGTTTGGGATGTCCCTCCTCCACCACTTTTCTTTCTTTTTCGGCTTCTCCTTTTTAATGCTGATTCCTGACCACTTTCATCATCTGTCCTATTTTTGTTCACTCCTTTTCCCCTCTTTTTTTTGGCTGACTTAACTTTATTGTCTTTATTCTTACTCGCTTCATCTTCATCTACCATGTCTTGCGTTCCTTCCGGTCTCCCTACTGGTGCTACGGATTTTGAAAATCTTGAAACAAAACTAGATACTGCTTCTGCCTTGTCCGGCTTTGAGTGTTTTAGTGTGAGGGGCCCAGGGTTCTTCATCAGCTGTACGTGCATCTTTGCTGCCTTCCTCGAAAAGCCTTAGAGTTTGGTCGATTATGCGCTGGTTGTATTCTAGAAGGACAAAAACACAAACATTTGTTTACATAAAGATTGACCTTGTGTATTCGGATATTTTTAGATACTGCACTGGTCATTACCTAATGGTCATACAGGAAAATGCATTTTGTGTCACAGTTCCAATAAAAATGACAGCTGAACAAGTTTGAAATGTGCCCATTTAGTCATATCAAAAGTTGATAAGAATTAGATACATGTAGTAACCCCCCACAAAATGTATAATGAGAAAATGTCTTCCATTACACTGTGTAGAAATCTTGCCAGCAATAAATCCATGCTCCTTTAAATTTAAACATTGTCACAGTACATGGTTTATACGTGTACTCACTGTATGTGCATTGCACCAGCCTTTATCCACCGGTATCCTGTTTTGCCCTTGGGTAGCTGATGCTGTAGGCCAAACTCCCACCAGTGCTCCTCGCTTGCTCCCTGCCAGTGTTTTCGTTATAATAATGCAGGGCAGCAAGGTACATCCTGTGGAACAAGCAATAGTGTTTTTTTATCACAAAAATGATGCAATGCAATTTAATAAATGTTCATTGGGTGCACTGTAATTGAAAGGGTGTATTGTAATTGAAAAAAAAAATAATAACAATGGGCAAAGCTAGTCATGTTTTTTTTTCACGAAAATGGTGCACTGCATTTGCAACCTAAAGAAAAGGCAATCTTCCTAGTGTGTTCCTTTTTTTTATCACGAAAAGGGTTAATTCATTGCAAAATTAATCACACCAAATGAACGGAGAAAAATTCGGACCAATTTTTTAAGTCTATGAATTTACTTACCCTGGCACGTTCTCTTTTCTCAAACGCCAATCCTGATCGCTTCCGACGCTTGGTGAGTGGTGATTTCAGCGACGGTTTGTTGCCACCAGCCAAAGTCGTCCCGCTACTGCCAGCAGAATTAGAACAGGCGGCGGCAGGAGGGACCGTGTCGGTGGCTGCGGTTGCCTTCACGGAGTACGCAAACGGTGCCTTCAGTGTTGGTACGGAACCAGGCTTCAGGCGAAACTTAATTTTCAGGCCAAATTGACCTTGAAGTTTCGTGGATTCGTCTTGGCATGTAGTATCAAAATGTGAGGAGCATATCAACGACGACGATGTCAGTTGAAAGTCCGATCTTGTGTTGTTAACAAAACGTTTCCATTATCGTCGCGTGGCAGGATCCTTGGTGGCAGGATCCTTGGTGGCGTTTGGAAATGCCAGAAAATGTACGTTGGGACTTTTCTTAGCATTTCTTTAGCATCCGCCAACGACACAAGACGCTGGCATACTGATGACTAGGCACTTTCTACTGCATGTGTAACATAACATCGACTTTCAGGACTTCCAAATTAAAACAAATTCGCGGAGACAAAAAATGAAGCAATCTTGTCACGCAGGTCAAGAAGAAAAGAAGATCGAGTGTGTGAGCATGTGATCGTGAGTGAGCATGCACGCGTCCTGTGTGTGGGTTGCTCAGCAAGCCCAACATAAACAGTGCATGAGTCTTCTAAATGTGACGTATGCTCAGAGGTCAACTGCCTCATTTGCATATCGGACGCTTTTACTGAATTGAATAACAACAAAGGCCAAAGCCCCGCATTTTGAGTTGCATTTTCTTGGACAATTCAAACTTTGATAAATAAAATAAAAAAGTATTTGTTTAATTTATTTATAATAAGTAATAAAAAGTCCATATAAGGTATAACAACGAATTCTTAGAACCACTCTTTAAACACGACCGCAGTTTATTCAATTGAGACCCCGGCAGTTGTTGCGTCCCATCACGCTGAACGGGGCCCTCTCTGAACTTGACCGTTCTGCCAGAAATCATAAAAGCGCCATCTCGATGAATGGATATTGGATCTTATAAACTAGATTAGCATTTTTCATTTTGGGGAGTTATCTCCAATTTGACGGTATTGTTTTCATTTCGTTATTGACGCGTCTGGTCGGTGTACTTTTTTTCTTTTCAGTCCCTTATTCTGCCTCTCTTTTCAAATGTGTGATTTAAAATCAATTTAAATGTTTCGCGTATAGAGAAACCTCAAGGGAAGTTTTTTTTTTTTTTTTTTTTTTTTTGGGGGGGGGGGGTAAAAGTACAGTGGACCTTTCGAATCCAACTACGTCACTCATCTTGAAATGTATTATTGTTGTTTTCAAAGGACAGGTATTTTCGAAACATGGAGCTAATCTTCTCCACCATTGGGAGGGGCCTCATTCAACATTCTTGTACATCAGCATTGGTGACAAGATGCTCAAAGAATATTTGGGTGAAAATAGTGTCCGGAAAAAAGTGTAGATCTTGTTTCGTTGTTTAAAATGGTTTTAAAATTAAGTTGGCCTCGTGGTGTCTCACCTGTCCGGTTCGAATCACACCTCAGACCGGAGCCTTGCATGTGTATTGGATTGTCGGTCCCTACCTGATTGCGTGTGGGTTTTTTTTCTCACAGTTGGGATTTCCTCCCACATCTAATTTTCTTCATCATCTTCTCTACACAGGTATCTTGGGGCCTAGGGGTCACAGAGCAAGGCGTTTGCGAGGGCTCCTTGGTTCACAAGACGATAGAGGAACTTTCTACCCCTCTTGGAAATTAACTGAAACTTAACCTCTTTAGAGAAAGACTCTGCTATGGGTCGAAACGTCAGGCCACTAACTATTTTTTTAATGCAAATTTAACTGGTCTCACTCCCTTTAAAACGGCTCTCTAGGGTTTCTCCTGTCAGCCTCCTCTCTTTCCTGTTTTTCTCTTCTTTTCTTTTCCAGCGCATGCATCCTCTGGTAAAAGGCGCTTTATAAAAATGTCCTGTTTCAAATCCTGTTTCAAATCAACGTGGTCATTTATAAAGAACATATCTACCGAGACAGGCAAATGTTATTCCAGTTTGCTCTGTAGGATCAACACTTCAGTGAGTATAACAATAAGTTTGGATCTTGCGAGACCAAAACTCGAGGATTGGAAACAATGACAACATTTTATGTCGTGACTGTGATGACCGATTGAGCTAAAACTTGCACAGGTTTGTTATTTTAATCACACAAAGCGCGGATACTGGTCTTCGACAGTTACTGATGTTGTGTGCTTTGTGATTGAAACACGGCCCTTATGCGTGGAATGGTGTCTTTGTAAGAACACCAACATGTTACCTAATGTAGGCTGGTGCACATTTTGTGCCTGTCAACCTTTGATTCTTTGATTTAGTGGTGTCACGGGTTACATCATCAACTGAGAAATTTTCAACGAGAAATTTTCAACGAGTGGTAAAATGGAACACTGTTCAACAAAACTTCTTAACTACCTCAATTGCAACCCCTCCCCCCCAACAAAAACAACAACAACAACGACTTTGCTATAGGCCTAATCATTTTTGTCTCGGAAATCATCAAATTTTGTCTCGCAATTTGTCAAAAGCCTGGAATAAATTTGATGCCTTTTAGAAAAAGCATGCTTCTTATCACTAGGGAACCATGTCAGTTATTATTTATTTGTTTGTTTGATAGTTTGTTTATTTTGAATTTGTTTGCATGCGCTGCAGACGATCAGATCATGGATCGAAACGTCAGTTGTTACCCAACTCATTCGCATGGTTCTATCGCAAAATACTAGATCGTATCTCCACCATGAACAGTTGGAAATCCTACCTTTGTTTTTAAAATTCATTCGTTTGTATTTTTTTTTCCGGAGTCTTCGCTTCTCTGGAAAAAAAAATCAAACGGGAAGGTATGATCCACAACTACATTAATATGAGGAGAACCATAGAAACCTACATCACCGCGTTTTGTTAGTTTCAGTAAACCACGGGATTCGGTGATCATGGAGGCTGTTATTTCGTCCTCCATGCTCTGCCACGACTCGGCCAGGCACTGCTGCGGTGCTGCTGAAAGACTGGCTTTATAAGATTGTTTTCTTCCCGGTGGTTTGGGGTTTAATGTAGCTGTCTGGTTTACCCAGTACTGAATGCGAGACTCTCTACATCTCACAGTGTGGTCTTATTCACACTCTGCAGATACCACGCTGATTCCAAACCCAGTGCTAATCTCGACAAGAATACCAGCTTGACTTTTCTTTCTTGCAGCCGTTTATGGTAGAAACATGTCTCTGAGGTCTTTTCGAGACCACAGCTTTTACTCTACAGGCTCCGGGTTTGGGCTCCGTCAGTACTTTTGAACAAGTGTTATGTATACGGGAATTCAAACGGACGGCCGGTGCCGCAAAGGCATGACCCGACGCCTAAACCATGGTTTTGAAAATACCCTAAATGTCTAATCATGATATGAGCGAGAATAAGTTCTCTTTTTAAAGGGAATTCTTGACTTAAAAGGTACCCAGATCAGGTATTAAATGACACGGGAATATTGTTTCGTAGATGACAGAATTGGAGACGGAAATTCCGTCAGTACAAAGATAGGCCTAGATTAAACTATTTAAACACGCCTATATTCTCACCAGTTACTATTAACCTTTATGATGTACATAAATATTAAACTGAGTAATCATTGACACCAGTGTTTTGGTTCAATCCCCGTTTGGTTTGGTTTGATTTGAGAGTAGTTTAAGCTGGAGTTATCTGTCTGGCAAACTTGTAGTCACGCAGACGGAACTTTCGTTTAAAATTTACCCCGGTAAACAAACAAGTCATGAACTATCAAAAAACAAGTTTGCTTTTCTTAGCGCGAATCTCTATTAATTCTATCAATGACCCTAAGGTAGCTTCCCGTTCATTCAAAAGAGAAATACATTTTCAAAAGATGACTTTTTTGTTCAAGTCTGCCTATTTTGGTTCTAACATTTCGACTTCCATCAACACTTGATCGGCAGGTTCACACACACGGTTCCCAAAACTGCTCAAAAACCGCCGCAAGCCAACTGGCTCCCAAATCAACTTCAATATTCAAAATGAAAGGGTCCGGGTTAAAGGTCAAAGTTGGATGACCGAGAGGTTCTTGACCAGGGGGAAAAAGCACACAACACTCTTGGTTCCCTCAAGAAACATCAACCGCAGGTCTCTAAAACTGGAGACTTTTCCTGCTAACAAGCTATTTTAGACCGTTTTTTTTCTAAGATGAAGGAGAAAAAAACACCAGCCCTCGGAGCAGATTGTTGGGGTTCACTTAGTAAACATGTACGGTGGTATAGGGAGTGGACGGTAACTAAAACTTGCTGCGCCTTTGGCTTGTAATGCACACGAGTGATATTGCACGTGTGTTCGGGGATAGACGCCTCATTCCTGAAACAATACCGTCTGCAGTATTTGTGCTCGGTACTTTTTTATTTGTTCATTCCAAAGAATGCTGCAATACCTTTTTAGTCATATCAAATATGAAAACCACTTCTTTATGATATTGAAAATACGTAATATGTACAAGATAATTACAATCGTCAACTAATTGGGCCAAAGTGAGCAGGATTCGTCGGGTCCATTTGAATCCCTGTGTTTTGTTGTATATCAATTGTCCTTGTTTTTTATCCATCCATTTCTAGCGCTTGCGTTGTGGATGTTGTATGAAATAAACAAATCAACAATTATGTGAAGATAATCATACTTCAAACTGAATGGGCTACCGTTTTGCATCGACATTGTTTAGTTCTAACATTAAAGTTCCTCCGAGTGAAACTTCAAATCTGGGATTTGAAGAGCAGGTTTGGGCTTGATTAATTATATAGGTCTACAGTTCATCACATTTGATTACTGGCAATTGTTTTCTAGAAGCAGAATTTGTAGCTTTGCATGGTGGGGCAAAATTGTTGATGGTTGAGTCTGTACGTCATAATGAAAACACAGTCCGGTCGATTCGTTTCACTGAAGTTTGATTTTAATCAATTTGCCATGGAATAAATCTACAAAAAAAACCATTAAGTTTTATCCGTATTTGTCTGTAATACTCGTGGATGTATGTCTCATGAACTTACATTTTTTTATGAACTGTGAAAATCAACCATTTGCATCATTAGCGTGTTCAATTATTGAGCATCTGATCAATTTGTATTGAAATTGATCGATTCGCGCCGATAAATGTAAGCCTGCTTTGCATGGAGCATTAGTCAATTTTGTGTAATAAGTAATCTTTATTCATGAATTGATCTCCTGTTTTCAATATTAAAAACAATTGATTAAATTTATGTGCAAATAAAATAAATTTGAGTTAAAGAAATCTGATTTCATTTATATTTTTCGATGATAATACTGGTTTGTATAGAGCCTTTTGCCAATCCGTTTAATACCAGCAAACAAACCGATCATTGTAAGAAATTCCCCCATTACCAATAACTCCATCACTCCAAGCTCTGGTCACCCGTCTACGAGCGATTTATCACGGGTCAATCTCTCACTCAGCCCCGGTCAGAAAAAAAAACCTCCTTGAGATCATGATATAAGGGCCACATCCACTATTGGTTAACCAACCCAAGGTGGTGTTGCACCTTCTTAAGAAAGCCGGAACGACGATTGTCACCTAGCGTGACCCTTGCCTGGACCGAGCGTTCGTGGCTCGGTCTAATCACCCGGGCACACCAAGGTTACTTAATCGACAGAAATATTGACTTTTGAACATGAGGTTTAAGTTAGGATGAAAAGGACGAATCGGAAATCAAGAGGTGTAACCGTACAGAATGGTTCATGGAAGATGTCAAGTTGTTTTCCAACCGTAAAACAACTGATAGCAGTTAAAGTGAGTGTGTTTAAATCTATATTTGTTTTAAATTTGTTAGAATCTTGTTTGTGTATTTAACTAACTAAATAACTATCAATACTATAACTGACTAAATAACTAATGAATAAACAACAACGTAACTGAATAACTACATCAACTGAGGAATCTTGTTGCATAGTTTTAAGCTGACAATAACTGAACCTTGAACCAAATTGCTGTCCTCCAGAAACCTTAAACTGTGTGTGTCTGTTTTTAAATTTGCTGTTGACTCAAGTCGGTGACTTGGACTCGAGTCCGACTCGAGTCACCGATTTTTGTGAACTGCGAACTTGACGAACTGCGACTTGACTTGACTTGAGCAAAAATTACTTGTGACTTGATGTAATTTGATCAAAAATGACTTTGTGACTCAACTCAGACAAACATGCCTTCAGTCATTTCTCCTCAAGTCAAGTCAGGTCTCAAACTTGGCTTGACCAGGGGGAAATGACTTGAACTTCTGAAGACAAGTATACCTGTTTGTTCAAAGGTCCTGTTTTCAAATTGCAGAAAACACAGTCCTTTCATTTCCCAAATACACTGAACCATTATCCACACCAGCTTTGAAAAACATCAAATCCGACTGGAAATAAAACCTTATTTACGATTTCTACTTTGAATCTGACATTTATGACTTGGATGTCATAATGTTAGTTTATTTAGTGTGTCCCTCATGTGTGTTGTGGTGTGTCGTAGTAAATTCAGCCCATGGGAGTTTCTACAGGCTGAACGGAAACGAGTGATCACCTCGGTGCGGGTACTTGAGGGCCGAGCAGTACACTCAAGGGCCATTTTTTGATCATAATCACCATTTTGTTTGGGTCTTGCTATAGTAACGGCCATGTCCGATGGCTTCGGAAGCGGCTACGGCTAGATCAAATCACTCAACGGCTGCTGCTAACGGGGCCATAGCCTCAGTTGAAGACGGCCACACAACTCTTGAGTTATGATCTTTTGTAAGACTGTTCCAGCTTGTATTGACGTCTAAATTCGACGAGTTAGACTCAAATCCAATCGTTTTGGGCATGGTACGTGGCGAAGACCCCCATCTCAATCCTCGCCTTTAATTTTCTGAAAAATTTACTTGAGACTATACCTCAAGTTGGCACTTGACTTGAGATCTTGACCTCAAGGACATGACACTTGACCTGCGATCTTTACTTGAGACCTCCCGTCGATACGGACTTGAACATTCTCTTGAAACTTGTATGAAAGATCAATGAAACATTAGTCTCGACAATTTAAGTGTTTTAAGAAGTAAATACTCCTCAAGAGAATTGGTACAAAACAAAGCCCAAAATAAGCTTTCAAAACAAACATCAGCTTAAAATTATTGACTCCATTTGTTTATGAAGTAAATTATCATATTTTTAAATCCCTCCCCCGTCCACCCTGCGCTCCTTATCAGTTTGTAAAAGCACATTTCAATCTCTTATACACAGACATTTATCCCAAACACACCGTAGACCTACCCAGTTTCCTAGCTATTAAAACCTCATCTATACCCAAGAGTGGTAAAAAAAGTACCAGCGACTTCTGACCTGGTCGACCCGAGCAAGCGGGTGCGTCCCAGGGAACAGCCCTGCTCCTTGGCACCCCTCGCCCCGTCCTCTTTCTCCCTACCTCCCCGATGGATTCCGACGCATGGGTGCGTTGGGGGGAGAAAACAAACCCTTGTGAGTTGTAGTTTCTTCTAGTTTATATAAGAAGTTACGGGTTCAGCCGTCAACAACTCATCGATCAGAACTCGGGACAACGTGCGTCTTCCATCATCGGACACGTCATTGTGAGCCACCCATTTGTTATACCCTCATGTGGCATGGTTTATGTACACACACTGTCAGAAATATCTCGCTACCTAATCGATTACTGCGTTACATGGGACTTTAGGAGAGTAGATGTCAAGGCGATGTCGCTTCCTTTATTGTATGTAAAGCTAGAAAACTTTGATTTCAATCTTCAACATAAAGAACTAATTTGCATGAGTACAAATACTATCTTTGTATTAAAAAAAGAAGAAGGTTATTCTATGATTTAAAAAATATGAAAACTATTCCCACTTGACTGCTCTTGTTACACTATAGCATACCTGTTTATGTTTGTTGTGCTGTCATTTAGCCTTCGAGAAAGACTCTGCTAAGGTCTTTTTACCATAGGTCCTTTTGGTTCGTTAGCAGTTTGCAACAACTTATTGTATTTTCTCAAGTGAAACTTGCTCCACACTAGGCCAGTGGGCCACTCGAGGTAAAGGCTACAAGGGAAAAATATTGAACCTTCAAAAGAAGAGAAGAGTTCTTGTCTCATTTCTCATGAACTGGAATAGATTGTAAGATGGCGGAAAAGAAGATATCTATAGGTGGCAAAATGACACACATACACCCCCAAATAAAAACGTCCTAACCACGCCCCTGCTTCCAGATAAACATTGTTGATAAGACTATTGAATTGACAAAAGCTAATACTAAAAAGTAGTTTCAACTATTGATTTATATGTTTCTTATTTACATACCGTACGGTACAACCATCTAGAATGCATTTTATTTTGCTCGACGTGTACTTGAAAAGCATTTGTTGAAATAACCACAAACAAAACAAAACAAAACATTGACAAAAACAACCAAAGGGCAACTGTTGCATTATCGTAAAAACGTGGTAAAACTCATAACCGAGTTTTTCTTAAAAAAAGATATATTGCATCGTCGATGAAGAATGTTATTTAGTTTTACCCTTACACCGATGTGTGATAAGCACCTTATACACTATGAAACACCCGGGTCAAAATAGACCAAGATTCCGGGTCACGCCTGACCAATTTCTGGGTCACCATGACCCGGTATCCGTGTCCAAATGACCCAGACTTGGGTCGAATTGATGCATAATTCGAGTTAAAAATCCCACTTTTCAATCAATTTCCGGGTCGGCTTGACCCAAAAATGGATGATCTGGTACCAGGAATTTGGGTCAATTCTTGGTTTTTTTAAATTTTATAGCGGGTCCTCATTGCTTTCCACTTGGCTGGATTCTAATACACGATGCCCGCATGGAGTATTTCTTATAAACTTTTGACCTGTTTTCTTGGTTTTCGAGTTTCGATTGAACATTCTCTTCTCAGGTGCCTCTTGTTTTGAAGATAATTCTGTCATTAATTGTTTGTTAAACTATTCCATCAGATCCCGGGACAGCCTGTGTTGTCCCATCATGGCCACGTCACTGTGACGAAGACAGCCCTCGCTATCCACTTGGCATCTACACACCATCGGAAATCTCAAAAACTCCTCATTAATCGATTGCAGTGTTACGCGGAAGCCACATATAAAGCTAACGTAATTACGGTGTGTTACATCCTGGCTTCATTTTCACACTCCAAGATTTGACCGCCGCACCATTTACCTCAGGCTCTGCGTAGCTTTCACGTTACGCAGTAATCAATTACAAATCTTTGAGATTTCCGATGGTGTGTATAGATGCCAAGTGGGTAGAGGGGGCTGTCTCTGTCACAGTGACGTGTCCATGATGAAGAACACAGGCTGTCCTGGGATCTGATGGAATAGTTTAACAAACAATTAATGACAGAATCGTCCTAAATAACTAGAGAACCTTAAAAACTGTTTGACTAAAAACGAACAAGTAAAACAATGGTAGCTAAAACCTTCGATAATTGTGTGTTGTTGTTGTTGTTTTTTTTTTTACAAGCTATGGGCTTTTGATATACCGTAGATCAAAACAATGAACCCACTTCTTTGCATCATAAAACTATATTGCTTGCGTGCCAAGCTATGAATGACAAGGCACCACTGTATCTCAAGGAACTTCTCTCACCTTGTTCTCCAAGTCCCAATCTTCGATCTTCCAACAAACTTCTTCTAACTGTTCCTAAAACAAACACATCCAATGGTGACCTTGCCTTTCAGTATCTGCTCCCAAACTCTGGCACTCTTTACCATTAAATATCCGAGCTACAGAATCGCAGGACATTTTCAACAGCATTTTTTCAAAGCACTTCATCGACATTGCTAATGACTGACTTAAGAGAAACATAAGAATTAACAATAATAACCCAAAATGTATCCAAATGTACCCTATAACAAGATAAACTGATATGAGACGCGTATACTGTTATATTCTGTAATTAATTCTCTTATGAAAAACAAATCGTTATCAGTGACGTCAGCTTTTCCAGTACGTCTTTTGGAGGTAAACAAGGGTGGATACCAATTAGGAAAAATAACAATAACCCTGAAGTTATCAAAACATATCGGTACCCGAAAAAGACAAACTGTTTTATATTACGTAAATAACGTATTGAAAGAACAACGGCGTTAAAAGTGATATAAGCTTTTGCAGTCGGGAACAGTCGGGGGGGGGGGGTGTACACACGGTAAAAACAAACTTGAGCTAAATAACAATTAAGAAAAGTAGTTACTCAAGTTTAGAAGACCAACAGCTACCCCCACTCCTAAAGAAAGAAAGTATAAGTCAACCATCGACAACAACAACAACAACAACAACATCATCACCAACAACAACAACAATAGCAATAAACACCTACAAGAGGTCACCAAAAACTAAAAAACACACTAAAACGTATCATTGAAGATTAGTGTATACATTCAATGTTTACATTTCCCCCATTGTCAGTGTAATTTCGAGATCTCGATGACAAATAATTTGTTTTTTTCAGAAGCCTGTGATCCACGTCTATACTTGGACACAAAACTGTGTGCCGTGATCTCCGGGATGGGTCGGGGCACGCGTTGCCTCTGAGGAGCAAGAGGGGGTATTCCAATCGTTCATACCCGGTCCACACTCCCAAGTGAAGTGCTAATGGGTTGAACAGGGACGAGGTTCGCTGTGGTGCCATGCTACGCGACAGGGGAGGGGGCAGAGGGCCCGGGACTCCCGTTAAGAAGAAAGACCGAAGTGAGATATCTTCATACATCACTTGTGGACATTATTTTAAACATCATAAACAAGGAGACATTATGTGAATGACGACATACGCTACCTAACCAAGGGTAGCATATTATGAGGACGTTAATATCAACTTTGCAATTGATTACTTTTTTTTCCTACGCCTGATGGGGCACGATTGTCAGTGGGTAAATGCATTACACACGAAGTGTGGACCTGAGAAACAGGAGGTCCACACAGGCCAGGGTTATAAAACACCATGTGGACTTACACACGTCCACACAGTGTGTTTTACAGTGTTGAAGAACAGGATTTTCCTTAAGTGTACAGAACAAAGGAATATCCACAGAGGGTATATTATGACAGAGCTGTGAGCTCAGTGCTTGGCATACAATCTTTGGGAGACAAATCTAATGTTCTTAATTAATGATGCCGTGCAGACCTGATACTTCTTTCTTGTCAGGGTGGAGGAAGGTTTTCCTTTGTAGAGGGCATCTCAATGAGGGAAATGGCAGCGTGTCAAAGGTCACCAAGGCACCGATTAGGGGCATGGAGGCAACTGCCTCAGTTACCTCTGTGAAGTATCAGGCCTGATTAATTACAGCAGTTGGATTTGGTAAAATGCTGAAATATGGCACATTCGGATTTAATGTTGATACTTCATCCTCGTCGGTGATTGTCATGACTTTATGACGTATGTAATGATGAAATTCGATGATGACGTAGCCGTCTTGGTCACATTCCCTGTTCACAACATCATTCATATGTACAGTATTCAGTTTACAAAATAGGACCGGACTATTTTTTTGTCTTTCCAGTCTCTCGCTTCAGTAACGCTGTTTTTGAACATGGCGCACTGAACGATGTACGGGCAAGAAAAAACTCAGACAAATTGAAACCAACAGAGGGCGCCCCATACGAAAAACACGTCACCCCCATAGGTTGGATGTCGAGTGGCAAACAATAAATTATAATGCATTATGACACATTCCCCTTGGTATGGTAGTCTTCATTCCAGACGAAAACTCTCCCCGAGTTAATGTCACGACTGGAAATATGATGCAGATCAAACTGACGATGTTCGGTAAATAATTAGGAGAAGAAAAAAACAAAATGCTTCGGCGCTTGAGCGAAACCCGTGGGAAAACATCTCTCCGGTGATCGAAGTAGAACATTATAATAAGAAGTTACGTGTGGGTCTGTTGTGCTATTTCATCCCAGTGGGGAGTAACGACAGTTGTTGGAAGCCGCCAAGGTCAGGCGGCCATGTACTTTTTTCGCTCTTTGTCCCCTTTTCAGGGGTGGGGGAAGAGGGGAGGGAATTGGGGGGTGATTTCATAAACAGTTGACGAGTGATATTTAAAAAAGCGCGGTTTGTGTGTGTAATATTTCTCAATGCAATGTTATTGACAATTGTGAACTTAAATTCTTTAAAAAGATTTGTTGGGCATTGTTAAAAAGGGCAATAAATCTGCAATATTTTGACAATTATGTGTAAATTGTTTAGATAAAAAAAAAACGAAAAAAAAGAAGAATATTAAAAAAATTATAGATTGCGAATTCATCATTGAAGCCCTACAATATTGCTTCGTATAAAAATTGCGATGTTATTATTATTTTCGATTTTAATTACAATTGATTTGAAGAGTCTTTGTATTTCAATCAATAAAAACAGGTTCTATTGAAGCTTAATCCTTTATCAATACTTGACACAGTTTTTCTTTCCACTCTGATAGCTTAAAGCGATTACAAATTCAAGAGAACAAACAGAAAGCCCACACAAATAACTAAGACTGTTTGACTGTAACTCGTCACTATAACAAGCTATCTAAACAGACAGACAAAACTGTTCCCGTCTCTCAAATTAATAGATTATGAGGTTACGCGTGTTAATTAATTTTCTAAACACAAACAACTTCTCTCTGAAGCTATACAGCCACAAACTCAACAGTACAGATGCACCTGACTATAAGAACAGCGCGCATGCCTGGTCAAGGTTGTCAGATGAAAATACGGCGGTCTAAAGCAACATGGGGCCCGGCCGACCTCAAGCAAAAAAGTACAGAGAGCCAGCTCAGTGGGGGCACCTTCGTAGAAATTACTTCCGTAATTGTCTTAATCAGGCAAAGTCACGGTACATGGTATGCTAGTGTACGTTTTAAGGATGCCTCTATTGAAAGTTATAGCGTGGTTTGAGTGCCAACTGTTGTCTGTATAACGGTAACTCAACACTTGGATTACGTATACACAGGTTCCTCATATTCTTAAAGGGGATGATGTGTCGCTTACAACGTGGCTTTTGGTAGCTCACTATCAGTCCACACGCATTGTACTGTAATCAGTCACTGGTGTATGGCAAAGTGAAATTAATTTCTTACATACAATAATAAACAGTTTCAAAAAATCTGGTAAGACGTTTTGAACGAGTGGCAGATAAACCATACTAATGAAAACGAAACAACCTAGCTTCAAAAATAAACTGTTTAAAAGCTAAATAAAGCGGCAAAACGCAACAAAATATCTGTCTAAAATAAGTTACAGAATAGTTTACGGTTTACAGCTGTGCGTGCTCCCTTTGATAAAGAGCAGAAACAAAATATATCCAAAGTTTAGAAAACTACTTCCCATAGATGCAACATGGATTGATTTTCGTGAAAAAAAGTGACATTTGTTCTTGTTTTCAAGAAACATATCAAGTCACCCAGAATTCAATTTATAGTGGCACAGTTTTTTTGAAAAACAACGTATAACGTTTCATTGTACATGTTGTAATGTCAACTTCTCTCATAGACGAGGAGAAAAAGTACAAGACAATGATATGTTTTCCAAATGTTAATGTAGTTCACACTTTTTTTCCTTGTTTTTTCTTTTTTTCTTTTTTTCTTTTTTTGTCAGTAAGTTGTCATATTTAAGACCCCAAAGACGCTTATCGCTGAAGGTCATTATCTGTGAATGAAACTGGTGGCAATCGTGTGCTGTTTGTGATCACGCGTCCCCAAAAGTTTTGGAGCGGAGTCAAAGTTTTGGATCTATGTTACTAAGTTTGGAATTTGTGACACAAAGTTTGGGATCTGTGTTACAAAGTTTGGAATCTGTGACACAAAGTTTGGGATCTGTGTTACAAAGTTTGGAATCTGTGACACAAAGTTTGGGATCTGTGACACAATGTTTGGGATCTGTGTTACAAAGTTTGGGATCTGTGACACAAAGTTTGGGATCTGTGTTACAAAGTTTGGAATCTGTGACACAAAGTTTGGGATCTGTATTACAAAAGTTGGAATCTGTGACACAAAGTTTGGGATCTGTGTTACAAAGTTTGGGATCTGTGTTACAAAGTTTGGAATCTGTGACACAAAGTTTGGGATCCCGTGTTACAAAGTTTGGAATCTGTGACACAAAGTTTGGGATCTGTGACACAAAGTTTGGGATCCGTGTTACAAAGTTTGCTGGGACCTGTAAACACCATGACGGTGCTTTCTTTTCTCACATTAAATAAAATGTAGAACAAAGAGCCATTCCGACAGCGTTATTCCAAAAATCAATTTAAAATGTGACCACATCGAGGCTGCGGGTAAGAAAAAATAGTCTGGCCCCATATTCTGTATGATAGAACCTGTACGTATAGGAAACACGACAAGAAGTTGATCTCACAACGACTGTTCCCGCACAAAACTGAAAAGGGGATCTAAGCTTGGAAAAGCCGTGTGGTAATTTTTTGTTGTAATTTTTGGCTTCCCCAAATTGACACCGAATCAGGGTAAGTTGAGCAATGCATAATTTAGCGTCAAAACTTTACGGAAAATAGTCCTCTAAGCAAATCTTTGTTCTCATTAAAAAAAAAAACCCCACATATTTATTGACCAAATATCCATCGTCTGACGTCCCGCCTCGTCCACTTGAATAAAAAAAATATATATATCCTTTGAAAAAGATGAGTTGATTAAACATTATGAAATCAAACTCGCCAGAAAATAGAAACATTATTTTGTCTGACTGGATTTGCTTCTCTTATCACCCCGTCAGTTTTCCCCCCAAGTGAGAACCCATTTAGTTGGGTATTGTGCGCCGGGTCCACAGACCGGCCATTCGGCTGTCAAAATGTGAATTCCTAGCTGGAGGTATAGCACCGTGGCTGATCACTACGCCTAACACGGCTCAAGAGTGTATCTTATCTGGCTATAGTTAATTACACCCACTGCGGTGTTAATTGTTCTGTCTTGCTGGGTGTTATCCTACAGCATGCCGAGATGAGGCTCAAAAGCCGACCCTACGGGCTTCCGAGGAAACGTAAATCTCCCGATCTTCGCCAAAACACATCCTAATGACGAGAATCCAACTGTTTTTACATTCATAAATGAAGTAATCAAACTTACAGAAAAACCAATCAATTTAGGATGAGGGAGCCATTAGACCGGCCTTGCGTTCTCATCGGAATTAAGCATCTCATCTGAAAATAGGCTAATTTCAAGATTTGACGACAGGAAACAAAAACGGTTCGAAGGTGTTTTTTTTCTCGTCTAGTCACCGTCTCGTAATTGGAATTATCTTTTCCTTTTCGATTATTTCACTGTTTTTATGTCTTGTTTGTTTTGTGCATTTGTTTGTTCTTTTGTGTAGAAAGTATTGGCCTTGTCTTCACATAGAATTATTCATGTCAAAATAGTCAAGTTTCAACTTTGATGGCGAGAAACAAAGTCGGTTTGAAGTTCGTTTGTTTTTTTCAGTCACCATCCCATATTTGAAACTTTATTGTTTTCCTTGTTGATTCGTTCACTGGTTTTTTCTTTCTTTTAACTTATGTTTTTTTGTCGAGCGATATGGTCGATTTTCTTCTATACAATTATTTATCTCGAAATAGTCAAGTTTCAAAATTTGATCGAGGAAAACAAAACTGGGCTGAAGTACATTTTTAGAAAGGCTACTTTCCTCACGCAGTGGCAATAATATCCATTGCAGAACTAATCAAAATAATGTTCGTTGCTCTTTTTTATCAAAGGAGTTTCACATAAAAAATAACACTTCGAAGTGTTGTCCTGTTTTGTTAAGTTTGATTATGTAATCATCATTTTAAAAATGTCACACAGCTATACTTTCATAATGTATTACCGCAAACTAGCATAACTGATACCTCACTATGGAATGTATTAAATCACGCAATCAAAACAATATAAGAAAAAGGAAACTACAGAATGTACAATTGATGATCTACAATTGCATAAAGATGCACAAAAACATCCATTTCATTATAGAAAATGCAATTCTGTTTTCCGTCAAGCCGACAAGATCTCACTTTAGTCTGGAGGCCTTTTCAATTGAAATAAATGATTGCATTCAACTAAATATCTCTAACTGGAAAAACGAAGGAGGGATAAATGTAGTAATTATATTTCCAATTTCTCACTGAAATGTATGAAAGGTATTTGTCAACTTCACTTGACGAAATGAGGCTCTTGAGACCGCGAAAGGAGACTCGCGCGGAATGTACTTAACGCGTCCACAAGGACAGTCCGGCCGTTGGCGATACGCTTCACCCCACCGGCCCGTGCCCGGCTTCTGACGGCCGTACAACGGTCCGCTTTCACCGTCTAAAGAAGCAAGAGGCGCGCCTCGCATTCCTGAACAATACAACCGTTTTAATTATTACCTGTACAAGTGCAATTGTTGGTTAACGTTTTTTTAATGAGGATTTCCTCACCAAAGTGGCTCGGTTTAGATTTTTTATCTCTCTCTCTCTTCGTCAAACGCTTGTGAATGGTTTTTGTATGAAATTTACAAGCTTTACAATATTAATAAACAAAGCGTAGTCGTTTCAATAAAGACCATGTCACATAAGGCAATAATACACGCAACTGGTTTCAGACCCATTTTCATAGAGCTGCTTAACAATTTTCTACTTTAAGCAAAAGTAAGCTGGACACCAGTTGCAAATGGATACATAAAACATAGGGTTTGGCTGGTAACCTTTTTTTCTGGTAAGAACAATTGTTTTGCACTTAGCCACTATTTGTGCTTAAAAGCAGCTCTATGCAACTGAGCCGATTTCACGAAACGCAAGGATTAATCCTATCTCGAGTTAGGACGAGTAACTAGTCCTAACTTAGGATTAATCTTAAGGTTTACATGTTACAGTGCAAGGCTGGGGGACTCGTCCTAAGTCCTAAGATTAATCCTAAGTAAGGAAGAGTTTGGTGAAATCGACGGCAGGCAATCTAGTAGACGGAGCATTCGCATCTCTACAATTGAGTCATTCTCTTGGAGAAAGTAAAACACTTTAAGACAAAAGTCTCTTGTGCTATACTGAACTGTTCCTTTTGCATGTAAGCTAAGTATGGACTTGGTTGCCCCAGAGACAACAAGCCAACTTACATCGCGATGAAGTTATTTATAGTAGGCCTAAGCCACCAATTATTCGTTTAAAAAAAAATATTTGAAAAAAATTGATCAATAATGGCTTCGGGGAGAGAGCATTCATTCATGTTTTCTAGTTCTCATTATTATACCCCAGAGAAAAAAAATCTAATTGTTAACTACTTTAGGTGGTTTGTTTTATTTATTAAATGTTTGTTCTGTTCGTTATTCCTCCCAATTATTTCTTTTTAAATTTTAGTATCAGTTTAATATGTATTTTCTTTTCAGGACAACACTTAATGGAAGCCAAAAATGCAAGCCCTATTTCGGGTCATTAACCTCCAATCTACCCCAATTTTTAGCCCCAAAACATTTTTCTAAAGACCAACCTGTATACAATACAGCCGAAGATAGTCACCATGTCATGAAGGCACCAAGGTCCGAGCATCTGACCCTTGTGCGAGACTCGGCTATTTTTGTTACCCCGTCAGTTATCGCTGCCGGCACCCATCGACAGCCATACCGGTGTGGTTTGGGGAAGTGAAAAAAACCCATAACTCGTTATAATTTTCATAAACCAAAGCTTATGTTGTTGTTTTATAAAAGCTTCTGGGATGGACTTCGGGAAATTCGGATCAAAAGAGGCCAATTTGCCGATAGCTTTTCCTGAACTGGAGTGGAGTAGTGGTGGTGGTTTATTTATAGGAATGGGAATTATGTCAAATAGCAACGTCTTGGTGTTTAATGTACACAGAAGAAACAAGGACAGTACTGGTACGAAAAAAAGACAGTTTTGAAAACTGATTACTCGGGAATGTGGTTGGTGATGTGTTGTTTGGTTCAAGCTGAAAGCAAACTGGTATTAACTTGGTAGACTGTGTGGCGTGTCGTGGCCGAGTGGATAAGATCACTGGACTCAAGCTCTGGTGTTTCTGATCAGCAGAGTGTGGGTTCGAGCCCCGGTCGTGACACCTGTGTCCTTAAGCAAGACACTTAACCATGATTGCTTCGTCCTTCGGATGGGACGTAAAGCCGTTGGTCCCGTGTGTTGTGTAACGCACGAAAAAAGAACCCAGTGCACTTATCGAAAAGAGAAGGGGTCCGCCCCGGTGTTCCTGGTTTGATCGGCTGCATATTGCGCCACAGCACCTTGTAAACCATTACAAGGTGCTATGTATAGGAGTAGGTCTCATACTTCAAAACGTAGCCCCAAATACCTTGCAGGAAATACTGAATGTTAAGCGCTTAGAGGCTGGCCTGCAGTAGGCGCTATACAAATACAATATATTATTATTATATTATTATACCGATAGCCTTTTTCAGATACGGTAGACACTGTGCACTGTTTTGGTTGGGTGTAAACAGACAAATTTATCCAATAGTGTCATATTGTGTCCACCATATCTCGAAATGGATAAACTGTCATTCAAAATAATTTCCCGGCTTTAAAATGTCTGCGTTCTCGAATCCAGTGCCTGTTTTGCGAATACCGTACCTTTGATCAAATAAATACCAGCATGGCAACAGTAGTTGCACCAACCAATGCTGTCTCGATGTTAAGAACTTCCATAAAAAAATGTCTCGTCGAGTATAGCTCCTTCTCTTTTATCATTTTCTGTCTCTGAAAGTTACTGGTTTTAACACATCTAGTTCGGTCGATAGCTTTTACTTTATTTGTTTGTGTGTTTGCTTGATTGTTTGTTGTTTGTTTGTTTGTTCGTTTGTTTGTTTGTTTGTTTGTGTTGTTCCTTTCCAGTATGTCCTGTGCGATCTGTTGTAAGTTCTGTTGGTTCAGTTTCTTGTTTTATAAAAAGAGTTTAATATAATACAAGACTTGGTCTTTTGAACATTTCCCTGTGTTTACCTCTATTTCGAACCGTGTCGTATATAATTTCCATTCTTGTAGTTCTAAACATCCCTGTTTAATTTGCCGACGTACATAGCCCATTTTGTACAAAATTAAATTATTTTGTATGTACATTTTAATTTCCAGTTCAATTTATTTCAATACGATATTTATTTTCGTATTGCTGTATAGAACGGTACACAATGTGTACTGGTATATAATAACATTTTTAAAAGTAGGGTCGTACTTTTGGTACTTACCCCAGAAAAAGCGTAATTTGTATCCGAAACCCTACTTGTTACAAAGATGGAAACTACTGCGTCTGAAATCCCCCGTTGATTTTATAAGAAGTCAATAAAAGTAAGTCGACAAATTTGAATCTAAAAATTTCCCGGAAGATTCACATTTCCGTAGTGTCCCTTTGTGAATGCTGCGGCAAAAGATGCAGTCAGTACCCGCTGTCACCTTGCTAAAACATGGATGGATTCGACGTTCTCGATGAAAGTACCGTGATAGGTTTTTTTTTTTTCCGTTTTCATTAAACAAGTAGTCACTGTATTTACAATGAAACTGTAACAGGTGACTTTTATTGTGTTTTTTATTTAATATTTTAGTCTTTGAATCAGAATTGTTGACATAAACCTAGCTATGACCCTACCTTTAACCAAAGTGTAAGGAACAAACGAAACTGAGAACTGACATAAATAAGGAACAGAGCATTGTGGGGCACTTCCAGAGAGACCGAAGGCTTGTGTTGAGATGCCAATGTACAAACAACATATATACACAAAAGTGAAAAAATGAAGCTTTTTGCTGGCATTATTGATGCTGCACCTTATGCTGGTCCGACGTGAGGAAGAAGTAATCCTTATTCTTTCAGCCCATTGAGATGTTCTCAGCTGACAAGCCACAAAGATATTTTCTCAAGAAAGTTTACATAAGAAAAGCAACCCCTCAAAACTCCGTACGTGATGTAATCACCGAAACGAAGCAGTGACATTGATCGGGCACCAGGGAGGGAAACACCCGCTAACAATTGCGGGAGTTGCCCGCTAGCCCCGCGGCCGACCACTGACGGCAAAACGACCCTCGAGCGTCAGCGTTGCTGATAACAGCTTACAAAATCCTTCCATGCATATTAAAACACCCACAAATTTTGCCCTGAAAAGGTAAGCAAGTGATGTCAGTATATGAGAAGAAAAATTACCATCATGTTGTTTTACCAGTTATCGGCAAATCCGCCATTACTTCCTCAGGTAAAAACTGAATGCATTATACTGAAAAAAACCCAAACCCAACCAAGTAAACATACATACAAACAAATACATAACTTATTTGGGTTTAATACTAAACATTATACACAATTACTAGACTATTCAAAGTAGATACCAAACACAAAACCAGCAAAATTAATTACTTACAACTACAAACAATTGCTATCACAAAAGATTACTATACCATTTACTACAGTTGGTATCTTTCTCACAATTTACTAACATCTTTGGTTCGCTTTTAAGTAATGCCCAGGCTTTTGTTTGTATTTGATGGCCCTCTTGTCTTTTTATATAAATAAATTAGTTAGTTATCTAAAACAAATAAACATAAATAAATAAATTAATTAATTAATGTACTATCCATGCGCTGAAGCTCTCACGCAGGCCTGAATTTGACACGAATTTTTTTATATTTTTTTTATTTTTTAAAGTTTTACTCGATCAAAGAACTTATGTAGTAACATTTTGCCGATTGACTGAAATAAACCCGGACTACCACCCAATCTGACAGAAATGTGTAAACTGAGCTCTGTTTAGAACACTGCTGGGTTGTGATAGGGCCAGACGATACTCTCATCTCAAAATACAAATACACCCGAGGGGTACATCAGGAGGCTAAAAGCGCCGCCGTTTGATTTGCCAAATTTATTTTTGTTTTAAATGAACAAATCAAAAGTGAACTATAAATGAAATTCGCATCGCGTGTGAAGGTATTAAATGCCACTATAAGAATCGAATCGCAATTGGCTGAAGTAATATCAGTTGGGGAATTGAGCACGCACGGATGAGGGCGTGCAAGAGTATTGATTAGTTTTTTTTCGGAATGCAAAGGAATTTGTTTCTTGCATTCATCTGCTAAATGAGTTATGGTTGAACAAGAACATGCAGCATAATGCACGAGAATTTGACTAACGGAGTTAATACCAGCTTCCGGCCTGGCAATATTTAATGTGTTTGTACTTTGTGTGTTTGTACATCAGTACCATAATCATTTTTGACCTTTCACCTCTGTGGACTACAGTTCGAATCCCACCTCAGACCGGAGCCTTGGATGTGGATTGGCTTTCCAGTCCCTACCTGATCGCGTGGGAATCCCCCATACTCAGTTCTTCAATGTATTCCACGCCCCCCCCCCCAAAAAAAAGCTCAAAATGCACCCCAAAGTTCCCCTTTTCCCATTTATGATTTAATTTGTGGTTTTCTCCTTCCAAAATCATTTCGTGATATTTTTACCAAAATATTTCACAATTTCCATCCTGTTGATCTGAGAGTGCCACAACCGCACTAAATCGAGCATTTCCCGACCCCACAATCGAGATACAGAAAATGAAATTAAACCACGATTAAAAAAGTATTTTCTTTACCGATTATGAGTCATGACTTCAATAACTTCACCTGTTTTGCTCAGTTTGAGCTGGTCCTCATTCTCTTTCCTTAGAGCTCCCCATTTGCCTGCGGCGGCCCACAGACCTCCCGGTAAGGATCACCACAACCCTAAACAACAACCCATCGCTGGCGGCGCTTTGTCATTTATTGACGGTGTACCACACTAAATATGCTCTTCTTAGCAACCGATGCTAAGTGCTAAATACTCAACAAATACTCAACAAATATTTGAACGTTTCTCAGCCTCTTGAAACCAAACCAAATTAATTTTCAGACAACTAAACTTCATTTTTCTTTTCAATTTTTGGTAGGTTAGCCGTTTGGCTTTTAAGCTAGGCTCATTCAAAATAAAACACCCCTGAACGACCCAACTAGCCATACTCCATCTCGGAAAACTGACCCTACACCTTTTTGCAAAATTATGCCATTTTTAGAGATTAAAGTGTACCCAAAATGCTCCAGGTTGAAAGTCAAAGGGGCACAATATTGGACAATAATTCTTCAACAATCCATGAAAGCCTTCATATCTTTGATTTACAACAGGCTCCGTGCGTGCGTTTCTCTCTAGCGTTGTGCACGATACCAGGGATGCACCATTTTAGCTTTGGGGACAAACTCTGCGGACAAACTGTAAAATCCTCCCGATACAAATTCATGATGTCGCCTCAAATTTAAATCTAGGGTCCCTTGATATTTCGCAAAATGACAATATTATAGGAAGAAGTCAATAGATATTTGATGGATCTCACAAACTACACCATCTAGTACGTGCGAGATTTGTTGTTCAAATAATGTATAGGTGCATCATTGGCTTTCGGAAGACGGGATTCACGCCAATCCTTGAGCAGTTAATCACACCATACAACCAACCTATATAAAAAAATCCATCAACTTAGGTGGTCAATATTGGAGAAAACACCCCATACTGGTTAATGTTTTTGCTTGGGGATTTTGTGCACATTCGTCGCTTAGTTGGACTCGGTAAGGCAAAAATGAGAGTTATTAGGCCTTCGTGAATAATGTGTTCTTCATGTAACGTTATAACCAAGTATGGAAATCACCATAATCAACGTCATTATCCCCTCCCCCCCCCAACACCCATCGCCCTCCATCCCTGTTTGAAAATGTTGCCATTTAAAGCATAGCATAAACCAGTGAACGGGGGCAACTGCCCTCCAAAACTCGGGCAAAACAGTGGGGACAATTCCGGCAAAGCAAACATTAGACGAAGGGGAAAGCAATAAACATAGAAAGCAAAAAAAGAAAAAAAAAAGAAAAAAATACTTTTAGAAATTGATACGTATGTTTTAGTCGGTGTAAAATTTCGGGCAAAACAACCCATCTGCCCCTCTCTTAACCAAATAGTCCCCACGATCTAAAGCCAACTCTACCCATGACCAGTTACTTTTATTATCAGTTCCGTCTAATTGTTTCCTAGATCCATAATATTTTACAGCTCATCGAGAAACCGATATCTCCCAGTCTTTTTTTTTTTTTTTACGCGACCGAGCTACTCAGCCGTCCGCGTTCGTAATTTGTCTCTTAATATTGACGGGTGAAAGTCGTTGAAAGGACGGCCCAAAGCTCAGCGCGATTGGCGCCGCCGGTCTAATACGCCGGGGCAGAATGCCCGCGGAGTCTGCTCGGCGCAATTATGACCATGTAATCACCAACACATGGTTTATGAAATTAATTTTTTTCTGCAAAAGAGGAGAGTAGTAGTAATAATAATACACAGTTTTCCTGGATCTCCGTTTCCGCGTTTTGTTAGGTTTTTTTTCTGTGGGTGGGCTATTCTATAATCTGTTTAAAACGCATGATGTGGTGAAGACTTGTCACCTGGGTGTTTTTGTTGTTGTTTTCACGTCAACATGTTGTTTTTGTTACGTAGAAGTCATGCTGTGTTTACTAATTATTATTGTTTACATCGATCGCTGGCCATTGCGGTAAGATTTGATGTTTTCCAGGACTAAATTGTGGTGAAATAGCGTGTTAGTAATTCTGACCTACCGTGTTTTACAAGGTAGGTATTAACCAAAATTTAACAAGTTGTTGATGTTGTCTTCGACAAAAATATGACTACGCTATCTAGACTTAAGTTTGAAAACTTACAATAATTTCTATTTAATTCCCAAATATTCAAAATGATTCCATAAAACCACGGAAACCACTTATTTTTAGTTACGTTATTACCATTTCAAGAGAGCTTGGAATAAGAGGTTACGTTTCGTCATGGATTTTGCGCGTTTTTTGTGTTTTCTTAACTCGATTTTTTAAAAATCTAACAAAGAGCAATGATGTTATATCCCATTGTGAAATGTTTCTTGAAAATTCAATTTTTAAACTGACTGACCCTATTCCAAAGACCACACCCTCCCTTTGCGTCATTTCTTGTTAGTACGGGAGGAACGGGGTATATCAATCTTGGAAAGACCACTAACATTGTTGTTGTTGTTGTTTGAAAAATGGAAAATGGAGCGGTGTTTTATTATAATAATTTGTCTCGAAATAAAAAAAATGGATTCCCTAAAAAAAAAATGTTTACAAATGTTTAATTGTCTACAACATTTTCCTGTTGTAACTTTCACACCGTTTTTTTGTTTGTCGACCGGTGTGTTAAGTACATCGCTTTGTCCTTCCATTGTCTGGACGTCATTCTTAGCGATTTCCTCCCGTTGTTTTTGTACACAAACTCAACCCTAGAACGTCTGAGAACTGCCAAAGCACCTGGTCGCCTTTTGTTAAAGTTCTCCGTGTCAACGTGGAGACAAGTCCATGTTCATGCATTTGTGTGACACAATAATTTAGGCCATTTGTCAGCAAAACAAAATCCTTGCAGTGAATGACCACAGAGACCTACTCGTTGTTGTATGCACTTCATGTATTTTATTCCGATCTGAAACTTTTTGGGCGATGTTCCCACCATAGTTGACGACCGCAGTTCTAGTTTCCTGCGCGCGTGTCTTCACTCCAAGAAAAACCGCCGCCGGGAAAAAAAAAAACCCTCAACTTAAAAAAACCCGACCCCCCTGTACGTGATAAGCTGCAGGGTTGAACTTGGTAGAGCTCAAGAAAAAATAACCACCGAAAATATTCATCCAAAACAAAAATGAAACAACAAAACCTATATTGAGGAGACCGCTCCAGAGTGGAGCACCGGCAAAACAGAGCCATTATTAGCGGGGGCTACTGGCGCTTCCTCACCGCCGCTCGTTCGACTTCCGGCCTGGTGAATCCAGTTCACGGTCAACACATCCCGGTCATCTAACCACTTGACAAAAACAAAACCAACAACCCACAAACAAACAAACAAACAAACAAACAAACAAAAAACAAACAAACACAACCTTTGCTCCTTTAATTTGTAAACATTCATGCGACACGTGGTCATGGTGGAAAACGTCCCTCTAAAAACTGTTTGCATAAAGTGCTTTAGTTTATGGAAAGAATGAGTTTTAAAATGAGCTAGTTTGATCTCGCGTGTCCAAAACTCGATGTTTGGGAACAGTGAAAACGTTAGGGCCTCAGGGTCTTTTCACTTTGATGATTGATATTTCACTGGTTTGTTATTTTCACAATGTTGGATCGCATTTAGTGTACACACTGGTCTTTCACAATTACCAAAATCTTGCCCATACATACTTTAAAATTGTGTTCCCTTCGCATAATAAAGCAATGTTAGTTCCGACGAAATGTTCCCAACATGTCCAAGTATGCAAGATACTCACTCGTACGGTGTGTTTAAATCGATATCAAGGGCCTTTTCCAAACATCGGCTTGGGCTACGGCTTTGGTTTGGGCTCCGTCTACATTTGTGGAGCAGTGTACATTTTGCACGGTGTTTACAACCTCAAACGGAGCCCAGAGCTCAATAAGCCGAGGTTTGGAAAAAAACCTGAGTAGAAAAAAAACTATAATAGAAAAAAAGAAAGAAAGCGAGAAAAAGAACAACAAATTTAAAGCATTTTAGCATTTTGTTATCTTGACTAATCCCGTGTCCCACAATGGGTAGATTCTGATGAAATAACCACCACAGTCTCAGGATTATATATTCCAATAATTATCACTTTCAAATCTGGGGATCAGAAATTTTATAATAAACGGATATGGATTAAATTTTGCGGTGGTGGCCATTACGTCCAGGACTATGGGGTTGATTTAGCGTCATGAACGGGTCCCTCAGGCAAAATATGTCAAGAAAGGGGAAGTCGAACAGCAGGGTCGCTAAGTCCCTGCAAGCCCTCAAATGTTTCTAAATCAGTCTTGAATTATTATAATTAGAAATCAGTTGAAAAATAAAAATTTGTTTTTGGTCTCTGCCACCAAATAATGACAGTCTTAATGAATGAAAGTGACTCTGAAATAATTAAATAATATACAGGGTGAGTTCAAACCAGCACGCAGGGTAAAATATATCAAAACACTATAATTAAAACAATCATTGAAAAAGTTGTGTGCACATCATTAGTAATTGAAAAAAAAAATTATAAAAAAATTTGCACAAAATTTACATGGTACAAAGATGGCGGAAAAAGTCCCTTGAAATAGTTTTGCCTGAAATATTATAATTTTTGAGAAATGAGTAAAAGAATTAGTCTTGATCTCGCGAGACCAAAACTCGATGTTCATATGAAACAAAACATGTTTTTTTCCCCCACTATTTGCTTACCACTCTGATGACCAACTGAGCCAATTTTCACAGGTTTAATATTATTTTCACGCCTAATGTTGGCTCACATATAATAGTGCGGGTACTGGTCTTTGACAACTACCAATGTCAGCTGCTTACTTTAAAGTTTCTTTCTTTTTACATAAAAAAAACCACTTTTATTTCCTTCTTTTTTAACATTTTTATTTACAGGTTGAGTAAGAATCTTTCTAGTCGTCAGGCATAGGATATCACACACTCTCTAACTAAAATTGTATTCCTTGGTCAAAAGTTTGAAATTTGTGTACAATTTTTAGTGATTATTATAGTTTTTACACATTTCTAAGGTTTATTTAGGCCTACATTTCCATATCCATGTCTTGTTTGACTACAAACATTTACAAAACATTTTCTGTCACAACATAGAATTCGTGCCGTAAAATCCATTTTCTTAAAAAAAAAAAAGGAGAATTGATATTCTCTTTCTGTTTGGCCTCACCGAGCAGTCGGCTGCAGACTTAAGTTTTGTAACCAATTTGAAAAAAATGAAATGAAATAAAAAAATAAATAGGTCTATTTGGTGGAAGGGTTTCCATTTTGACAAGATGATTCGCCAAAATGTTTACATAAACACATCCCGTAGCCCTCGAATTTTCATCAAAATAAAAATACGAAGAGTTCGTTGGGGAAAGAGCAAGGAATGGTAACTAAACGCAACAAGTTGTTTGGAACATAAAGTGAAGGAAACTGAACAACACCAAAAGTACAACATTTGCACTCTGACAAAAAGGTTATCACAAAAACACACACACACACAAAACCCGTTCAAGCCAAGTTTAATATTGAAAAATGTTGCCATTATTGGAAACAATAATTGGTTTTCTTTAATCATTCAATGGACTGTGTTGTAACTTACCGCAGCAGCGGGACAACGCCAAGTCGTCCCCGTCATTCTGCCGGTAAAATATATTCCTTCCCCCGGTAACACCATCGTCTTAGACACGGTAAGTTATAAATCCATTCCAGATCAACTTTGAAGCTGATGAGAATCTTAAGTCTAATTCCTCAACCCAAAAACACAGCTCCCAGCCCAAGCGAAAATCAAACCCTTTTACTGGTAATCTTGGACACTAAATAAAGAGAACGCAAGAACAAAAGTGAGTTTTGACTTATTCTTTATTTCTGTTTATCATTATTTGTATGATGATGATTGTGTTTTTTTTTTCCCTTCGGTGAATCCCTCCGGTGTCTTTGCATGTCGCACATCGGGGGAAACAGTGGGTTTCCGTCGGTCTGTCTAATTGCTGTTCCGTAAGGCCAGCGTGGGTTAGCTCAGCGGCTATGCGGTCTTGGCGAGGCCTTGAGACTGTCTGGTCCTAGGGCCCGGCGATCGCGCTCTCTCGCCATGCCTCCCGAGCTTCCCCGGTGATGATGCGTGTGAGGCGTTCATCACCACGCCGATGGAGAAAACAACCTCAAGCTCTGATTGGTTCAGCAGTTTCAATCATTATCAAAAGTAAAAACTCATTGGAATAATAATCAAAGTTATTATTCTCACGGGCCGAACACTTACACACTGCGCCTGTTGTTAATTTACCATCAAAATCACCACAATTTTCCCAGTCATTTTTTTCAAGATCCGTAGAGTCTAACTTTGCCACGAGGCCACTGGGTCTAATTAAAATGCGGAAAGATAATTGCAACCTACTGAGAAATAGGAAATTGTGTATCAACAATTTTCAAACTTTCTACGATGAATTGAAAGATATTTTGAAACTGCTATTAACAGTTTCAACTCTGAAGTACAATGCCGAAAATTGAGGTGGAAAATGTCAATTGATTGACAGTGGAGCTTATACGAGGTAATATTGCTGATTTTACTTTCCTTTCTTGCGTAAGTGTTCGGTCAAAATGTTTGCTCTTTGAAAACTGGACAATGTTTACATTTTGACCTCTGAAAAAAGTATCGGACGAATGATAGCTGAAGCTGACGGCAGAAGTGACTCATGTGAAGTTTGGGAGACAATTCTAACTTCAATCTCAGTTTAAAAGGGAAAAAAAGTTATGGTGTAAAAATTGTCACTTTATTCGCAACCGTCCTTGACTCTTGTCCAATCACATCTCAAAATGCAACGACGTCACGAGTGAAAGCGAGATTGTGATGATGGACAGCAGAGAGAGTGGATCACGCTGGGTGTGGCGGCGACTAGACCACAGGAGACAGAGTACGCTCAAATCCAATAGGTCAAAGCAAAGGCAGCTTGGTTTACAGGGTATCACTTTTGTAGTCGGCCTAGTTTTAAGAGAAGAGTTTACACTTTTTCAATTTTTTTTCTGTTTTTGCTCAGTTTCAAAACTGCGCTTATTGAGTCCTAAAAAATTGAAGATTTATCTAAGTTGTACAGAAGGCATGTTGCACCGATAAAGGGAGTGAAGGTTTACCATTACGTTGCTGCTTCTGATTTTACACAAAATATAACCTGTCCCAGGACCCCACTGGTCAATTCACCTTTTATTTGACGAAAGTTAAACAACTTCATGCCACTCTTTCTTTGTGGCACTTTCTTGTACTTTCCCCCTTCTGACTCTAAAGTGATCTGTCTTTTATATGTAAACGGTTAAAGTATTGTGCAAACATAAACTGAAAATATAATTGCAGGTAACTCAACCATAACCTACAGGAATGAGATGGTCATGGTAGTAAAAACTTCCACTGACATATTTAAACAAAATTAATATTTGACATGCTGTAATTTTGAGACATGAGTAAAGCATTTGTTTGTGGTCGTGAGAGTCTGAAATCCGATGCTTAAAATAGAGTGAAAACAGCGATGGGGTTTTTCACTGATTTTTTCTCGTTACTCCAATGACTTTCACAGGCTGCTTATTTCACGTTTGGTCGCATAAAATGCCGATACCTTGGCTGCGTCTTCAAGTCCTACAGTTTGGTTGTAATATTTTTTTCTTTTAACTTTCATCTTTCTCTTTGGGATCAATCTTCTATGTTTATTTTTTTGTAACTCAATATTTCAATGTTTGTAAATATATAGGCCTGCTGCTGACACGACTTTACCTTTCTGAATAAAACTGCAAACAAACATGCAATTTTTTTCTCGTTAAAAATTAAACATTTTAATTATTCTAGATTGTAATTCAACACTTGACATTTTCTATTCTGATTTTACTTGTCATTTATCACATCCATGCTCCTCACACATGAACCAAAAAAACCCTACTTTATTTTAACACTTTTATAAGGAGAATTTTCATTTTTCTTGTAGTTGTCTGCATATTCCAAAAAAACTCCAACTTTCCTTTTTGTATTTTTCTTACAATCATAAACGATACATGCGATCCCCACGCAAAATATCCCACTGGTCTCTTCATTCTTTGCTGTTCTGTCCCTGCCACCCCCTCAAGCCAACTAGTCCCGTATGTCCCGAGCCACGCCCCATTTTAATTTGCCCATCTCGTCGAGGAGATTAGATCGCGTGCAAGCCAAACCTCTACACCATAATCAGCGTTCAGCATGACTAACAGAACGCGAAGAGCCCACAACACCAGTTTTAAATTCCCCTGCTCAGCGTGAAGTTCGCCGGACGCTGCAGGCCACCAAAGATGAAAAATATGTCGAGCGACGGCAACACCAATTTGTAGCATATACAACCGAGAAAGAAAAAAAGATTCATTTTTTTAGGGCAATTTGTGAGAGCGAGGCTCCCTGCCACGTACTCAGAGTTCGTTTTTCATGTAAACGTTTTGGCTCCCCTGGCGGGAACTCATCAATGCACAGACAAGACGCCCCAGTGAGACTTCTTGTTCATCGGCAATTGCGCAAAGCTGTCATTATACTCTTTCTTCAAAAATTCTACTATCTTTGGCAATTTCTTGCTATTGGTTTATACGCGAAGTCGGTGGGCGATTTTGTTTTAATATGGTGTGTTTTTTTTCTTCTCGTCAAGGTCGCGTTGGACCTTGGACAGTCGGATGAAAAGTGAATCTCACAGATGTTATTTTTATAGAATGTGACAGACTTTATAATATGAATTACTTGAAGATAGACGCAATGGCGACGGGATTTTGGGGTTGCTGTACTTGTAGATGCTGATAATATTCACTACACACAGATACGCAAACTCCAACAGTCAAGAACTGCCTCTATTCACACACGTATCCGTCTTACAGTTCTTTAACCCGGGTTGAACCAACAGCTAGCTATTCGAAAACTTGGCTGTGAAAGTGCACGTTTTTTGTTTTAATTTTATGCCAGACAACTTAAAAACGGTAGTTTCTAGTTATTATTATTACTTTTCTTCCTTGTAATGAAACCAAGGAACCTTGCTTTGCACTGTAACTTCTTGGCCTAAAGAGGAAACATCCGACTTGGGAAAAACCAACGCACTCCGGTAGGTGGGGCTGAAAACCTAATCCACACTCAAGGTTCCGGTCCGGTCCCCAGTTCTTCATTTAACTTTATGTGGTTCTTCGAAGAATCAGATATGGTTCTTCCAAGAACCAAGATGTGAGAATGGATGGAAAAAGGGAAGACAAATAGATCCAACTGTTCAAAACAAAGTGTCTTATCTCCGATCCTTCAGAACCAGAACAACCTCTTTATCTAAGAAAAAAAACTTTTACATGTCTCTTAATACCGGTAAACTAATTTCAACTTACCTTCAAATTTTATTTTAATAGACCGTTCAAAAGTCGTTTGATTTGACCATTTTTGATTATTTTGGGAAACCAATGTTCCCCAAGCTCATGGCTTTCGAACGTGATTGAAACAAAATCGCGCGCATTTTAGGCGCCATTTTGTCCGACGAGGACCACATTATGTCCGATACATTGTATCCGACAAATCATTGTCCACAAAACCATTTTGTCCGACAAATCATTATATCCAACCAATTGCGTCATGGAGGACATAAACGTTTCATGTAGGACATAAAGATGCGCAACAAACGCTCAAATACGCGCAAGACGTGGACAGTCTAATATCCTTTTGTGAGTTCATACTTTTACAGAAAGAAGACTTGACATAGAGGGCGTAAACGCCTTGTGAGTTCTTGGCGTATTCTCTTGGGGGAAATGTACCCCTTTAAAATGATGTCATTGTTTCAGGAATAGTTGGCAATTTCTTCCGTTGAGGGCGCACGGAATCACTAGCACCTCTGCTATTGATTAACGTGTGATATTCATACATTTAAAATGTAACAGAATACCAGGGAAGGAGTTGGCAACACACCAAAATCCAATAATAATAATAGAGTAAAATAATTGT
Organism: Pisaster brevispinus; assembly: GCA_023634235.1. Taxonomy (NCBI): domain Eukaryota; kingdom Metazoa; phylum Echinodermata; class Asteroidea; order Forcipulatida; family Asteriidae; genus Pisaster; species Pisaster brevispinus. The sequence goes on along the minus strand of JAMKCF010000014.1, from coordinate 11,133,887 downwards.
ACTTAAAAAAGTTGATGGTGACTTAGGCACCTTATGCTGGGGTTTGTTTTGAACGTAGTGTCCTCACCGAATCCAATTAGTCTTACTGATACAAAAATGAGAATTATTCAATTATTTTTGCATTGTTGGAGACTAGAGTTATTGACCTGGGAAAGAGAATTTTCCCATGCCCTCCTATCACTGTCTCAACAAAGACGGGCCAGTAATCCGATAAATACGGTCGAAATTGTCACTCTAATAATTAAAGCAACGTGGAACCGTCTTGGACAATATTTCTCCCTGTCACCTTTATAAAAAGTCCGTCACTCATCACACACAAATTCCTAATTGCGCCGATTGCATCTTGTTCAACATGTTCTAAGAGTGCTCGCCAAATGTCCGTTCGTCCTCCAGATGATCCGGGGGACAATGCAACCAGAAGGGCGGACACACGACCTCAAGAGGGGGGATAAGAGAGCTCTTCTTCCTGAGGCAGTCTCTATGCGCCACGCAATTCACGGCGTTCCGGGTTAAGGAGGGGCCGTGCTGGGATTTACCGTGTCGCACCACTCCACTGCCCCGTCGGAGCACCGCCCCGAGGCTCTCCAGCACACGGCAGTTTGATGGCCCGGTGATTGTCGACCTATTGCCCGCTAAACGGTTTCACTAAGAAGCTATCAGCGTGGTTCCCCCGTCTTATATTATCTGGAAGTAAGAAAGCCAACACCTCAGCCCGTCGTCGTCGTTATTTTGTTCTTTCTTTGTATACAAAAAAAGAGAAAAAACGGAAACAAAAATCTGTGTTAGAGGTTTGATTTTGCATCAACAAAGTAAAAAACAAAACACTGATAAAGTGTTCTTGTATCGTCTCTTTGTTACTGTTAGTGAAAATGTTTTATCATTGGAAATATTTCGCTTTTTATAGATGTAAAAATTTATAAACTAAAATATATACTTTTATCTTATAAAAACAAACAAACAAACAAACACCCCAACACCCCAACAAACAAACAAACAAACAAACAAACAAACACCCCAACACCCCAACACCCCAACAAACAAATAAACAAACAAACAAACAAACAAACAAACAAGGAAATTAGTTATACTGAATCCATTCCTCAAATTACGTGTCTGTGATAATTCCTGTTTACGAAAGATGCTACCTTTATCAATAATAATCATAGCTTTTTGGTGAAAACTCATTGCAAACATAATTATTGTCGAACTTTACCTTGTACTAAAAATGGGGCTCCATTGCCACACTATTAATAATTTACTTGCACATTATTTTTGAACAAGTCATTTATTCTTTATTTGCTTTTTTGTTATCTAGACGGAGTAGCCTTATCAGTATTACACTGGTAACCTTAAAGGGAGGGTATACCTTTGGTAATTGCTCCAAAAATTAATGACCATAAAAACTTACTTGGTAAGAAACACTGCAGCTATTAATAATGTATAACATTTGGAGAAACAATTCCCTTCAAAGGAATGTGGTTTTAGAGAGAGGGATCCAAAAACATTTTAATCTGAGAAACGTTTAGGCATGAAACTTTTCTCAGATTCTGTATTCCAATTACGGATTATTCTTCATGCGTGGACATAACTGCTCCAGATTTTCGGCAATATCTCAAAAATGCTACCACCTTTTGAAATAAAAATTTCACAGGTTAGTTTGATTGTAAATAGCTAAATATAACAACTAAATGGCCCCCCCCCCCCAAAAGGTATGCTTTGCCTTTAGGAGCCCTTACAAAACTTTCAGTAAGTAAAATAGTTTAAAAAAAGAGCAATTAAGAGAAATGGTTTAAAAAGAAAAGGGCTCACTAATTGTTTACATAATCATTTTGATATTTGTAGTGATTATGGGCATTGACGATTTGGCTAATGAGCCAGCTTCATTTTAAACCAATTGCAAGAAGAATAAAACCTGAATAGATCCAGGTAAATTAATTAGTTGCGATCGAGCCCCAGTTGCACTACAAGGCAAATAATGACAATAGTTATATTTGCATTGAGTTTACACAGTGGAGCTGCGTTATTATTGACTAAATATTTAGTAAACAGGGGGTTACTAGGCCTTTGGAAGTGGTCTAATGCGTATGTGTATACAACAGGCATGATGGGAGACGCTGACAAAAATAAAAATGTGAGACTTTTGAACGTTGGTGGCAGCAAACCTACCAGGTAAGGGCGCACCATTAATAACCCGCATGTCAACCAATGCTACTGCAAACAATCACAAAAATACTCAAAAACATATTTGATGGCTATTCATCTTTCTGGTGGTTCATTGCCGTACTTTAAGCTATGAGCGTCACCTCTACAGTTTTTTGTATTCCTCTATGGTTATAATTTATAATTAAACCCATTGCCTCACGCCTTCGAACTCCGCAGACAGATTAGTTACACTTACGAGAAGAACTTCGCACATCTCCCCCGTCCTCAATGCGCTTCACTGGCTCCCTGTACATCAGCGAATAGTCTTCAAGACATTAGGCCTGGTTTTCCGCTCTCTCCACCCATGACACATTCGTTCCTCCGACACAAGCTTCGAGTGCCCCTCTCACATCACTCCTGGGGAAACCGATCTTTATCTCGGTCCAGTCCTTCCCTATGAATCTCACTGCCCATCAAACTGAGAAAGGAGACTTCCTAACTCACATTCAAGAATGAACCCCAAACCCATCTCTTTCAATAAGTTGTTTGACCTTCTGTTTATTTGTGGTTCTCAGATGTCAGTTTAGTTAAGTTTTTTGTCTCTGTGCCAGGAATGTCACTTTGCACAAGTCTCCTTTATTATTTGTGTTATTATTTACTATAGTTTACTGTGTACTTATTTGTAATTTCCTGCACAGCGTTTTAAGAGTTAATGTAAAAAGTAATAAATGAAAGAATAAATTATTATTCATATTATTATTAGTAGTAGTATTATTGAAACTACAAACACCTTGAATGAGGCAACTGGCTAGACTCCATCTTGGAGAAGGGGACAAACGCCTGTCAGCAAAATATTGTTATTTTTCGAGCACTAGTGTCCAAAATGCCCCAAGTTACCAACCTTCGGGGCACAATATTGGACCTTTTGATCACTATATCAAAAGTCCCCCCATATGATGTCTTTACCCTACCCCCAGGGAAATATGTGCTTACTCCACTCTGAGGAAAGCCTCCGTCTATGGTGGCCATGCAGGGGCATCACATATCGCACACAATGTGCGCATACGTATGCGACATCGCGAATTATAGTAATTTAATTGCAATAATATGCAATGTCCCTTCGGAGGCACCGTATCCATCTTCCCAAGCTTGAGGCTTTTATTTTGGTGTCACAGACTTTGATGGATTTTGGATAGTTGATTAGTTTGAGTCCAAGGCTGGGCGGATTACACGGTCATTTAATTTATATCCGACAGCCATTTTTTCTCAATACTGGGATTGAAAATGTCACACATTGGTTAATGAGTCAACAAGTGGTGGAGATGAGCTTTAAAACCGATTGCGTCAAAAACACCGTAGATGTAGTAATTATTTTGGGTGCAACGAGCTCACATTCGCACACAAACTGACTGACTTGAAACGTACAGCAAGTCATTGCCTTTGAGTAAAATATGCAGGGAAAAAAATAATTCACAGACCGATACAAGAAAGTTCTTGGTTGGAATAATTCACAATGACCAAAGTAAATAGCGCCCTCTTTAAATCAACTGCAATCAATATGATCTGGTACCCCGTCTCGTTCGCGATTACTAACTGCTAAAAAACCCTACTTAGTCCAGACTACCCACAGTTTGTCAACATGGATGCTGACCGTACCTGCTGACACCGGGCACAGGATAGCTAGCTCAGTGTGACCATGGAGGAAGGACTGTAATAACTTGGAAAGTGAAAGTTTCTAAATGTTCATATCCTGTCGGAAAGGTAATACCCTTAATAACTCATAGTTGTACACATTCCCAGGACGGTTTGGAATCTCACAAAAAAAAAAGAGGCTTGTACGCATATAGTATGTTTTTTTCTATATATATAAACACATCACACAAAATAATACGAAGTGGATTGACAGGCTGTGTACCAAACACGGTTGGGTTTTGTGCACAAAGTTGAATGTCAAACCAGGCAGTAACTAGTGGAGTAGTGGTACTTGTTTGATATTCAAAGAGGCCCTATTCGAATGTCGAATATATCAGTTGAACAGATTTCTTGTTGTAGGCCTCAATGTCTTACTCTTAGCCACCCAATTCACCTGAAAAAAATCATTAAAATAATTATTGTCTTACGGGGTATGCCACTTTGTTGGGGTTCGGTTTTCCTGAACATATTTACGCATACACCAATAATCTTCACATACGGTTTGACTCGCTCCACACTCTGACACTGACACAGACAATGGGCAAACAGCAGCCATGCGTGACTTCAGTGTGAGAGGTTTAAATAATACACACAGTCTCTTTAGTTAGCCCTAAGATCTATATACATTGTATTAACTCATCACCCACAGATGCCGTTACAAACAAATAAGATCTGCATTACCAATCTTCCAGCCTCCACTTTATATCGAGACATCCAACAGATCTTCAAGAAATTTGGCACAATCGTAAGAGGTTTGTAAAACTAAAATAAACAGTATTCCTTTGGAACTTTGGAATATCTCAAAAGTAAGGCATATGATATATTCTAGTTGCGACTGAATGTTCTCGTAATGATTACGCCCACATTCCAGTTGACTGCCAACAAATTTTGCTGGAAACAAATCCCCAAAAACATTTGGAGCTTGGAGAACATTGATCTAAAGTTTCTACTTCATTTGAGGCATTACTTTGTTCTTCAGTGTGTGGGGTATATTAAAGAGTCTGTCAACATTTTAAAAATCTAAATTTGGGGTTGGGGGGTGGGATCGACATTTTTAAAACATTGATTATTCTGAATGGCCTAAAAGGCATTTAACTTGGAGCCAATTGTCTCCGTTGCCTCTATGAAGTATCGGCTCTGTACAACATCAATCTACCTTTCACTTATAACGCTGCTGTTTGTTTTCTTCCAATTCTTCAGTTTACATAGTTTGTGAAGATGGGACTAAAATCTGTAGTGGTCGGGCCTACATCGCTTATAAGAGGCATGAAGAAGCGAACATGTCCAAAGATGCCATGAACAACAAGGTAGGATTCTGTGAGCAGGCCTTGCACTTTAACTTTTTGTAAAGTAGTCCACTGGGCTAGTAAACTGTGTTGTTTCACTTGCTCCCAGGAAGTTGTAGTTGCCCAGATTTTTAGCAGTACGTTTGCGTTTACGTTTACGTTTCGATGCTAATAACTCGGCAGGATCCTCAAGTCAGGACGTTAAGCCGAGGGGTGCTTGATTGTGGGTGAAGTTCAGATCGGACACAAAAGTGCTACCATGTACTGTCATCAATATATCTTTCTGATATATTAATGGTAGCGATCACAACCAGTTTAACGGTCAATGAAGTTACATTAACACACTAACACATTTTTTCACGCCTGATGAAACATTTAGCATTATAATCAAGTGGTTTGCAGTTTTTAGTTGCCCACAGGGCTAGTTGAGAAGCGGTGTTTATTAACACGTAGCATTTTTTACGAGACACTCTATGCCAGGCTAGTGTTAAGGGTTAACCCTGCATAATTGTTAATAACAATAACTTCAAGTCAGATTGTTGCTGTTTGTCATAAGAATGAAAATCAACAGTTTATTTTGTGATTTCAAAAAAAAAAAAAATCCTCTAATATTCCTTGAATGTTGTCTGTGAATTTTAGGAGTTTAATGGCTCGACGATTTCCGTTGCAATTGCATCAGAAGAGGAGTACAGCTTGGAGGTGCGGTTTGTACAAGTGCCCTCTGTTGGCAGGAGTTCACAAGAGAGGTATGAACATAAAAGCGTTAACACATCCAAAACTAAGGTTAGTTTTCTAGACTGGTCCCTAGTCCTTGCCCTTCAGGGATACTGAATTTCAATTTTGTTCCTTGCAACAAATTTGTTAACGGCCTGATGTTTCTACCCTAGCAGAGTCTTTCTCGTAGCCTTTGAAAAAGACTCTGCTAGAGTCATATAAGGAGGCCTTCCACAAAATATTGTTCAATTATACCACAGGTCATTTTGGTTGGTAATAAGCAGTTTGCAAAAGCTAAGTCTAATTTCTTACTTTTGTTTCTTGGCTCAACAGTCCATATGCTACGGTGACAAATGAGGACAAACAAAGAGAAGCTTTTCAACCTGTTGCTGAAAATCCCAGAGGTTCCTGGAAAAAGACCCGGTTTTCCAAGTCGTGGAAACCCCAAGGACCCCAAGGATGCCCAGGTATGACACCGCCTCGCTTCTTCAGTCCTCCATCTCTAACCCCACACAGAGTGGAACAGAGGGTCTTTCAGCAGCAGCAGCAGCAGCAGCAGCAGCGGCAGTTCCATGGAATCCCAGGACCACCTCCCGGCTCATCTCAAAGTCACTCTTTCCCTCCTGGTGGACAACCTCCTAGACCATTTCAACATCAACCAGTGCATCAGGGTCCACGACCACCCAGTGACGTTTTCAATCCTCAAATGGATCATTCTGAACAACGCCCAAAGGAATCCATCCTCCAGCCAAGGAGTCCCTGGCCAGGAGCTCCAGATCCTACGGCAAACCTTAACTTACTACACCCTGACAAGTCTCGGAATCCTAATCAAACATCACCAGGCGACAGACCCACTTCCTATCTCCCTGGTCAGAGTGGACTCTCTTCTTTTTTGCATCACCGGATCCCTTCCAGCGATCTTTCATCCAACAGATACAGTGCCCCGGCAGCTCCTCAGAAACCTTCCATTAGTAGCGTAGTAGCTGGTCTACTCAAACAAATCAACCCGAACAGAGCACCTTCAACTCTTGTTGGTCATCAGCAACCACCAACGCTTCATGGCCCCGCTCATAGAGTTCAACCACCCTGTGGTGTTCCGACGCAACGCCCTGACAGAGCACCTGCTACTCCTGGCACTTACCAGCAACCTCCAACATTTCAGGGGCCCGTTCAGAGAGTTCAGACACCCTTCGGGGTTCCAACACAACCCAGTAACAGAGCACCTCCTGGCACTCACCAGCAACCTCCAACGTTTCATGGCCCCACCCAAGGAGTTCACCCTCCCCGTTGTGTTCCAACAAAACCCCCTGCCACTGATCTGGTCTCACTCTTAGCATCAGGTGGCATATTCTTAAAAAGCAGTTCAGATGTCATCAACTTTCCCGGCACAGATCCATCTCAGCCACAACTTCAGAATCTCTCATCAACAGCAAGACCTACCTGTACACAAGGTAAGCTTTTAAATCAAATCTTTTAGGCAGATTCAGCTTAAGATGGCCATTTTCTGATGGTGGGGGAGTTGTAAAGACAGACTCTTATAAAATTACCTCCATGTTTCTCCTCGTCTTAGTCATGGTGCCCCTTAAAGGTGAGGTCATAATTTGGTTAATTCTCCAAAAATTTATGACCACAAAACTTACTAAGTGAGAAGCTCTGCAGCTGTTCATAGTATCAATTATTTAGAGAAAGAGTTTCCTTCGAAGTTGGAAACTGTTTCACCTGAAAATATTTGCATCTGAGAAACGATATTGGTGTCTGTTGTTGTGTGCTCAGCCAGAGATGCTGGTGTTACCTGCTGTCACTTCACTAATGTGGATGGATTCAACGTTCTTGTGAAAATACTGTGACATTTTGTTGCTGTTTTCTCAGCAAGTAGACACTGTATTCAGCTGAAACTTTCACATGCGATTTTTATTGTGTCTTTCTTGACAATTTTTCCTAAAATAAGCATTACTATGACAAAAACCAATCTATGACCATACCTTTAGAATGTTCCAGCACATCTTTTCGGGCAATGATAGTTATTTTTGGGCGCACAACTTCGCACAAATACCGCGTGCTGATCGTGAGACTATCAGACTCCTTGCATAATTGGTCGGTGAACTACTTGGCTGTTTAGATTATTTTGAACTCTTGACACGGCTCAAAGCCAAAACGAAAGTTGCCTGTAAAGATGGCATCTATCGGGAACTATCTGGAGAAGTTGAAATTTCCTTCAAAGAAATTCCCCTTTATTAAGGAAAACAACTTAATAAAGTCCAGTGGTCGATTTCACAAAGATAGTCCTAACTTGGGACTAGTCCTAGTAGTTATTAAAAACTTAAGGCTAGTCCTAAGTTAGGATGAGTAACTCGTCCTAACTCGAGATAAGACTAGTCTTAACTCTTTGTGAAATCCACCCCAGGACACTCAAGCTGAAAGAGGAGAGGCTTGCCCTGTTTTTTTCTAGTAGTAGCAGCAAATTGGGCAACAATATTTGAGAGGCATTTTGTAGATTGGACGTCATTCCATATTTTCTCTTCCACTCCTCCACCCCCCACCTACATGTACCTATTGTGGAAAAATAAGCACTGTTTCTGTAGAGTGTTGTCATACCATTGAGAAAGAGGGCCTCGAGCATAAATGCCCAGATTGTTATTACTATAATCAGTCCTGCAAACCATGACAGTTCTCTTGCCTTTCTCAAGATGAGATTTTATTTGAAAATGCTACAACTGTTTTCAGCTATTTAATTTCCTCTTCTTGTTTCTAGCCCCTGTACCTCAACATCTAGCTTCATATGATGATTCAAGACAAGTGCATTACTTGGACAATCTTCGCACTAGGACTACAACTGCTGGGGCTTCCAGGTACAACTTGAAACCCTTGACCTAGATCATTGTTGGGCTGTGACCAGGGCCAAGTTTTATAGAGCTGTTTTAAAACAGAAAGTTTTGCTTACAAATTTTCTGCTCAGCAAAAGTGAGCAGGATATGAGTTAAAGGTTATTACACAGTATTTTTGCTGGTGAGTGGTAACCATTTCTGGTAAGCATACTATTTGTTGTGCTCAGCTACTTCCTGTGCTTAAGCAGTTCTATGAAATTGGGCCCCAGGGTCCCATGGCGCCTCTGAAGCCTAAAAAGTAGCTAAGCGCAAAACAAATATTATACCACAGCAAGGTTACCATTTACCAAAGTACAATGTCATACTGTCTGGCTGGTTTGACTGTTTTCCTGTTGAAATTTTTTCCTTCAACATTTTATGTAAACGGAAGCTCTTTGTAGAGTCTAGGGCTGTTGAAAACACCTAGTGTGTTTAGTTAAATCCTTTCCACAAATCCAATTCTTAAAGAGGGACTCAAAGGTCAAGTTCAGTTTTGTGATGCACTCATTTGTAGATAGAGTCCTTATGAAAAGTGGGACAAAAATACAAGTTTCGAACCTCCGTTAAAATGGTAAAAATTTCATTTATCCTCATACTCTACTCTTTCAGAACAAAATTTTGAAACATGAAATCATGGGAGATCACCAACAACTGGGTCTGTACACTCCAGAAAGGAATTTTTGCGCCATTCAAAAGCTTAAATTCAATGCAGTTTTGATTGAATAAACTAAAATCTTCCCGTACAAAAGTATACAGACCCATTTAAATGCGAGGTCCTTGGATGGTTTTAGACGTGGACAAAATTTACACCATTTAAACGTTAGGTTTAATAGAGACTTGTGATTTTTTTCTCCCACTTAAGTGAGGCCTCTACTAAAAAGTGAGTGCGTCGCAAAATTTAGACTGACCTTGAAGCCTCTGTTTTAAGTAACTCTTATTTAAAAAAAAATGCATCGTTTTTAATGTTTCATTTTAGAGATATAAGTTCGACATCTCAACCAGCTTCAACCTTCTTTAGAAATGAACCAGATTCTCGAATCCCTAGTAGCATGCCAAACGTCGAGACGAAATACTCCGAGCGAGAACACACATCACCAGCTGGACCTCTCCAAAGTCCACAAGGATCGACTGCAGCGCCTAGCAAGGAGGCCGGGTACGAGGTGATAAAGCAGGTTGTCCGCGAGTATATCATCGACGATAAGGGAAACAAGATCGTGAGGGAGTACGAGTGCCCACTGGACCAGCCACCTCTCAGAGTACCGACCGGTGCTGACTGGAGTGGACCAGCGTCCCAGTGGAGATCAGTCCAAGAAACTGATGATTCAGGTAGTGTTTTGGACAATGTGACCACTGACTGCGGGAAACCAGCCAGGCTGGACTACCAGGATGCAGACAGCACTACGGAACTCAAACACAGCGAAGGAGCTCAGGCCCCCTGGATACATAAAACAAGTACGTACTTTTACCTTCTCAAAGGGTGTGCATTACATTAGTGTGATTGAAAGTACAGCTCTCTTAGACACATAACCTACACAATATGTAATAATAATAATAATAATGCTTCTTATATAGCGCTCATATCTGACACTCAAGGCGCTTCAACATTCAGTATTTTCCTTCAAGGTATGAGGGGCTACGTTTGAAGTATGAGACCTACTCCTTTACATAGCACCATGTAATGGTTTACAAGGTGCTGTGGCGCAATATGCTGCCAATCAAACCAGGAACACCGGGGCGAACCCCTTCTCTTTTCGATAAGTGCACTGGGTTCTTTTACGTGCATTACACAACACACGGGACCAACGGCTCTACGTCCCATTCGAAGGACGAAACAATGAGGGTTAAGTGTCTTGCTTAAGGACACAAGTGTCACGACCGGGACTCGAACCCACACTCTGCTGATCAGACACACAAGAGCTTGGGTCCGGTGCTCTTATCCGCTCAGCCACGACACGCCATGTTAAGATGGTCATGGTGGAAAACCCACTTTGGAAATACTTTGGCTTGAAATGCTTTAGTTTTTGAGAATTGGGTAAAACACTTGGTTTTGATCTCGCGAGTCCAACCCGATGTTTGAAAAAAATGAAAGTATGTAAGTTTTGTATCACTATTTTCTTGTGACTCTGATGACCGATCGAGCTTAAACTTTCACAGATTTGTCATTTGATGAGAATGAAGGGACAAATAAAATGCGGATGCTGGTCTTTGACAATAAGCCATTTGCGAGTTAGTATACAAATAATGAATGTTTATGAGTGCAATGGTGCGAATATTTTCATGAGTTGAAAGATGGAATGTTCCATTCAACGAGGCGGAGCCGAGTTGAATGGAACATTCCATCTTTCAACGAATGCAAATATTCGCACTGTTGCACGAATGAAAAACATTCATTATTTGTTTTATATAACATCCAAGTAGATCAGTAACACTGCTGCATTACCAAAGACACGCGCACGCAGTGATGTTTTACACACCGTGCAATAGTACTTTTCGGATGGAACGAAAAATGCACGGTGAATGGAACGAAAAATGCACGGTGAGTGACGTAGCGTGCAATAGTACTTTTATTTGCAATCACGTGACGGACAATCCTTCAATCAAATGGCAAGGATCTGCTTGGGTGTTATATAAATTTGAATAATGTCTAGTAAATTCATTGTACCAGACATTAGTCAAATTTAATCGTTATCCATGTGCTTTAACATCTATAAGACCTGAGATAGTCAAATATTAAAGTTTTCACAAGAATGTTATTGTTGTTTTACCCATACACCCCAATGTGTGTCTAGCACTGTACACTCAGTACTTTCCAGTGTCCTGTGAAAAAAAAAAAAAATCCACTGTTGTATCACTTGGGATTCGGACCCACGACCTTTGCCAGTCTAGAGCAGATGTCCTACCACTATACCACAGAGATTGTGCCCGGCAGCTAGAGGCACTTAGAATCCTATATTTCAGCAGTTGGTACCCCAACGATGTAATAGATGTGGGAAGACACACTGCTCTAGATTGGCGAAGGTCATTAGTTCGAATCACCTCTATGAATGAAATGCTTTACACACATCAGTGTAAGGGTGAAAAAAAATATTATTATTTATTGCTGATGCAAATTTAACATCTAGAAAAATAATTAAAAACACAATTTTCTCTATATCTCCAATCTAAAGTTAGATTGAGGGCACAACCATATATTGGCATCATGCCAATCCTCAAGTTTTCAAGAAACATGATATAGCGGAAGGTTTCATCAGTGATGGTAGCGCTAATTTGGGTCGTGCTTACTTTGACTGGCGGATCGAAACGATGTTTGTTTACAAAGTTTATGGTGTAAGTTCTCTTTATATCTGAACAGAAGACAAAGTAGAAGATGGAACAAGAGACAGATCCAGAAGTTTATCTAGAACCAGTTCTCAAAGTAGATCTCCAAGCAGTTCAAGAAGTGGATCAAGGAGTAAAGCTAGAAGCAGATCTACAAGTAGATCTCAACACAGAAAAAGGATTCGTTCCAGTAGATCATCAAGCTCAGACAGCTCAAGGGAGGGCAGCAGACACAGACATGGTAAAATTGAAATTACAATAATATCATAAGCAAAATGTTGACAGAGCTACATCCAAATATTTTGTTTGAGACAAGGAAGGTGGTCGTAGCTTTTCAACACCAACTAATTGCATTAAATTACTGCATGAGATTTTGTAGCAACAACTTCCTCATCAGATGCAAAAATTTTGTGTGGTAGTCTTTATCAGTGAAGATACAATATAACTTTTACAGAGTACGGAATCTCCCTTGAACTATCCTGACTTCCCAAAATGAACTCACAAACCCAATGAAGCCACAATGCAGCATTTGCGAGGAACGTTAGAAGTGAAATGTGTGACGTAACAAAATCAAGTCTCAATAATTAAACAGCTCTAGGCAAAACCAGGCTCAGCAAAGAATTCCCAGTTCATAACTGTTGTTTGTATTAACTTCAATCTGATGTGAAATAGGCACCAAAAGGAGAAACATTACTGGGTATCATTTTTTTCTGTATGTTGTAAATCAGCTTCCCGAAAGAAGCTTCCAATCGTCTGGGTCGTCGGTGATTCCTATGTCCTAAGAGCTGTGGAAAGGGCCCAGGGATCCACCCTTGGGTTAGACGACATCGTCGACCTACACTGGAAGGTCCTATCAGAAAAACAAATGCTGAAGCATTTCAAGTCCATGATGGACACCCTTCTGGTAGTGAGCAGCGAGCTACCCTCGATGATCGTCGTCCATCTAGGGGCGTACGACTTCGCCGAAGACCCCAAGGACAACTTCCTGGGGATCCTGAGGTACATGACCTTTGTGGTGAACACCAAGATGAAGTGCCGGCTGGTGTGGTCCGCGATGTTCCCCCAGCTGGACAGAACGGGGCAGCAGGTGTACCCTCAGAAGCACCACTTCATCAATCTCAAGGCCTGGCATATCATACAAGAGCTGGGTGAGGGGAATCACTTTATTTCTTACCCTCGGATGCATCCGTCACCCGAGCGCATTGAGAGAGACTGTTTAGAGCTGACGCCGAGAGGAACAGATTATTTTATCCGGACGTTGAGGAGAGCTATCCGTGTATTTATAAAGAAGCCAAAGGTCTTGTGGTATCCAAGGGCTTAGTGCCCTTCCCCTACCTTACCCTCACTGGCATAACCAGCGGGGGAGGAAGGGGGCAGGAGCCCCCTTCTCACAACCCTTGCCCCACCCCACCCGTTGCCCCTCCAAATGAGACCGAGAAAATGCACACATGAATGGTTAGATTTATAAAAAATTCTAGCCCCCGAAATTATGCCTTTCCCTGCATGAGCCCCCCCCCTGCATGAGCCCCCCCCCCAATGAAGATGTCTTTTTATGCCATTGGTTTCCCCCATAGATGGTCAGACAGTTGGAGGGTTGACTGTGTACTGTGCAGACGGATTCACCACATGATACCATACTGCAGGCTGGCATAGTTTATCTAGTATTCAAAACCACAGTGGGTGATACTGAATGGTTAGATAGTAGGAGGGTTGACTGTGTACTTTGTAGATGCAATCACCTCATGATATCCTGTGCAGGCTGGCATAGTTTATAATCATTCCAAACTATAACGGCTGATATACTAAATGGTCAGATCAGTAGGACAAAATATTCAATGCACAAAAAACCCTCAAACAATGATTGGGCGAATGCACCCTTCAGCAGCTATGTACACTTTCTTCAAAGGATCAATGGTCTAATGTAATCAATATGTGCTGATTAAGTGAAAGCTGAAATCAATCTTGGCTTTCGATGGTCACTATAATTCTTCTAAAGTAAAGTTTCTGTTTTAGTCTTTGTCAGTTGTGTTATTTCTAATTTTAAGTTCCTGCTTGTGTTCTGTTGCATTGAAGCCTCAGCCTCAACACATCTAACATACATCAGTCCATCCAAGAACGTGCTAAATATATGTGTGCCCCTGCTCCCAAACTTCAGCCCTTCCCATTCTAAGAAGCAAACAGTTGGGGGATCGTGCCTTTTCTATCAATGCTCTGAGGATGTGGAATGATCTCTCTCAGAACAGCAGACAATCTCCCTCTGTAGCCATCTTCAACACTTTACTTAAATCCAATTATTTTCTGAGAGCGGCAGTAAAAGCAACGATCATTGGGATGGCCCCTTATACATTAACAGTTGGTTGACTGATTGATTGATTGAATGACTGACTGACTGGCTGACTGATTGATTGATTGATTGATTGATTGATTGATTGATTGAATGGCTGATTGATTGATTGGCTGATAGATAGATTCATTCATTGAGTCATTGACTGACTGATTGATTGAATGACGTGTTGATTGATTGACTGATTGACTGACTGATTGAATCATTGATTGGCTGACTGACTGGCTGGCTGATCGATCGATTGATCGATCGATTGATTGATCGATCGATTGATTGATTGATTGATTGATTGATTGATTGATTGATTGATTGATTGATTGATTGATTGATTGATTGATTGATTGATTGACTGACTGACTGATTGACTGATAGATTGAGTGGTTGGTAGATTGATTGGTTGGTTGCTTGGTTGGTCGATTGGTTGGTTGTTTGGTTAGTTGATTTGATAGTTGATTTATTGAATGGTCGATCGATTGACTGACTGATGATTGAATGATTGGTTGATCAGTATGTCCAGGGACCAATGGTGTCCCCATGCAATCTAAAATACCGCAGCTGGAAAACCTGGTCCAAGATCCGAAGACGAAAGAGTGAATGCCTCAAACGAAACGTACTCTGGCTTTAAGCAAAACCATAAAGTAACAAAAAAACTATCAGAAGGAAAGCACTTTAGCTTTTATTAATCTCAGCATTACTAATGTCATTTATTTAATTTTCTTTTACGTTTGTAAACCATTACAGTCATACTGACATGTACTTTGCAGAGATCTTGTAGCATTACTTTTTAAACCACTTTCAGTTGCACTGATCATTTTTTTTCCCCATGAGGTTTGTTTATCTCCCTGCAATTCAGTACTCGTGTTGGTTTCTAATCGAATCTAATTACATCTAACAGTCTAACAGTTTAATCAATCTTTCAGTTATCTTGTATTAACTGAAACAAGAGAAACAAAACATGTTTTATAAGCGAATGCTACATTCATTTCAAGTATGTTGGTCAGCTGAACTGTCAAAGACTCAACGAACCCGCGACCCCGGGTCAACTCCGACCCCGGGTCAACTCCGACCCCGGGTCAACTCCGACCCCGGGTCAACTCCGACCCCGGGTCAACTCCGACCCAGGAGGTTTTAGTAGAGTAAGCTCATCCTCGGTCCCATATTATGATTAATAAACCTCTGGGTAAATTTGTAAATAATTAAGGTTTTGATCAAAGAGAAATTGACTGGAGCGGGACTTGAACCAGCGACATCCGGATTAATGTACCGGCGCTCTACCAACTGAGGTATCCTGCCCCTATGTTGGCGGTCTCTTTATCAGTCAATATCTTTGTTCGGGTGCCAGTCAGAAGCCACGCAACCGCTAGCTGCCGCGTAGGGGAGATCCGCAGTAAACAGTTTCAGTCGCTTTATTATGCTGCTTTATATTAAGGATTATATAATTTTATTTACTACGTGAGCTTCAGATTAAAGTAAATCAAGGAAGTTAATCTAAACAGTTTCTTTGCGATTACAGAATAAGCTAGTTTTGTGATCGTCCAATCAAGGCTATTTCGGATTGAATGGTTTGTAGACTCCAGCAATCTGGACATACTCTGTCGGTTTCTCCGTCGAAATGATGACGCTCTTGTTCTCCTCCGTGACTGGGTTCAATTCGACCTCTATGTAAGCCAGCGACTTCTGCTGACTGCTCGTCGAGCTGGTTCGGTGCTGCTTGAAGGAGCGGGGTTTGGGGGATAGTGAGTTTTCGGCAGGGTCTTCATTGGTCAGGCTTCCGGTGGGAGTTACACAGGGAGCTACAGAAGACCCGTCTCGTTCCCCGAGGTTAGGTATTTCACCCGTGGCTGGATGTGCAGCCTCCTCCTCAACGGCGTCTTCCGCCACAGTCCCGTAGGGGTCGATGGTGACCATTTCCAGGGCACCGTTGACTACCGGGGGGAGACCCATCGAACTTGCTTCCTCGTTCGCTGTTTCCTTCGACGATGCTAACTGGTATCTTCTTTTACTCCTCTTGGTCACACAGCACGCTATGGCGAGACAGATCAGGATGATGAGGAAGCACGGGATCCCAGCAACAATTGCTATCCTCCATGGTTCCGCAAGAACCCACAGTTGCAGTTGCTCTAGTAGAGTTGTCGTTGTTGTGATGGCCGTGGAGACTAGACTTGTGTTAGTCGCAGTGGTTGTCATGGCGGTTTATCCTTATTTTGCTTTGAAGACAAGTAACAAACTGTCACAGTCGCTTAAGCTCGTAAAATCTGTCACTAGATCACACCGATGTGTCTCTTTGAATCCCAGAGTGTCATACCACACGAACTTCTAAGTTAGTGATTCTTTTATCCACATTTTCAGAAACAGTCTTTATCTCGAGAGAACAATCACAGTGGAGCGTGTGAGTGTTTTGTATGCTTTTTGCACTGCACACATTTTTTTCCAGCAAGCAAGTCTATTATTGGACGCTCTTCTGGTTCGACAGCCGGTGATGAAGAACTGACTGGAAGTTGATTGTGATTCCCATAAACCCCGCGTGGAACTTCTCGGGTACGGAAACAGGATGAACGTTCAACTGCACAACGCAACGGGATGAACTCCGGCGAAGCAGCGTCCAATACCAACAGTCCAAGTCAATGCACGAGTACAGACTTGCAGATAGTACGAGGGAAAACGTATGGGGCCAAGTTCAACTCAATCCAAGCTTTAAACGCATGTCTCACTGTAACCACGACTCGTGTGCAAAATGATCCCGCGATGTTCTGTAATGTTTAGAGGACGACCAGCATGCTGGATTGGGAAGTACAGCTGCGGTGAGGTTTCACACGATACACGATCCAATAACCCAGTGTTTTTTTAAAACAATACAAGCTGAAAGTGAAAGATGTTTTAACATTAAGGTCTCAGCATAAGGTCAGCTTGTCAAAACGTGTATGCAGATAACCACAGACAAACTGCCACCAAGAGACCAGCACATCTTGCGCAAGTGCATCGTGGGCTCCAACAGCTCAATTATTGTTTTCTTTCCTTCCTTTTTCCTTTTCCTCGTTTTCCCCCTTGATAAAAAACACAGCGTTGTATTCCATCCACGATAATTGAGGCTATCCGATTTGTGGCTGATTCGAACCAAACACTAAGGCTATTTTATTAAATCACACTTCTAGCAAGCACTCTTTATAGGTTTCCTCAAGCTTGCGAGCTATAGTGATTAGGAATAATTTATGAGGCATTCATAACCATTCCATTACCAGAAATATATAATATTGATAATAGTATACTAATAGGCCCTTTAGCAGCCATATTCATATGTTTTAGAATGTGATAAGATTTCCGCTAATGATACGAGGTTCTAAATTTAATACTAAACTGAATTATTGTTGGGATCTTGACATTATCTCCTATACGTCCCGTCAGCTCTGTTCAAGCAATTTGTACATGTAGTTTGTGCATTGTCACGTGGCATACACGAAAGTTTAAGCATCGTTTGTCAAACGTCGCTCAGAAAAATAAAAAAATCTTTCGGCAAAATTTGTGTCATTAATTGTGCATTAACACCAGCTCCGGTCTCCACGGATCATGACTTTCAACGACAAACGGCTACCGGCAATACAATGCCATGGATTACCTTAAATCTTCAGAGGCAAGATTTCAGGTGACCCCAAAGCGACCGGCTTTTCTTTTTATAAAATGGTTGTTCAACGAATTTGCATATAGAAAATAAAACAGTCTTTAAAGTGACTGTTTAGAATTGGTAAAATCGGAACAATATTGTTAATGGTTTGCAGGCTAAAAACTCACGGAGAGGACAGGATATACCAGTTTCGATCCTCACGAGAAAGTTGTCTGTCTGAAATAGGGTCGAGCAAAATAGCATGTGTAGACCCCTAAACTGACGCAATGGAAACAAGTCCCACATAATGCACAAATCCCTTACCAAACCATGTTTTTTTTTTCGCTCGTCCCCAGCGCCTTGCCTTAAAACCAAAGGCGCTGGGATGGGCAAACGTATCAAGCACGTTCATTGGTTAATGCTCAGTCCCATCATGCATCACACTCACTCTGCAAGCACTGCACGCATGACGTACTTCCTGAACAAGAATCTGTGCAAGCTGGGGCCGAGCGAAGTTTTTTTTATGTTGTCAATGGTGTTTTTCCCCCTTCTCGTTTCAGCTTAAAGGGGTTGGGGCTGCGTGAGTAAACGTGCCCCCACTATTGTTTAAGTGTCACCAGGTGCCCAAAAGGAAAACAAATTCACTCAAAAGCAAGACGATCGTGCCGGCCGAAGTGCCCGTAAAGAAATGATAATAATAACAAAATAATAATAAATAAGCACGACACGACCCCACCATTAAAAAATACTGCCCCCTGGCTCCCACTTTTAACGCCCCATCTGCCCCCGTTGTCAATCCTGGTTACCACTCTGTTTAAATAGGAGCACCATACCTTTCACTTGTGGCTAGGATGATGTTTGTTATGTGAAAAGAGTCTAACTCTTCTCCAAGAACAATTTAGGCCTACTTTCCCTTCAACGGTCACAGTCATAAGTCCACCGGAGACTGAGGACGAATCCCCCGTGCAGCTTATTTTCTGATCGCTCTCGTCAATTAACTTTATTTGCATTAGTTTGACGGCACTTCCTGTTCAAGATCTACTTTTAATGACATTTTAAACGGCCAAACACACTGACTGACAGAACCTCGACTCTACAGTACGGTCATCACCGATGTTTAATGTCAACTTCATCATCGTTTGATCTTGAGATGCAATCAGTGCAGTCGATCAGCACCACTACGATAGAGAGCGATTTCACCTACCAATTACGGACCTTCTGTCATCCCCATTACTGTTCAACAAAGTGTCACAGTGTTTGGTTTTGAGGTGCATTTGACTTCTTCAACCCTGTGAAGCACTAGCGGAAGACGCCATATTGCCCCTCACATCTTGGCATCCATATACCTTGTTTCTACAACACCCTGTATTCACAGATTTGGAGCTGATTTCAAGAGGGCGATACAGATAGCTCTGTGTCTCAACTTCTCAGTACTGCTTGGAATGTAGTCTGCCTTGGCAATCCTTCAGAGGATTCTGTTATCTCCTGATCGATGTCCCTGGGTCCCTAATCCACGCTAGCTTGCCGGCTTGCCGCAGCAGTTCTTGTAAGCAGAATGAATGACGCGACAAGGCAAATCCAACGTGAGCGCGCAGCGTGTGGCAACCCCAAATCTGGCCCATCGAAATTTGGTAGAAATGCTGGACTTACCCTTTTTGATTTTCTCAAATTTTGACAAATTTTCCATTTTTAATTTTTGTTGTTGAAAATTTAGCTAAAATCCTCGGTAAAATTAAATCAATTACATTATAGAGCATTAAGTCGCAACCTAAAATTTTGCCCAAACATTTCAAATGAACAAGACCGAGAATTTTAGTTAAAATTACGGAAATATTGCCATTTGAAAAATCGGCAAAAAATTGAAAAAACCCCACAAGGGGTAAGTCAAGCATTTTTATCAAATTTTTGCAAAAATTTCAAATTGTGATTTTGTTTGTTCTAGAATGATGCAGTGCGCACTACTGATGCCTTTCGAATTAATTTCACCTAGGATTTTAGCAAAATTTGCGTAAATATTGACATTTGAAAAAAAGGCCCAAAAGTGAAAAAATTACAAGGGCCAAAAATTTGATTAAAGTGTGCTGGACTTACCCCTTGTGTTTTTTCAAATTTTTGGCCGATTTTTCAGATGTAAATATTTCCGTAATTTTAACTAAAATTCTGGATCTTGTTCAATAAAAGGGCATCAGGAGGGCCTATTGTATCAATTTAGGGCATAAACTCTTCCAATATAAATTTTGGCCCAATTTTGACAAAAATGCTGGACTTACCCTTTATGATTTTCTCAAATTTGGACTAATTTTTTTTAATATTTTTTTTTTACAATATTAGCTAAAATCCTCGGTAAAATTAAATATAAGACATTAGATTGCTTACTGTGTCATTTTAGAGCATTAAGTCGCAACCTAAAATTTTGCCTAAATTTTATAAGAATGCTGGACTTGCCCCTTATGGTTTCTTCAATTTTAGCTTACTTTTCAAATGTCAATGTTTCCGCAAAATAAGCTGAAATCCTGAGTAAAGTTTCATAACAAGGCATCCGTTGTGCCTTTTGTAATTTAGAATGCTAAAACACAAAATCACAACTTAACATTTTGCCCAAATTTAATAAAAATGCTGGACTTACCCCTTGTGATTTTTTTCACTTTTGGCCTATTTTTCAAATGGCAAGATTTCCGCAAACTGAACTGAAATCCTTGGTCAAATTAATTAAAATGGCATCAGTAGTGCCTACTGCATCATTTTAGAGCAAAGACTGGCAGTTCAAAATTTTGCAAAAAACTTATAAAAATGCTGGACTTACCCCTTGTAATTTATTAACTTTTTTGCCTTTTTTTCAAATATCAACATTTACGCAAATTTTGCTGAAATCCTAGTTGAAATTAATTCGAAAGGCATCAGTAGCGCGCACTGCATCAGTCTAGAACAAACAAAATCACAATTTAAAATTTTGGCCCAAATTTGACAAAAATGCTGGACTTGCCCCCTTATGATTTTCTCAAATTTTTACAAATTTTTCATTTTTGATTTTTTAAAAAACAATTTAGCTAAAATCCTCGGTAAAATTAAATATAAGACATTAGATCGCTTACTGTGTCATTTTAGAGCATTAAGTCGTAACCTAAAATTTTGCCTAAATTTAATGAAAATGCTGGACTTACCCCTTATCTCTTTTTTTTTATTGTTGGCTTACTTTTCAAATGGCAATATTTCCGAAAATTTTGCTGAAATCCTAGGTAGAATTAATTAAAAAGGCATCAGTAGTGCGCACTGCATCATTTTAGGGCATAAACTCTCCCAAGTAAAATTTTGGCCCAAATGTGACAAAAATGCTGGACTTTGGCTTAATTTTCAAAATGTCAATATGCTTGCAAATTTAGCTGAAATCAATGGTCAAATTATGACTCTAAATGTTTTATGAGTAAATTTATTTTGAATAATTGTATATTTCCCCTAGAAGAAGTAAACATCTGAGGATAAATAAATGAAACATTTAGGCCTATGTTAAAAATTCCGTCTACAGTGGCGTGTTAAATTGGGTTAGGTTACATTGTTTTACTAGTATGGGTATTCTTGCTTGGGAAGCAGGCCCGGTTCCGTAGCTAGATGGAATTAGGCGTTGGACTGGGAACCACGAGACCCCGGTTCAATTCCCGCTTGTGTCTTTTTTCTCTTTTGCTTATTTAAGTAGTATTTAAAATCACCCGGTTCGAATCCTTCCCGTACCAAAGGGACATGTTTTGCCTATTTTTCAAATGTACAGATTTCCGCAATTTTAAATAATACCCTTGATCAAATTAAATGCAAGGGCACTCAGTAGTGACTACTGCATCATTTTGGGGCAGAGATTCGTTACTAAAAAATTTGAAAAAAATTGATAAAAATGCTGGACTTACCCCTTATTTTTTACCCTTCAAATTTTTTTTTTCTTCAAATGTCAAGATTTCCGCAAATATAGCTGAAATCCTCGGTCATTAAAAGCCCCCAGTAGCACCTACTGCATTTATTTTAGGGCATCAACTTGCAACAATTTTTGCACAAATTTGATAAAAATGCTGGACTTACCCCTTGTGTTTTTTTCAACAGTTTAGAGCATTAAGTCGCAACTTAAAATTTGGTCCAAAATCACTAAACATTTTAATTTTTAAATATCAAGATATCCGCAAAATTAATTGAAATCCCGGTTCCAATTAAATAAAAAGGCATCTGTAGTGCCCACATGCAGATTTCTGGAACACAAAAATGGCCCAAATTTGATCAAAATGCTGGACTTAACCCTTGTATTTTTTTCTTCTCAATTTTTGGCTTATGTTTAATTGTTAGTAGGCCTATTTCCAAAATTTTTACGTAAATCCTGGGTATAGTTCTTTTAAGAAATGCATCCGTAGTGCGTACTGCGTCATTCTAGAGCAAAAATGCACCCGTAGTGCGTACTACGTCATTCTAGAGCAAAAAATTGCAACTTGAAATTTGGCCCAAATTTGATAAAAATGCTGGACTTACCCCTTTTGATTTGTAAAAATTATTTTGCCTATTTTTTAAAAGTCAATATTTCCGCAAATTAAGCTTAATTTTTTAGTAAAGCTCAATAAAAAGACATCAGTTGTACATAATGCATCATTTAAAGGGCATAAAATTTGACCCAAATTTGATTGAAAGGCTGGACTTATCCCCAAGATATTTGTTAAAATTCTTTGCCTACTTTTAAAATGTCAATGTTTCCGTAAATTAGCTAAAATCTTGAGTAAAGTTTGATAAAAAAAATTTAAAAAACCAACATAAGTAGTGCCCACTGCATCCTTTCAGAGCTTAAACTTGCAATTTAAATTTTGGCCCAAATTCAATAAAAACGCTGGATTTACCCCTTATACTTTTTAAAATTTATTTTAGCCAAAATAAATATTTTATTTTTAGCATTAAAAGGCACATATCCTTAATGATGTTATTTCGTATCACTTAACCTATAAAGTCTGTCACATTCTTTGAAGAATTAAGGATTTTTAAAAGCAAAGTTATTTTTCAGGTTTTTCCAAAAAAATTATTTATATTTCCCATAATCTAGCTTTAGTCCTATCGGTGAAGTTTAAGCAAGTCTTAGAATCGGTAGCGCCATTTGTATCATTTTAAAGCAACGAATCACACCTTAAAATTTGTCAAAAAGTTCTTTTGTAAATCTTTTGAACTCCATTTATGATGATTGGGTTATAGATTTCAAAGACACTTCCAAAACAAAAGCATTTGTTTTCGACAAACGTTGTCAGCACCGACCCTACTGCCCCCCCTCCCAGAAACCCCTGTGCTTTCGCCATAGACAAATAAAGTTTTTCTTCGACTTTAATTTTAATTTTACGGCTTTAGCGTACACTTTTAAGAGACGAGCAGAGCCTTTAGTTTTGAATGTAATGTTTTTAATGATCAAGCACAATAAGGAAGATCTTTCACAATATTCTGGCCTCTTGGCCTACTAAGATCAATCTCGTCAATCACTTCCTTGTTTCTTAGCCTTAAAACAAAACAGAAAGAACCGAACATAATAATGTAGGTGTTCAACTTTCAGAAGTGAATATATTGCAACTATTGTTTCATGCGGGCTCACACCTCTTGGTATTGCTCAATCTTTGCTCCTTTCTCTTTCCCCTCCGATTAAAAATACTTCGGGGCAGAAACCTTTTGAAGCAACACTTTTTAATGCTTACATGTGTGGACAGTTATCCGCTCATCTAATTAGCTTAAATAGCCCCCTCCCCCCTATGCTCCCCTATAGACCTTAATATGCATAATGATGTCATTTCAGCGGGGCGCCTTCGTCTAGAGGTCAAAAGGACGTCGTTCATTGGCCAGTCATGTGCCCCGCGCGTACAAATCTATGCGTTTCCATTGTTTCATCGTCGGCTTACCTCTAAGATGGCGGCTTGATGACGTCATTGCTAAGGTCTATTTTGATACACCAGTGGCCAAGCATTTCAAAATGGGAACCCACATGACTGGTCACATTATGTAACTGTGATCCCATCGAGCATCACTGCAAAGTAACATGAACGCAGTGTCCTGGTACAGAATTTACAAATGATTTTGTTTCCGCCCACAATTTACCTTTTTAGGCTATTGTAAGACGATTTCTAGTTTTTTGAGAATCTGCCGCGATAAATAATTGACGAGAGCATATTTTTCGTCATCCATTATTTGCCACCTTCTTTCAAAATACACGACCGTGGTTGCCTATGTATGGACGATCGACTGGACACATAGACCGGTGTCTGAAAAACGATAATGTCAACCGACTTTGGAACTATCATAGGCATGTCTAGTTATTTATTTTATGCTGTTATTAAAATATTGAAAAGATAATGAAAGTTTCAATATGGAACCAAAATTCAAACTTACACTGACGAGAAACAAACAGTTAACTCTCGATGGCCATACATAATCAGGATATGTTTATAATCTTCACTTCACAAATAGTAAACATTTCACATGATAAGTACTTTTGTATATGAGTTTAAAATAATCAGCAAATCTTGAATATTACTTCCTTAAAGAAAGCGTCGATGTACTACATTCTCGAGCGCCATCTTTCGACAAGCAAAATGAGTGCCATTGATGTTTCGTGATTCTTTGACCCTTATCGAAACTACGACTTTGCCTTGGGCTCCAGCTTAGGCCCCGTCTGCCTGTGTGAAACACCGTACAAAAAGCACACGCTTTTTATAAAAACTAACGCCTGGAGCCACAAGCCGCAGCCCAAGCCCTAGCCGTGGTCTCCAAACAACCTTTGGGTATTTTCGCATTAATTTATAGCTTTTAGGGCCCTTTCCAAACCATGGCCTCAGCTTGGCCTTTGGCTTATGGTTTCCGTCTTCCAGTAAGTAGCCCCGTACTGGCAGCCCACGTTGTCAAGAGCGAACTGACGCAGCCAAAACCACAGGAGCTGAAACTAAAACCGGGGCTTCGAAAAGGGGCTGTTTTGCACAGCCGTTGCAACTTTGAAAAATCCCCAATGCCTAGCCTACGATTATAACACCAAAACATAAAAAGGTGCCTGACTGTAAACATTTCTCCTCCCAGCCTCATGTTCAATGTAGCTTTATAAAGCAGAACATTTCTAAAGATGGATTTTAAAAAAATGACATCACCAATACAGACAATCATAATAATAGCAAATTACAACGCTCAAGAAAGTTACACAAATACAAAATTTAAAGGTCGATATTCGATCCAAAAGGAAAACTGTTTTTTACGAGCGAACGTATCAAATAGCAGGAAACCAGTGGTAGACGGGATTTATGATACTTACTGGCTGGTAACCTTATTCTATTCTTTGGACCTTTCCCATGAAATATGTAAATTGTACATCGCGCGTGCGCACTAACACTAGTTCACAAAATGAGGGAACATCCAGCCTCGCTACCATGGGCAGCGCGCCGTATCGATACCTCTCGTCACTAACCCTTGGTAGGGATGTACTGAAAAACAACGCTGATTGGCTCCCAATGGTGACTACTTTGCGTGCACGCTTGTTAAAAACTTTCGAGCGCATGTATGGCGCTTGTAGGACGCTTAGTACGCGCGTGTGAAAATGCAAGTATTTTGACGCGATTCCATTCAAATGAATCATGTTTTTACACGGTCACCCTAGCTGCATACAGTTAGACTATCACAAAATCAAAGAAGAATGACAGAGGACCAGTTGCTTTTTGACTTGATGCCTCTTTTACAGGTTACCGTACTTGAGGGCGCGCGTAGAACGGATCGGCCCAGGCCTAATTAAAATGTGCTAGATTCTAGCACATTTTAATGTACCAATTCCAGGGGTTATGATCGAGCAAGGCATGCTGGGAAATAATGGCGCGGCGAGATCGATCACCCCTGGGAACGAGGATGGGGAACATCATCTTTTTGTATGGGGCTGATGGTGGCGTGACGCCAGCCTCGCTACCATGTGCAAGCTGATTGGTTCGCTCGGCCCCAGCGGCCTATCCAGGACCGCTGGGATGGGCTAATCAGCTTGCACAGATTCTTGTTCAGGAAGTACGTCATGCGTGCAGTGCTTGCAGTGTGAGTGTGATGCATGATGGGACTGAGCATTAACCAATGAGCGTGCTTGATACGTTTGCCCATCCCAGCGCCTTTGGTTTTAAGGCAAGGCGCTGGGGACGAGCGAAGCTGATTGGCTCCCGACAGTGATAACCTTGCGTTCACGCATGTTAAAAACTTTTGAGCGCTTGTATGGCGCTGGTATGACACTTTAATAGTACGCACGTGTAAAAATGCAAGTATTTTCACGCGATTCCATTTCAAACGAATCATGTTGTCACCATGAACTACATACAATTAGACATTACAAAGTCAAAGAAGAATGAGAGGGGACCAGTTGCTCTTTGTTTTGATGTCTCTTTTGCGCGTTACCAAGTGAGTGGGTGCGTACAGTGGATCGGCCACAGGCCTGAGCGAGCAAGGCATGCTGGGAAAAAAATGGCACGGCGATGATCGATCACCCCTGGGAACGAAGTTGGCGTGACGCATACACGTTTGTGCATCTGCCTATGTGCACCACTGATCTCTATTAATAGAGATCAGTGATGTGCACACCTCTAAGGCGCTTGCAAACCAATAGCGTATGTGCATGTAAGTGCTTGTTGCTTAGTGTTTACTGTAAAGCTCTCAAATCCATCTGCGGCTCTTCTACATTATTACCCCTGGTCACTGTGCCACTTATTTCATTCTTTAAACCATCTCAGCTCCCTTGTGAGTATACAACCTTTGCTGCCAAATATGTAGCCTACCAAGCTAAATCAATCACAAGAACCATCTCTGCCCTATACCCATTAAGTCTTTGGTAAAGAGAAACAATTGTAGTTGAGTGTCTTGCTCAAGGACACAAGTGTCATGACTAAGATTCGAATCCACAACCTGAATGACTTCGCCACCAGAACCAAAGTCTGGTGCACTAAAGGGGACTGAAACAAAGTTTAGTTCCTGTGCAAATCCTTGATATTTTGACTGTTTAGCGAAGATTGCCTTGAAGCTCTGTGTAAAAATTATATTTTATGGAGCTGAATTTAATTTTACAATTTCATCTCGGCATAATTGAGTTCTTCATCGCTCTTGATTTCTGTATATTCTTCCTCTTCTGATTTCTTAAGAGGAGGTCATTCAGCCGAATTCCTGGTCCTCATTTGTATTTGTGTTCCCGAGTTCATTGGACGTTTTGCCCGGCGGCGGAAGGCAAAGGCAAGAGTGGCCAAGACGACGTTGGAGATGGCGAGAGCAGAGCAGACTGCGATGCACATGATGGGATAAATTGAGCTGTTGCCTCCGTCTTTTGGCCCGGGGTGTGTGTCACGAGACGGCGCGTGGGTCTCGCTTCCACCTTGTGGCCTGGGTTGTGTGTTGTGAGGCAACTGGGTCTCGCCTCCATCTTGTGGCTTGGGTTGTGTGTTGTGAGGCCACGCAACCTTACGGATCCGGTTTGTGGGGTACTGCTATTGTTGTTCTTTTGTTCCCTTTTCTAAAGAATTCCCTTGTGGGGCCCTATTGTTCCTATTGAAATTGCCTTGTGGGGTCCATTGTTCCATTGTTAAAAGTACCCCGTAAGTTGGCATGTGTAAGGGCACTGGGTCTCACCTACCTCTTTCGACTCGGGCTGTGTGTAGAGAGACGGCTTGGTTGTCGACGGCGGAACGGTTGTGGGTAACGGCCGGATATCAACTGTTATCGTGTTTGAGAAAGTCCAGGACTTAAAGTTGAAGCAGGTGTAGGTATACCAGAGTCCTCAGGGCGGGCTTCCACGATCATGTACAAGTATGTGAACGCCCCTAGAATGGAGACTGATGTCCGGTTGGTATCATCAGCAAGCAGCTCTTCGCAGCGGCTTAAAACAAGGAAAGTTTCCCCGTCGAACTTCACCCACGAGTGATAAACTCCGTCCCCACAGATACCGTGGTTGGAGTTTTTGCATCTTAAGTTGATGGGTGAGCCAATGTTAACCGAGATTCGACTGGAGTTGATCTGGGAGACCATCATAAAAACCACCAAGAATCTTGCCTGGTGGACGAGTGACTTCGCTGCTTTCATATTAAAAGCTGTCCACCATGCAGTTTCAAAGAAAGCCATTGCTGTTGCGTTGTTTGGTTTTTGGTTGCAGTGGCGTTACTCTGCTGTTGATGTTTGTTGTCGTGATGTTGCCGTTCGGCTGTTGTTGCGTGGTGTTGGCGTTCTGCTGTTGCTGTGTGTTGTTGTTGTTGTTGTTGCTGCTGCTGCTGCTGCTGCTGTTATCCGCTCGGTGATTCTTCTGCAGGGTGCTATACTGCTGTTCTGGTGGTCAGGTGTTGCCCTTGCGCTACCTTGAAGCCAGTTGCTACTTTTTTTTGTTCACAGTGCATGGTTTTGTTTAGACTTGGCCCGGGTTGGGAGTCCAGAGCTTGGGACCGTCCCACATGCAAAATATGAGCAAATTGATACAAGAAAATCAATTAATACTCCCGCAGACGTCGAGCTTCGACAAGTCCAAGTGTTGCTAAACACGCAATCCATCAAATTGTGATCCCAAACTCATTGGGAGTATGAAAATAACATAAAAACTACAAAAACATCTGTTCGTTAAGAAAAAGAAAAAGAAAAAAAATGGGGACCTTTACAGTAAGAAGTATCGGTTTATTGGTTTAGGTTTCCTTGTTGTGGGCTGCTATTTCACGCGGATACAGCTTTACATTTGAAAACGAGGCCTCGTTACGCGAGGTTGACCAATGGAAAGAAAATACCAACGTGGACTTACTCTTACCTGTACACATTCCTCCACGCCAGTCAGTATGCACACTATAAGGACTGTGTCAAGTCTACTTTTTCGTCAGGATGCATTATAACAACAATTTAATAAAGAAAACTAATAATAATAATAACAATAAATGGTATTTATCAAAAATGTCAAGCCCTCGAAGCACATAACAATATTCACCTCTTAATCGCTCGTTTATTTTTTATCGCTTTTGTTTGAACTGCTCTGCCTGCCATCTCTTCGCTACTTTTTTTTTATGAATTCGTTGTATTATCTCTGATCTATATTATGTGTCTTGTGTCAGTGTAGCTATTGTCATGTCCAATGTTTGTCTGTCCTGTTGTTTGAGTGTCTGTCTGTTTGTTAGTTTGTGTGTTAGTTTGTATCTTTGGCTGTTTTCTACAAGCTTCTGCTTATCAAAACAGTCCATACTATTATTATACGTACCCTGTTATATTGCTACTTATTGTAATTGTTTTGCTTTACTCCATAATTACATGTACTTGTCGTTATGTTTCTTAGAAGTATAGAAATAAATGTGTATCTGAACTGAACTGAACTAAATACGACCAGCGGGCCATTGGCCACAAGCGTTCCTAAAACAACTCGACTCCTCAGGATTATGCAGCACCACGATCAAAACAAAATGCGACACAAAGGTATGCTTGCCTAACAAAATGATGTAATGTATATATAACGTGTCTCCCAAACAGATTACACATAAACGTACTTCCTTGTTTGGGTTCAAGAGAGTGAACTCCATACGCTATTTTTGAAAGCTTAAAACAGAAAGTGTAACCGACAGAAGATATCCGCTTGAATCCGTACAAAAATGAAAATGTGCTGTTTCCCTGCTGACGCAAAACGTGCTAGGAATTTGTAATCGGCTTCCTGTTATCAATGGGTCGGATATGAAGAAAATGGAGGCTTCTGGGTTGGATGTAATGCTGATGCTGATGTTGACAAGGGCATCTTGTGTCATCGGGCAGGCGGCAGTTTTCTTGAATGAAACGACCTCGATGGTTCCAGTGAATGACAACATTACGGAAGCAATGGGAGGAGAAGATGATGCGTTCACTGCGGCACTCGTCCTATTAACTTGTCTAGGATTGGAGTTGATCATCGGGCTTGGCCTGCTCGTTGTTTTTGCAGCGGCGGTGGTATTGGGTTTTCGTCGCAAGAAAAGATCCATCATGGAAACAATAATGGGAAATCACGGGTCCGTACACCACGGACAACAGCAACAGGCTGCTGGCCGCGGTAGCCCGGATACGTTAAGAGCGACCACCCCGTTGATGAACCCCGTGGAATCCACGTTCGCCCCGGCTAGGGGTGATAACGACTTGGCATACTCCATTACCGAAATCGGACCGCTGTTTCTCAGGAGCTCATCCGACGATGGTTCTGAAGTCAGAACAACTAACCGGGCAGATTCAAGGCCCCATTCAACGATGACAGGGCCTAAGGGAGACATCAAAAGACCGTGCTACAGTCCCCCTCCTCCCCCGTCAGCTTCTGGTCATTCACTCGTAGGGACACAGAACGAACCGATGCTCCAATACGCCCAGTTGGAGCTAGTGGCAAGTCCGCGCAAAGACTTTGCTGTACCCCTGCGTAAAGAGAAGACAGAGTACGCAATAATCTTAGGGGAGTTACAGGCATTGGTAAATGCACCCATGTGTATATATCCCAACTAAGAATGCCGACCAAGATGAAACTGAAACATCGGATCAAGACATCTCCGCCAACATCTGTGAATAGACAATGTCAATGTTACCCAACTAAGAATGCTCACCCAAGTATGATTCAAAGTACAGGTTCAGACAGTTTCAAAGTTCCGTTGACTTTAAGCTCTACAGCAGCTGCAGCTTCGATGACCGTCGCCATTTCGTCTTGCCAAAGCGGGCAACAAATTACTATAAAGAGGGATTTCTGATGTCGAATTTGGTTTTGTGCTGCACTCATTTTCCAATAGCTAATAGTCCTTATGAAATTCGGGAGAAATTAAATATCTAACCTCACGTTAAAATGGTGTAAAATGTCAATTTATTTGATACTCTTCTTAGAGCAAAATTTGAAACAAGACGTCATTGGATATCAACAACGATGGGTTTGAACATTCCATAGAGGATCTTTACACGTCCGTCAGAGTCAAATTTAATGCCGTTTTGAATTCCAAAATGTACGAAACATTTCGCATTCAAAAATGTAGGCCTACAGACCCATTTACAATGTGACGTCGTTGATGTTTATAGGATGCCAACATTCAACGTATTAACCGGCAGGGTACCGAACACATTGGCATTTCACACCGTAAAACGTGGGGCTTGAGATTTGTCATTTCCCCTCTTTCTCATAAAGACTGTTGGCATCTCCATTGAGCAAACGGGTGCGTCACAAAAACTACCTTGAACAGATTGTACGTATTTACATTTTATAGCAAGGATTAATATTAATACTTTGCCTAATTTTATCACAGTATATAAGTATTTATTCAAGTCTTTTGGTTAAAATAGAATACAATTAAGTAATTATTGAATAAATAACATGTAAATGACATCAGGTTTTTGAGAACTTTCCGTCATTTTGAAGAAAAAAAAACGCTCCTCAAACTCTCAAGTTATCAACTTGAACAGTCGAGTTTAATTGATACATTTTAGTAAGTTCGAGAACGGGTAGACTTCGCTGCAAGTAGTACTAATAAAACAATTGTTCTACCAAAAACAAAATGTACAAACGTTATCTCCGTAGAAGAAAAAAAAGTTAAAAAGTTTGATCTATAAAGGGCAAATTAGTTGAGCCAATGCAGTTATTGTTGTGATACTCAAGACCGCCGTCAGAAAACGGTGGTCAAAGTTCTTAAAGCGATTGAAAGGTTTTAACACGAACATGGACACAATTTCTTGCAAAACGTAAATCTGTCACGCAGTGCAACCGCAAACATGACTTCTTTCCCACGAAGTAAGCTTCGAATCCTACGCCAATCACAATAAATTCCCAATCTAAATACATAACCCTATTTCGCTTTTACATAATTATTTTCTTTAGTCGTTTCATTCCAAACCACTTTAGACACTGAATAATAATAAATGATTAAATATTTATATACAAGTATTTATGTGTGTACGGAATGTGCAGGTCTTGCGAGTATCGAAAACGAGTGAACATGTCGAACGAAAAAAGACTCTCTTTTTTTTCAATGAAATCTAATCTTTTTAAATTCTATATTTAGACAGAAATCTTGAAACTAAAAACTAGTTTTCATAAATACAATTAATATTGAGACAAAGTTATAACTTGGGACGATGATATTTTGCCAGCAAGTGAATTATTGCTATACGCCATGCATTGAAACGAATGATTCCCTTTTTCGAAACCCCATTTTGTGAATCCCGCCTTGGCTCGATTTCACAAAGAGCTAAGATTGATCTTAACTGCAAATCACGCTTAGTTGCTAAGCAAAGTGTGATGTCACAATACAAATCACTATGGTGGTACCGACAACTCATCTTAAGATGAATCTTAGTGCTTCGTGAAATCGGCCCCTAGAATTTTGTCCAACCTACACAGGTTTGATAACATGAACATCACGGACATAATTCTTTACAAGTATAACCGGAAAAATAAGGTCAACTTTTTTTTCCCCAGTAATTGTTTTGTTTATTTCAGGAGAGCTGTTAAACATTTGTTTTAATCTCACATATACTCATTGCTTAATTTATTTTTTATTTTTTTGTACCAACAGTGTAATGTAATTTTTACAGCCATAAACTATGTTAAAGCAAACTATTTTATAACAGAATCGCGCACACGTAAAAACATCGGGCCAACTTGGTCCGGGAAGTTTGAATACGCGCGAGAATTGTTTGGCATTGCACCAAAAAAACAAATATATTTTACCTTTTAATAACACCCATGTATGTACTAATTTATAGACTTGTATTCGGTGACACATTTTGTTTCAGAAGCCTCTCTCCATCGCAAGATATTATTATCTTTATAATGTATTAGTCAGAAAAAGAAAGAAAAAAAATTGTGGTTTTAGTTTCCAAATAAAAAATATATCATGAAAACAAACTTTCACTTTAGTTTCAAGTCACGCCTGTTTTGTTCGGTTTTTGTTTTGTTTGCTTCTTGTGTGGGGAAATTATGATACTGGCACGAGCTTTCTGTGAATGCTTTTCAGTCCGCTCCATGCGTTGAGGCCGAGAAAAAGTCTCTCTGTGGGGAGAACTTTTTTAAAAATAAATATTTGGATGTTTTAAAAGCATGATGTGGTGTCACAGTACTGCACAGACCATGCTGATTCTTGTCTACATTCAGCTTGGAACAGTCAATGCAAATGACGAAACTGAAGTTAACTCGACTCGGGATGCGGGTCAGAGGTGGACAGACCAGGGGTCCCCAGCCGGTGAGAAAGGCGTACTACAACAGAGGTTGTACTGGGTCTCCCTTTGTCTTATCTTACCCTCGGCTGTTGGGTTGATAATCATGACGATTAGCTGTTGTCTGTTCTGCTACCGAAGGCTGGCTCAAACAGACTCATTCTCCCCAGCAACCTCGGGCGTCAATCTTCACGTGTACGACGACTACCAGACTAAGAACGACCCCGACAAGGGGCACGCTAGTAGTGGCCCCGACCCGATGGCAGTCTGGCATGGTACCCTGACTTTAAGCAAAATCACTACTCCTCAACCAAGTAGGTGTCAAAGCAAGGAGGAACCAGAACCTATCCAGTACCTCGACCTTATGGTAGAACCTCGCTCGTACGAAACCATCCCCAGGGTCAAGGAGATGACGTCATATGCGCAGGTGCGAGGGGAGATAAGACCATCTGCCAGCCGGAGGTTCTCCTTCTTCCCATTCAAGCACATCTAGCACGCCCTCTAGAGGTAAGATCACACGTGCACAATGTTTTCGAAACCTAGGAAAGTTTAACACACCCGCGTCGATTTATCGATTTTCACCCACTTGTGTATGCGGCAACCCTCGTTAAATGCCCAACTCCCGAGCCATGATGCGAGCCTTAATGTTTGTACTTTACTCACGTTCATAATTTCACACTGAGGGCGATTCCAAGATGCTGAATTTATTATCGTCAAGATTCATCACAGTTCTTTATGATCTGAGGCAAAAATAGTATGTTGTCTTGTTATCATTGGGCATTAAGCATTCTTGAAACAATTCCAGCTCCTTAGGAGTATGCAGCACCGGCTTACCTAATGGGCACACTTAATATTTGTCCACATAGAAAGTTTATAAATACTCCTGTGATGAGAAGCAATTAATGTTTCATGTAAATGTTACTTACAAGTAACATGACCGGGCTTTGAAAGGGCCCAATTTCTTCACAATGTTAAGCCTAAAAATTAGCTCAGCACAAAGAGATTCGCTCAGCAGAAAATGGGGGAAAACAGCCGGTATTGTACACTGCTTGCGACTTGTTCCTTGTTCATTTTTGGCAATTATCCCCTGCTTATAACTGGCTTGTGTGGCATTGGAACCAGCATAACAATGTGCTCGGTGACTACACGCTGCATGCGCAGCTCGTTCTGAAACGGGGGCAGGGTCAAAGGTGACAGCTTATTGTCAGGAGAGTCGTGCTGACATAACATCTTATTAACATGATTCATCCGGTGTTTCCCCTTCTTTTTATCTCATTCTCGATTCAAAGGAAACAATCTTGCTTCTCACCGACCTTGTTTGTGACTTTCATTTTCACCAAAGCCTCATCGAATCACAACTGAAACCAACAGAGCAGATTATGTGGGATGTGGATCGTGTTCGTTAAGCGAAACTATTGGTGCTAAGAAGCAGGCGAAAGAAGCTATCAGTTTAAATTGTATTACATCTCAATGCAGCCCAGAGTAGCACACCTACACGTTCTTTCTCCTAGTACGTACTGGCCAGATATAAACGGCATTCTTTCCATGATGATTATTGTCATTGCTCTTCACGTTCTCGTCATGCTGCAGGGAGGTCGAGCCAGCGAGAGCTTCACCGGGTCACGCTTCCAATTCCCGGTACATGTGGAACTGGTGACTGGTTCGACCAGCTTCTCCACGGCCCAGCCCTGCCGAAAGGTGACACGTCTCCTATTGGCTGGGACGTACTCCCAATCTCGTGTAATAAAGTTTAACCTTGAAATCCTTTTGAATGGCTCAACGGACGACAGCTTGTCGTTGTGTTGTTACGACCCGCCATCGCCGTCACACTCCAACAGTTCATCGGCTTCAAAAGGCACGTCACCACCCAACGTGTCACCATGTCAAAATGTTTCCCAACAACTAAAAAATCCGGATTTTTACCTGTGCTCCGATCTGGAGCCGGTGACATTCTCTGCTTTTGCCATATTAAAAGAAACACCAGTGGACTCTTGCGAGTCTAGCAACCTCATCTGGGTAATTTCATCTGCGTGCGTTCTCCTCGTCATCATCAACGTCACTGTCACCTTGATTGCATGCCACTACTGCAGACTGATGGCCAAAGTTACCCTCGAGGAATCCAAACTCGACTTGAATTTACTCCGGATGCAGGTCGACACCTTTCAAACGGAATGTGACTACACAGCGCCCTCCTTTGACGACCCGGACGACCGTTACCGTACGTTTACCGTGGTGTCCAATGATAGTGGCAGCACGCACGCTTACAATCAGTTATGCAGAGAGACGGCCCTATAGACACAACTGAGAAAACTTACGATTTTTTCCGAAGTGAACCGACAAACAACGGACAGATCCGAATCAATTTCACAGACAGATAAAATCAGTGACTAAAGCAAAATGTCGTAAGTTTTAACTAATTTCAATAAAAGTATAACACGGCTTACAGAGGATTTGACCTTGCCAACTTACAAACAAGAATGCCTTGTTTTCTAAATACAATGTAAACAGCACTAAAACAACGAGCATCCAGCCCAATCAGCATGATTTCAGATTGTTGGTTTTACCTCACACTTTGTGACGTAAGCACTGCACATACCCAATGCATTCGGAGTCCTGAAGACAAGAAATGCAGAGGCTAGCCGTTGGGATTTGAACCAACGTTTTTCGCTGACAAGAGCACTTTTTTAGTACCACTTTATCATTGAGCGTGGCCGGCTGAGGCCTGCAGCCGGAGGTTCTGTACTTAGCAGGTGCACTCTAAACAACTCCCGGGTCAGAATTGGTCTGACCCACCATTTTGGGGTTAGTGTGGTTCAGAATCTGGGTCAAAATTACCCAGAAATGGGTCAAAGTATCGCAGAATCTGAGCTCAAATCTAATTTTTCAATCAGGTTTCCGGGTCAGCCTGACCGAGAACTGGGTCAGGCCCGTAGACGTATCGTTTATTGTTTAATTTATCGTAAAGAGAGGATTTGCCCCGTCGTTCCTGGCTTGGTCTGGCAGCAATATGCGCCACCTCGCCTTGTCCCACTCAAGGTGCTGTACTATGGTTGCTTCGTCTCCTAACATCTTTCAGAACAAGCTCTACTTGATTTTAGCAAGTCGCCAGCAGTATCATTAGCATGACAGACACGATGCAATACAAAATGCCCAACACTATTATTGTGCGTATACTGGAAAGAGCTAAGTGGCATCCAAACGTTTCCATGGCAACGGTTACACATTACACGTAACCCAAGTACATGTTGCCAACAAATGCAATATTTTAGGCATTATAGCCGCCCAAAATGCATCAAAACGTATCAAGCAACAAGAGAAGTAAACAGACAGTTAAGAAGAAACATGTTCGAGTATAACAAACCGAAAGCAAAGACGGTTTAGAATTGTGTAATAAAGAGATATTGTACATGCTTAACTCAATTATGCAAATCGCATAAGGAATATATGGTGGCCCTGAAGTGACATCACACAACGCATATATCTTTGTATTTATTTAGTCGAAAGCATTATTGCAAATATCTTTGGAAATATTTCCAACATCGCAATTCCCTTTGCAAATATTTGCGATTTGCGAATAAAATTATTTGCAGTCGCAAAATAATATTTGCGAAATCACAAATTTGAGTAAAGACATTTGCGATGTATGACGCCCCTTCAGGGCCACCATAGAAATATTATTTTGAGGTCATGTCCATGTAGGCCTACGATGCTTTGGTAGGATATTATTCTTGACTACCGGAAAGATTCATATAAAATAAAAATCTTCAACAAACTTGCTAGAAACAGTTAAACTATGGCTGAATTTATAAACTATATTTGTTTGTAATCTCAATCAATGTTGTAAAATACAATGTAAACTAGAGAGTAATATTTTTTCTTCTTTTTTCAAAATATTATACAAGTCATTCTTTAGAATTTGTAGTTAATAAAAAAAATTGTGAGCGCCAAAACCATGAGCCTGCTGTTTAACAACACCAAGAAATAGACTAAGGATAATATGTTGTTTATTTTGTTTTTATTATTTTATTTATTGTTGTATTTATTGATTATTATTTCATAGGTTTTCCCGGCCATTTTACCTCCCAATATCTACTTATCTGGTCGACATAATTAGATCACGACAATGTTAAAACAATAACGTCAACCTGTAACGTGTCACTCCAATGTCTTTCCGAAACCAAGATTACCTTTTACTTATTTATTCTATTGAACTGTTAATTCTGGTTGTGAAGCCAAGGATTCTCAGAAAGGAAAGGAAAACCCCAGAGAATTTTTCCAGAAAAAAAACCAAACACTCAGGTAGGGACTGAAAACACAACTCACAGTGCCCCCGCTTGGATTAGAACCGGGGTCCTAAAGGTGGAAGGCGAAGAAAGAACCTGACAGCCCAGATAAGTGGCATGTCACTTCTGGAGCTCCGTAGAGAGTAACAAAAATAGCGGTCTTATTTTAAACTTGACTTGAAGTTTCATTAGGATATCATACGGGAAGTAATGCACTGTATGGCATCACTCACGAACGATAAGGAATTTACTTCAAAGATCAATCCATACCAAACTTGGATGTCACATCCATGCCTTCCCTTCTAATCAGTACTCAGTAGTTTGTATGATTTCGTCCATTATATTTAAAGTCTAATTTTAAAAGGAAGGCAAAATAATAATCAAAGCATCCAATACTGAAAGTTATAATTATATTATTATAAGTTTTGTTCATGTCCCTTTAGCCAAGGTTTTAATGAATATCGTCATGGAAAGGTGGGACAAATTAGCAAAAAACAAAATATGTGCCAACAGACCTTTAACCATATATGTTAAGCCTTTGCTGTAGTTAAAATGTCTTATCTTACTTCAGTTGTTCTTCAATTTCTTGGTTGTGTATTTATCTTTTCAAATATGTATCCTTGTGCTGTTTTGTGCATTAAAAAAAAGTACCTTTAATGTAGTAATTCTCAATGTATGCATCCGCAGTTCGGTTTATTATTATTATTATTATTGTTATTTTTTTGCCACATGTTTGCATTTTTTCTTCATTAAACCAATAACAGGCCCAAATACAACAACTTCTGAAATTGAATTTTGTAGGTTTAACTTTCCTTCTTGAATTTTGGATGATTAAGAACAAAACGAGATACGACTTGGAATATATATAAAAAAATAATAATAATGATACTGAGGAACTGACCGACTTCCTCTCTGAAACCAAAAAACCTCAAATTATTTCTTTCTTATCAAATAAAATTATGAAATTTCACAGGGCGGAGATTATCCGTGCTGTTATTTTTGTTACCAATATTTATTATTACCTTACATTTATCAAATAACCAATCAATATACTTTCCCTTTAATTGGGAGCTGAGGCTTCTTCATTTGATGTTCGAAATATTTTTTTTATTGCGGCCCACACATGGAAAAGAATAAGACTAACTCAATTTACCAGGCAAGATATTACGACATTTTTCTGTGTCAGGGTTTACTGTTACTATAAAGGCGTAAAATGTCATCGTCGTCGTCGACGTCGTCGTCGTCGTTGTTGTTGTTGTGTTTTTGTTTGTTTGTTGGGGGTGTTGTGGTGTTTGTTTGTTTGTTTGTTTCTTTCTTTCTTTCTTTCTCTTTAAATCAAATTTCATCCTCTTGTTTTCAATGAAAGCACAGTACAACCAGCCTGGGCTCAATTACATACAGCTTTCGGAGCGACCAAGAGGCTGTTTTTGGTTTTTATTTGTTTGTTTGTTTGTCTGTTGTTGTTGTTGTTGTTGTTGTTGTTGTTGTTGTTGTCGTCGTTGTTGTTGTTGTTGTTTTCGGTTTGTCTTTTCTTATCTTTTTGTTGTTGTTGTTGGGGGGGGGGGTCGGTGAGCATGGTCAGAAGCCCCAAACAAAGTTGATCGGAAATGTAAGCCAAACGGTTCCCAGCCAAATCGTAAGGACTGTTGACGGGAAAATTCCTCCACCATTGTATACCAATTGTATACCAAATAAGGTTTTAAAGCAGAATGCGGTCATCGTTATCTCGTTGATACACGTAACAATCAGCACAAAAACAGGTCTACAAAACAAACACACAATGATATGTCGTTGGAGTCTGCCCTACTCAAACAAACAGTGCTCCTGGTGCGCTAGGATTATACAACGTGTATTAAATCCAAGATGAGTCGCGTGAGTCTACGGTTATATCGTCAGGTACATGATTCCAGTAGCATTTTGTATCTATTTTTTTGTTTTTTTATTTGATGAAAGCAGCAGTTTGCAACAATAAATACAAAAACCAACATTGAACTTCCGTCCTTGGCGACCCTTTATAATCTACGTATGTAAAATGACAACGAAACAGTCATGGTTGTCGACTAAACTACACTCAATATTTACCAAAAAAAACGGTTCAGCTAATCCAACAAATGTATCATCTTCTATCTTGGGTATCGGTCTAGGTTTTTCCCCTCGAATTTCTGTTGTAAAATAAATAATGTTTGTCCCCAACGCTTTCAGTTTCACTACAAACAATGATATAATGTTCTCCTTTGAATAAAGTGCAGTGACGTTTAATTAGCAAGACACATCGCACAAATTACAAGATAATAGCACAAATGAAATTTTCCATTCTTGATAACATATTCAGATGATGACGTTCTTAAAAATCCCGGCGTCATTAAACAAAAAACTAAATACGCAAGAGATAGTCAAGGCTCCGTGAGTGGTTTAAAAGGGATCTAAGTGACTATGAAGTAACTGTAATAAACAGTAAACTTGCGGGTACAGTCACGTGTAAAATCTCTTTTCAGAGCCAACACTCCCCGCAAAAGAGGGTTTTAAACATGGCTGTACCCAAAAGTTTACTATTTTGATAATTACTTCTTACTTTCCACACCATGCAAAGCTTCAAACATCATTTTCGAGTAAATATTATTACGCTTATGCGTTTAGTGAAGACAGTGGAGGAGACGGTTACTAAGCAGCACTTACACAAGTAGCCCAAAGATCTAGAGGTTGTAGCAATGGACCTTCCATGTAGTTCTAGTACTGTATACCTTAATGTAGCCCGAGGCTTACGTAGCCCTATACTCCATAAGTAATTTTGACCCGAGCTTAAGTGCAGCCCAAATGTTTGGGGCTATATTTAAGGCTACGCCTGGCTGGACTACATGTCTGGGTTACATTTTGAAGTACAAGGATGGGGCTATATGGGCTTCATTTGGGTAAAGGGTAAAGGGCTCATTTATTAGGCCTTGACGCTTGGTCTCTGGCCGGCTAGATGATTTGATAACAAAAGTTTCCAATTGTGTGTTAATCTTACCTCACAGAATAATATCGAACTGTTTTTTTCTTCAAAGTTTTAATTGCCTTTTAGACGGTTATAATTTCAAAACCTTATTACCAAACATATTTCAGGCTCAAAGTCGTTGAAGTTCTATAAAAATCCAATTACTTATTTTTCAATAGTATACACGAGTTTTCTATGTCTTCCCAAGATGAACTAATTGGTATGGTCAGTTTAGCATTTACATGACTACATGATCCTCGCTCGTGTTGATACCCTACTAGCTTGAGCTTTCCCTTTATTT
This sequence comes from Pisaster brevispinus, assembly GCA_023634235.1. Classification (NCBI taxonomy): domain Eukaryota; kingdom Metazoa; phylum Echinodermata; class Asteroidea; order Forcipulatida; family Asteriidae; genus Pisaster; species Pisaster brevispinus. The sequence goes on along the minus strand of JAMKCF010000014.1, from coordinate 11,093,212 downwards.
GGGCCTCCTCCCACATCACAAAATCCTACCTAATCTACTTATTAGTCCCGTGCTTTTGTTCATGCTATGCAAGACACTTCTAGGGTTTTATTCTCAGAAGTAGATATTCTCAGAAGTAGAAATATAGAAATTGCATTTTTAGGAATTGAAAGGAAACAACAGAAGTGGTTTCCCGTTTGCCTGGGGCTGTCTTAATGAACGTTATTCTGAGTGCTGCACATTTCTCTCATATTATTGGAATTGAAAGACTTGATTCTAAAATGCGGAATGTTTCGTGTCCAAATTCTTTCTAATGAGAAAACAAAATTTTTCATAGAGCTATACTTAAGCACAAAAGACGCTAAGCACAACACAATTATGCTAGCCACAATAAGGTCACCAGCCATAGTACCATAATTACATGAACAATCTGTGACTGGTACCATGCTCATGTCGTAAAAAAAAGAAGGGGCGTCTAGCTGTCACATAAATTATCCATCACCAAAGTAGAAATACTTCCGTGTCGAGATGACCATTTTCCGTGTCATCTTGTGCCATTTTCTAGATTAAACAAAAAATCCCGGTTTCATCATCATCAGTAATGAATGCGTCTGCCTGCAGTTTATAATAGGCCCTATCATACGGCGAATGCATCCCAACCATTAGCCTTTCTCCATCATTCAATCATACTGCAACTACACCATTTAACATTATTGAAGAAAAAAATAGGCACAAACGTTAACGATCGAATGCACTTTAATTTAGATAAACGAGCTCAACATTTCTTTTGGGACAGAGACTCAGAGAAATCCCACGTTCAACCGATTCGTCACATTACATTATGTTTCACTTTCAAAAGTGCTCGCTAGTCACGCACAATAAAAAACCCTCCGTTTCGTTATCAACACTTCTTGATCCGTTAGGACACGGGCGTGGAGATCTAAGGCGGTGAAAATTTAATAATGCCACCGGTAGGATTTGCTCAGAATGTCAACTTTCGTACAAAGCGTCGAGTAGAAGAAAAGGGGGGGGGGTCCAGTACAGCTGCTATTGCAAACATGAATATGGGGTATCTGTACCTGCACCTCGTGATAATAGAATGAAACTGTAAAAATATATATACATATAAAAAAAAAAAAAAAAAAATATATATAAATGGAAGATGTAGATCCATCTCGGATCTTGCCAATTTCAGGGGCGTGGTTATCTTTTCCTAAAGTGAGGGAAGAATCTCCCAAATTGAAGTTTTGAATAATATTCAACACTTCATATAATATGTAAGTAATGGTTTTCTCTGCATGTTGTTGTTTGTTTTGACTTATTGAATTACGTTGTAACAGTTACCCCTTTGAAATCAACATTATGTTTCTTTCTGACCATTTTATAGGCGGAGTCACAATATTAAACGTGGGAGGTAAAATACAATCAACCATTTGCGCAGCTTGTTTTTATTTAAAAAACCTGCAACGTACACTCTGAAACACTATCGGATCAGAATTGACCCGGATTCCATGTCCTATGATGGGGCTTGACCCATTTGGGTTAAAAAGTGGTTAAAAACAGAATTGTAGCTCAAATCCTACGTCAGTTTGACCCATTTCAGGGTCAGTGTGACCCACTTCAGGGTCATTTTGACCCATTTCAGGGTCAGTTTGACCCACTTCAGGGTCAGTTTGACCCATTTCAGGGTCAGTGTGACCCATTTCAGGGTCAGTTCGACCCACTTCAGGGTCATTTTGACACATTCCGGGTCATACTGACCCATAAATGAGTCAAACCCCACAGGACCCTGATCCGGGTTAATTCTGACATGGAGCCCTAACAAATATTACTACCATCAAACTCAGGCTTAATAAAGAATGATTTTAACAATTTCTTGCGGCATTTAAAACAATTTCCTTTCAGAATAAACAATTTCTATCAAATTCCTATGGCGTCTTCCATTCCACATTATCTTTGACCCAATAAAATCTGTGGACAAAATTGCAACAAAAATGGAAAGGCCATAGGCCGTTGACCAATCGACTTCATGTTTAACTCGACAAAATGAGTACTTCGGTTCTCTTTCCTTTTTTTTACACAATTCAAAGCAGGATCACATTATTGTGTAGGATGCTTTTTCCATTCGCTTTGTTTTTCTCGATCCCTAATACCAAATGAACGTATTATACACCATGTTTGTAGGACATCATGCAAACTGGTTTCCAACTTCACGACACGAATCGAGACTAACAGTTATGTCCTGTTTCATTTCTTCAATTTATTCAATTGACAATTGTATTTGTTTCCCCCTTTCTACATTGCGATATGTACAAATCTTTCTAGGTCACCAATAGACCTTATGCACATGACGTCATATCAGTAGGGCGCCCTCGCCTAGAGGTCAAAATGAGGTTGTTCATTGGCCAACCCTGTGCGCCGCGCGAACAAAATCTGTGCGTTTCGGTTGTTTCGTCACCGTTTTACCTCTAAGATGGCGGCTGGATGACGTCGATGCATAAGGTCTATAGGACTAACGGGGTTTTTTCACGTTCCATTCCTCCATTTTTTCATCATGACAAAGGCAATTTCCATGTAAACTCAGTGACGAATTCTGCTTCAATTGGCTGACAGGCTTTACGCAAATTTATGACCCTTTTAAGTCATCGTTGTTTTACTGTAAACGGCGAGTCCTTACACGGTTTATGTTATGGGTAAGACCCGGGAACGAACATTTTTTTTAAGCAGCATAGGGAGTGCTACTTCTCAAGAATCTGCTTTCCTGCCCGAATAAATCTGCGTTGTCTTCACATCAGTTAAAAAGTTCAAAGCCAAGAATGACAAAGTTTTCAGAACCCATCGACTTCAGGTATGCGTTTAATAATGACATCCTGTTCCCCGGTCTAGCTATAATCATGATATGTGAACATGTTGATGGTCGCAGATTTGTAGGTATACTATGCTGATAAAGTATAATATAAAACATAATGTTTCATATACTTTTCTGGTATAGGATTTCTTTAAATTGTTAATATCATCAAGCAGTGATAATTATGTTTTTACATGTCAAAGTTCAAATATTTACAGCAGTGGAATCAAGATATATTCCAAATAGAAAAGTCGCAAACCTTTTGACATTTTTTAAAGGGACTGTGTCGTCTTGAATGCGTACATGGAATTTTGAATTCTCACACAGTTACAGCACGAGTGCGCGCGCGCCCTCCATGCATAAATGATACGGAGAGAGGGCGTGCGCGTGCAATAACTGGGTGAGAGTTTCATAAATCCATGAACAGCCACAGGCCTACTTTGATCATGACGGCACAGCCCCTTTAAAACATACTTGTGCTGGCGAAATGCTTATTATGGATCAGGTTGTAGTTTCAATGCATGAATGCTTTGAACAATTTGTACATTTCCCCCTGCTTGTGGCTAAATAGTTCTATCTGTATGACGATTTCACCAACTGAGAGTCTAGGGTTCTTAAAATCTCTTTGTAGTTAGAATACTAAAAATAGTTAATACATCGATTCCTGCTTATCCTTCTTGCAAATCATTGTTGATCAGTTTGTATTTATACAATTTTCCCACACTGTCTTGTTCTTATTCTAAACAAATTACAAAACAATCTTCTTCTTTTTTACAGCTGCAGAATTTAACTTAGACGCAAGTTCCCCCAGCATTAAAGCACTTCGTCGTCATCCTCCTCCTCCTCCAACTCCTCATCAGCATCAATCATCTGAGACACGCCCACCAATTTACCCTTCTCCAAGATGACACCGAGGGACGGGACACTGCCTCTCTTGGCAACGGGTGGCATGAAGGTTGACCGGTGATCATTGAGGGCCTTCAGGCCGGCCAGGTCAAGGGTCCCTTCGCTGGATCGCCTCTCGGAGATCTTATCCTTGACCTTCATGTCGCGCTTATACTCCGCGAAGGATGTCTTTAAGCGCTCGGTCAGCATATCACAGATCATCTTGGCCTTGTCGGAGCGGTTGCAGATCACGGCGTGCACCCTCATCTCAATCTGCATCCGTTGCAGTTCGTTCCGGTGAATCCAGGCGAACACCCGCGGGTACTTAGGGTGCAACCCGCAGTGCGAGATCCGGTGAAGCTGGAACGTCTGAACAGCCGTCGGTAAATCCTTGATATCGAGTCGCTCCAGGTTCAACCCGTCCATCGCGATGGTGAGTTGGGCCTTAGCTGAGCGGGTCCCCTTGTTGGATTTGGACCATATCTCCAGTAACGGCTCGTTCAGGCAGTCACTACCCTTCCCCGTGACGGTACGGAGGCTCCCTAAGTAACTGACATTAAAAGTCTTCTCTTTTGTCGGTGAAGCTGCCAGGGAGGTCGATATGGAATTTTTGGGTTTTCGTTTGAACATGGACAGAGCCATGGCAGATTACTATTCCTCCACAGTACCCGAGAGCACACTTTGCAACACTCAATCCCAACGACAAAAACATGTACTCAAAGTGTGCACAATCCAATACTGAAGATTCCTCGGGAGTCACGTTGCTATATGAAGACATACAAACGGCAAAACAGAGATGACGATCACACAGACCGCCGAGTTGAATGCAGTAATGAACGGCTTGCTAGGATCCTCCAAACCGCACTGAGCTATCACACACGAGACAGATAAAATTAACTAAGCGCCAAAGTCAGGCTGAAATCTATAACAATGACCGAAAAGGCCGTGTCATCATCCACCAAAACGAAAACACACTTTACCTTTTAATACGAGGGCAAAGTATCAGGCTTGTTTATCACGGCAACGCATCTCACGTAGACACGTTGGAAACAATAGTCGAGTCCAGCTCTATAATAAACATATTGGAACGGTTGTGGCTTTTGCACTCGAGAATGATGGCTAGGCTTGCGGGACTGTAGCCACTTGGGATGAACTGGTGAACCTGAACATGGCTCCAGATAATTATTGATATCGTAGTATTAGGAGAGACTCAACGCTCAGACGGGGGAGTTGCTTTGTTCTCACCGCCGAACTTTGCTCGGCTCCGAAGGTGCAGAGTCCAAGTCCAACTACATTTCCCAACTGTTCTGTTATTCAGTATACATGGGATTCGATATTGAATGAAAGAAAATAGAATCAGTTCATATAACGGCATCGTGGCATTAAGAGATGGAAGGGGGGGGGCAGCTGTGAGGTAGTCGATGTATGGGTTCTCAATCTGCGACTGAAATTAATGGAAAGGGAGATTCAGCCTTGACGGGAGGCTAAATTTAGCTAGCGTTACCGGCATTGTGCACGAACCCATGAAACTACATTTCATCGTGGCTGACGTTGGATTGGACGGTGGCCGTGGGGGTAGGGGGAGGTGGAAATTGATTGTACGGTGGGGGTATAAAGGGGAGGTGGGTTGGATTGGACGGTGGGGGTGAGGAGAGGTAAATACAAATATAGCTAAATAATAAGACAACAATCTTATAACATTAATAAAAATGATGTTTATCATCAGAGGTCTACCTGACTGTACAAAGAAAACATTGCTTTTCTGTTATAGAAAGTTCCCACTGACGTCACACAGTGTGAAGTCGGCCATCTTTACGGGCAAATCATTTTTTTAAACGCACAACCGTGTGTGGCACGTCAATACCGCGTGCGGCATGCGGGAGTTTCATCAAATTCCTTGCATGATTGTTGATCGGTCAGTGAACGCTTGACGCTTCCTCGAGCGTAATCATTACGTAATATTTACGCTATTCTGACGCATTCTTTACGTAATATTTACGGTATCCTTACGCACTCTGTACGTAACACTAACGTAATCATTACGGGCAGTTCGGATTTGGCTGCAGCTGCATGCAGCTCACATCATCTGGATAGAGGGCACCATTGGAAAATTTTACATTTGACAAACATAGATCACTAAAACATGCTGTTTTAACGGTTGTACACCGTCAAGGTTGACGTCGTCGTGGCATGTGCTTTATCTTCTATAAAACAATGATGAAGAATTCAAAAAGTTATCTTCATCCAATTCTGCAGATACAAAAAAAAACAGTAATCGTATACTGCATCTGTCTGTACTGACTGCAACCTTCATAAAAAGGTGACTAGCTTTTCCCTTATCTGCGAAATTCTGTTGTCAAGTTAATTTTCAATTCAGAAAATTGAAACAGCGCGTAAAATGTGTATGTTTCACCTTTCTCATTACATTACAATCGCATATTGTGAGTGTTCGTTCATAACTCTTTAAATCTCGACGGCACAACGTAACGAGAGCCGACAAACGTTGCATTTCCCCACCGGGGTCGTTTTCAAAACAGTCGTAGACTGATTAGCAGTGTATGGGATATTTTACGCCCACGGATTACAGCTGTGGGGAATACAACAGTCGTCTGTTACTCCATTTTTGCATTTTCTGATAATGCATAGGTCTGGGAGCAATACATGACATTATGTTTGTTTTTTCCCGGTTTTATTTAGTTGCAGCGTGTTTATAAGATTGTAGAAAAACCCCACGGGGTTGAGGTGTTCTTGAGTAGATGGACAGTGGAGAGAGAGAGAGAGACGTACTTGAATCCTAAACAGAAATTCTTTTCGGAATGTAAAACGGGGTTACACTCGGCTTGAAATCTATTTTGGTTGTTTTGATGGAGTCGACGGGGGCCTGGAGAGCGAACTTTGAGGGGGAGTAGAGAGCGATCCTGCCGCGGTATTCAACCGGAGCTGGGCTCAGAAGGAGCACCCGCGGGGATGTGCTGTAGCTTGCTGATCATCTAATGATATGCAAGACCAGTGGAGCTTGTCCATGGAGACGGAGGAGTTACAGAGAAATGTCTAAATCGCATTCAGCAGCAGAGAAAATAAGGTTGGGGCACGAGGGACGCACCAATTATTTATAAAAACATATTTTATTTTTTTTTAATTTTATTTTATTTATTTATTTATTTATTTATTTATTTATTTATTTATTTATTTATTTTTTTTTTTTTTGGGGGGGGGGCACTTCTGACCAAACCGTAAAAAATGCGCGTTTGCAATTTGTTTAAGAAGGTTCTACGCAGTGAATAGATACGATGTATTATGTTATAATTTAAGTGTGTGTATCTGATAAATATTGTCCGTACCCTTTACCCTGTTCAGTCTACCTTAACTTTCACTTCTTGAACAAAACGGCGCACATGAGCCGTTAGCCTGTTATAGTTTGAACATCTGACGTCACACTTCGAGGCTCTATTATACTGACGGTCAGTATAATAGAGATCAGTGGTAAAGACGGGGGACCAAGCTATTACGCCTGTGATCCATCTGGCAAGTTCTAGGACGCCCCCATGTGATGAAATTAGTCTCGGATTTATCAGTTGCGAATAAGAAGTAATAATAGTTTGTTCTCAGCCTCGTTTTGAGTTCTGCAGCAATTATTTTTTTGCCAAACAAGGTTGGAAAATATAGAAAGCCATAAAAAGCAAAGCAATAACAGATACAAAAGTTTGTAACAATAATTATTACATAAATATTCAAAAACAGTGTTGAAAACAAAGCAACTCATTTTATAGGAGTATTATTTGAAAATGTGAAGACATTTTGAATTTGGTCACATCTGTTAATGCGATTGAATGTTTTGCTAACATTCGGCCGTCCATGCCAGCCACAACGCAGTTTGTTTATCAACAGTAGAGGTTATGTAAAGTAATTATGTGTGACCCCTGACCTCTTTGAGTATGCTAATTATGACGACTTCAGGTTTCGCTGCGGACAGGTTCGAGGTACATTATGCTGCTTTAAAAAACATAAGATTATAAATAAACAAGTACAAGGTTTGCAAGCTCAACACTCCTCCAGGCCACTTTCGGAATCCCTAGTAAAAATGGTGGCGGTGGGGGGGGGGGGGGGGGGACAATTAGTCGGCTCTACGGTTGACAAACAATTACTGGGTGAAAAAATTGACAACGGCAACACAGACACGTGACAGTCATATGGGCTTAACCACGATATACTTCATTTCAACTGATATTTAATACAAACTTTAACAATTAAATCACGTCGGTCTTCACACACATGATTCACAATGTACAGAGTCAACTCCAAAAATATATGACAAACTCTACAAAGGTATCAAAACATGTAAAACTATTTCGCAACTTTACCTGCAACTTTCTGTCTTATTTTGGGCGCAGCTATACCAAAATATTTTTGTTTTCCTTTCGTTTTCTTCGGAACACACTTTCCAGTCGCCCTAAACAGAAAGAAGTTAAAGCGACCACACTTTCTCTACTGGTAGATTGCTTGAATGCAAGACTATCGAAAAATACTTGGTCAATAATTAATGTCAAACATATTTACAAGAATTGTCTTTGTGTTTAATGAATAATTATCTGCTTGCATCAGTTCGTTACAAAATATTTACCAATCAATATACTTCATGTACATGTCAATGTATAATGTTAAAACAAATTTAAACTCATTGGCATACTATAAGGAGATTGTGTTAATTTGAGGAAAATACATGTACTGTTAGAATTTGTTCCAAATGGGCAGTTCTAAAGACATTTGAAGTGGGGACGAGTCACAGATACAGTGTGTCATCAATAATGAGGCAATGGATCGATATTCCCCGCCCCCAAATGGGCTTGGGTTGACCCGTCTGTACCTTCCTGGATCCATCACTGTCTACTAACCATGACAAACAGTGTAATCATGCAACGTGAAACTTTTCGGGACCCTAGGTGGCAGCAGACTTACCAGGTCAAACATGATTTTGTTCTTAAAAGTATGTGCGCACGTACGATACGTTAAAATTGAAAATGCAGTAAGTCTGCTGCCACCTAGCGTTCAAAGTCTGTCATGATTTTAAAAGATAACTTTGTTTTTATCTTGAAACATGATGGGGTACACGTAGTCAATGGTTCGTTTTGATCTTTTTACAAACAAACGAATAAACTAATTACAGTCTAGGGTTTTTTGGTAACAAAAGTTGTTCTTCAAAGGTGAAACTTTACCGAAGCTTGATATGTGTGAATTACATACAACACATTGTACCGCCAAATAGTTAGCCCCAGAGACAAATCTTTGTGTGATATTATTTGAATTGTTAATCTCCAAAGATGTCAGTTGTTTAAAAAAATAATAATAATAATGCAGCTCTATAAACAAAAACATGATATTAATAAACATGCATGGTTGAAATTAATTAGACCAATAAATACGAATTTACAAATGGAGATTATACTGTACAAATGACTCTACGAAAAAATATACAGTCTTTTTAAAAAGGTTTACAGGAATACATTTCAGATATGTAATACAGTACTTCAATTAATTTTCAAATTTATTTTTAAATATTTATTATTATTATGTTTTGGTTTTTTTTAATAATTGGAGCAGACACCACACACGGTGTTTTCTCGTTAAAGGGGCTGTGTCATCATGATCAAAGCAGCCTTTGGGCTGTACATGGAACTATGTACTCCCTCCCTCCATATCAAATCTATGGAGGGCCAAACATATCAGAATATTTGCCTTTGTACCGCAAGTCATGAATTCATGTAATTTCACATATTGCTCAAAAGTACAGGGTTTACTGCTCAAAGTATACAAAAAAAAAGAAGTTTATCTGAGTGACGGCGTTGAGTGCTATATAAGAAGCCACATTTACAGCGTTGTAGCGAGGACTTTTTCGGTGGGACGGGGGGGGGGGGGCACAAGGAGGGGAGGGCATTGTTTTTTAATGGGGGGGGGGCAGCTGGGTTTGTCAGGGGGGGGGGGAGGTCATGCTTTTATCTCGGAAGGTGGACGATGCAGGGGGCCACCATCCTCTTATGTTCATGCCATTTTGTGGCCGCAGTAGCAATCCCGATTGCAATCGTTCACCATATTAGATTATAGATTTACAAACACGCTGTTTCCTCTTTCCTATTTTCTTTTTCTTTTTGTGAGCACTATGGGGGGGGGAACCTGGGCACCCCAGGCACCCCCCTCAGGTACGCCGCTGCACAACTATTATTATTATTGTTGAGGTTCACAAGAGGTCCACAGTGATTCTCACTGGAGGAAGTTAAACCCAGAGTCTCACACATCATGTCATGGGATTAGTAACTCTGGATTTCATCAACTGCAAGTGGATTTCTGTTTACAATTAGGTCGTGTCCAAAGTGGCTGCTACAGCAACGGCTATGGCTAGATTTCCACTTCATCGAGCATTGCATTGAAGTATAGTACATGTACATACATAGAACCACCCTTAGCAACAGTTGTAGCCCTAGCTGTAGCCACCACATACGGCCTGATCTACAATAACACAGACCAACTACAAGGAACTCAACAACACAATTGGATAATTCAAAACATTATATGAGGGAACATTTGTCACAAGAGGGCAGCAGAGTCACCAGACTTCACTCGTAGAAGGAGATCACAGCGGATGCTGAGCTCAATCAGCCATTTGGGAATTGAACTTGAATAAAGTCAGGTACAATGACTTCCTCGGTCACAAGGTACCGGTAAAATTAAATTCCTCAGACTATAGACAGTTGCTGTGTTACATGGTTTGGGGCAAGCTTTTGCATAGCAACCTCCAGATGAGCAAACCATGGCACTATTGTGCCACATCCATTCATTCAGAATTGTGTAAATGGGTAATCGCCATCTCTTATGTTACTACGCAAAAGCTTGCCCCAACCATGAGACATAGCGTATGACTCTATAGTCTAAAGAAATCAAATTTCAGCGGTAAGTTGTGACTAGGCAAGTCATTGTACCATAGTTCATTCAAATCTAACCTTCAAATGGCTTATGGCCACAAGAGGGCAGCAGAGTCACCAGACTTCACTCACCAAAGAAATAAATCACAGAGAATGCTGAGCTCAATTTGCGTTTTTTTGTCATTTGCGCCTTTTGTGCACGCCCTCTATGTCAGCTGTGGACATAGAGATCGATACCATGTGACATGCCTGTATAACAAATTTAACCAGGGGCAGATTTCACAAAGAGTTACGATTGATCTCAACTGTGTATCAATCTTAATTGCTACACAAAGTGTGATGTCACAATAGAAATCACTATGGTGATACTGACAACTCATCATAAGATCTTGAATGCTTAGTGCTTTGAGAAATCAAGCCAAGATAAGCCAATAGGAACGCCGGAATTTGCCATCACAGCTAAAATGGCAGCACGCATGAATTGCCTCAAAGCAGATCGGCACAGCATTCTCTGGGTTTTAATTGTACGGAATTACTTCATGAACTGCCAGGAATCCCCCTTCTGCCTTGTTCACTGGTACATGTAACACGCCATCAGTCAAATTCCAGTCCGTTTGTTTTACAATCACGTCAGTTGCTAGTTTATGCATTCTGCACATCATGGCTTTCCTTCAAGTTACAACTCACTGTTAGACGACGTCCACCGAAACCAAAAGCACCGAGAATATCAGTCAATGGGTTCTCCTCGGAGAGCATATCGGTAATCATGCCTGGGTGTTTCACTGGTCACCAAATCCAGTATTGTCCACAAATGCACTTGGCTGATTATTATTTAACATAGTTGGCGCTCTGTACTTTGATTCTGGCAATGTCAGTTCCACTGGTAACCACTTTATAGATGAGTTTGTCCATGACAACAAACAAATGATAACTAAAGACATTTTGCAGTTAGATCGCATTTCTTAATCTTCCTGTTCCCCTGATCACCAGATCACTAGGTTTCTTTTTTCAACGACACAAAGAAAGAAGCATCGATTGTTCAAGACAGCTGGTACTTCGTGCACTTCATTAAAAATGCCTATTACACCGGTCACCAGCATAATTTCATGCACATGTACTTGAAGCCAACTACATTTCTTTAGCATGCCTGTTCCACTGGTAACACTGGTTGGAAATGTTGTCCATATTGGAAAGTTAAAGATAGCTGGTACTCTGCCCTTCGCTGTCGTCTTGGCTTGAGGACGGATGATTGCTTGATAGTCAGATCCCGTAGGGAACTGATTTCCTTGGTCCAGCTTTGCATGAGAGTATCGAAGCCAAGAGCAGGAGGCCACACCCGCCAGCCGTCACAAAGTAAGCCCATGAGATGCTGCAATCACCTGAAAGAGAAAAAAAAGAATACATGATAAAAGATTACAATAAATATTTTACACATACATAAAATTATAAGAATCCCTTGTGAACAGTAAAGGAAATGTTTGTAACAACTTTAAGGACATTTTTTTCTCTTGAGTTCCTTTGAGTACAATTTTCACTTTAAAGGTATATTTTTCAAGTAAAAAGAGGAAGTAAACTGCACATTTTCGGGCCTGATACTTCGCTGATGTACGGGCAAGGCAGTTTGTCTTTAGGGACCTTTCTGAGGGATTTATTTCTACTGGGGCATTTTAAGGGGCACCAAGGCAATGGCATGGAGGCAATCTGCTCCCGTTGAAGTATCAAGCCTGAACCGAAAATCTTCTCCTGATTTGTTAAGTTTCATTTTGAAAAAAATAAATAAAATGAATACATAAATAAGAATGTTTACTGAAATGCTTTTTAAGCTGTACGTACCCTTTTTTGGGGGATTGGAATTGCTTCTCAGCTCGACATGCTTTTCTTGTTACAATCATTTACGCGGGTCAATGCAAATAGCACGGAAATGCGCCAACTTTACTTGGACAATATGTTTCAAAACTTGTCCCCATTTTGCTGCAAATCCCGACAGGGTGCGTATTATACATGTACCTATTCTCTTCAACAGGTACGACCCCTGGGTTCCCAATAAACAACACACAAGACTTAAACCTAAGAAGTACATTGCAACGCAATGCTTTTTATGCCATAAGTTACTACTTTTTATTCATAGAAAAATTACAAAATTAAAAATTCTAGACAGTTATTTTAAGTTCACATCACACGGTGTATTGTAAACCAATACAAAATATGCATTATAAAATACACAGTCCGGAAACTGGGCCGATTAACTAGCCCATGATCGAGCTTTTGAAAGACGCAGTGTTGATGGTGTCCGTTTTCAGTACAAGGGTCAAACACTCTTTTGTTTAATGGCTGAAGACTAGTCAAATTAGAGCCCTGATGCACTGCTGTGTAATGTATGAAGCACTGTTTTGGGGTCAAATTTTGGACTTGTAAAAAGCAGTACATGTAAGCCTTTATGTACACATCTTCAACATCCATGGTAATATAATACAGTCACTACCAAATTGATAATAACTCAATCTACTTTGTGGCATTAATGTCAGGTACATCTTAAGTAAACAATTTAGATGCCCATTTCTTAATCAATCAAACCTTTCCCTGGTGTTCGCGATAATAGACCTGGAATTACATTACACTCTGGAGGCCATGGCCTGCGTTGCTCTGGTCTTAGCGTTGGTGCCCCTTCAAAAATTTTCCCACAGACTTAAAGATTTTCAAATGAAAGTGCCGTCTTGCAAAATGAAAATGGCCATCCGCTGAAATTCCAGGCCTGTTGGTGACAAATAAGTGAATAGTTTACACACAAAAAAAACCCTGAAAAACTAAAAAAGAAACTGTCTCCTGTACTCACCAATCTGATAAGATCCGGCCGTCTCTCCACACGCCATCTTGACCTGCACATGACTCCATCCATTGGGGTAGAGAACACAGCCACTCCCAACGAGACAAGCTGCAAGCGAGAAAATGCGATTACGATTATAAGCTTTTGCCGTCTGCGCGACAAACAAACTTTGGGCTTGATACTTCAAAAGTACTCATACAGGATTGGTAGAGCTGACATAATAGTTGCAGACAGTATTCATGTTTTGTGTAATCAACCATCATACACACAATGTACATGAAATGACAAACCTGTGAAAATTTGGGCTTAATCCGTTGTGAGCCAGAAATATTAAAAAAAAAACCCATGCCTCAACCAAAACAGGCTTTGGCTTGTTGGCCTACAGGTAAAATCAGAGAATCCTTTGATTGAACGAGGGGGGGGGGAGGGGCACTTACTCAGGCCTGATACTTCATTCTAAGGGCAAGGCACTTTTTCCCCTTAACGAGGGAAAATTTACATCTCAACAGAAACAATTCAAAGTGCGTCAAAGTAGTGGCCAGGGTATGGCCGTATGGGGACTCTTTGGTTGAGGGTGGGGTGGGGGGGGGGGCTACGGAATTGATTTCACACAGATAGAAACATAAGTACCAACTTCTGATACATTTGTAGAAATGTATTTTGCTTTTTCTGTCCAATATTTTCTTCTTCTCACTGTGCCCAAATTTTCCCCACTGTTTTCCTTGAATTTACATAAAGGGCAGTTGCTCCCCTCCTCCCCACCACCCCCCCCCCCCCCCCCCCCCCCGGGACGTACAACTATTGGACAGGGGTTTGGTGTCAACTGCCTCCATTGCCTCCCTGAAGTATCAGGTCTGCTTAGGACTGCATTTTCAAATAATCAAATAATAAACAAAAACATTCTGGGGTAGTGGTGGAACTTTTTTCTTCTTTCGTAAAAGGACACCTCTGCGACGAAGTCGTAAATTTCAACTGAAACATTGCATGTGAATGTATGTGTACCATTTCGGTGACAGTGACACTGACAAATGTCCTGGGTGCATTTGTTGCAGCTGTAACCAATAACTGCTGAGGTCATTGGTCAGTGACTACCCAATTGGCCAATTCAACCGAAACAGTTTTAATTGGTTACGACCTCAGGTACTTGTATGGCATCCATTGCCTTCACTATGTCCCTAATCGGGATCCCATCATTAATTTCCCAATTGGAGACACTGTGAGTATTCACCTAAATGCAGGTTGACCTAAATGTAGATTTCCAGGAGTTTGTAACTTGAGGTCATTCCTATTTTAAGCTCTTACAACCCCCTTCAGGCCAGTTGAATGAAGTCCTCTAAGAGCATTGGTTTCTTGATGGAGGACCTTCCACCAGCGTTAAGAAAAGGAATGCTATGGTTTCTAGTCATTATACTGCATGTAAATTAAAAACACTGCCTGTACGTAACACATGACCTTTATCCCAGGGCTAGAAATTTACACTGGACCCCAGGCCCGAGGCCAGTGATTTTAGCATCGGCCAGTAAACTCATGACTGGACAAGTCCGGCGGTCTTGTGTTTGTGTTCAAATGTTGACTTTCAGTCTGATAAATGTCTATCAATTGTCTTGAGTATTCAAGAATACTTAATACCCATAATACGAAATTGATAAAATCTTCTCCCAGTGCATTAACAACTGCCTTGAAGTTTTATGTCTGTTATTCAGTTCCTTTTTTTACATAATTTGAGGTTGAAAAAAAGAAAAACTGGCAAGAGAGGGATTTGAACCAGCGACTTCCGGATTATCGTACCGGCACTCTACCAACTGAGCTATCTAGCCCTATGTTGGCGGTCTCCCTGTTTTGTCACCATCTTTGTTCGGGGTGCCAGTCAGAAGCCATGTACAGCCTGTGTAACTGGCGTGCAGCCAGGGATTACACCCAAGTTTATGAAACAAAAGGCTGGGAAGCGGCAGCCAGGGGATCACCTAAATTTCTTTTCCACTACAAATATCACAATTTGTTTTAAAATCTTGATGTTATGCATGTAATTTGCTTTTAAAATATAAGAAGTACATATTTGCTGTTTCTGAATGTCACTTCTTTCTTCAAGTTATGAAACCCTCTAAAATTCTTACAACAGACAAACACAATAAGAGTTGGTACAATCATGGAGGTAGAAATCCATGGTACAATCATAGAGCAAGGAAGTTCCTTGCTCTATGCATGGAGGTAGAGTACAATCATAAAGATGTACATGCACTACAAAGAATCCCAGGAGAACCCCCCAAGACTACACACTCCACACCTAACTGTAAACAGCTATATGCTGATATCGCTGAATGGCTCTGCAAACAGTCCACCTGTTTAGGTAGGCCTTAGTGGGCTTAATTGATTGCTATTGTTTGTTGGAAAGATTAACACTTGTGTTTAGGGTGGGAGGGTAAGGGCTCCCTGAGGAGTGCTTTGTGGTCAAAGCAAACATTGATTTCCACCACAATCACAAGAGGTAAACATACTGTTAAACCATACTGCCATACGCAAACCGCACTGTTGTACAAAATGTATGGTTTTACCATGAAGTGATAGCTCCATGGTTTGACCTAAGGCAAGGCATTTTTTTCCTTATAGTTAAAGGCACTTCTGAAAATTTCTCCTTGAGCATTTCAAGGGGCACCAAGGCAATGACAGGGAGCATCATGTAGGCAATGCCCGCGGGCAGGCAGGGAGGCAATTGTCTCTCTGTTGCCTCCATGAAGTAGTGATTACTATCAGGGCTGATGTGCTTTGAGGGGGCGAGGCTATTTTCATTTTGCAAAGGGCACACATTGGAGAATCTTACAGTCGATTGGAAACTTTTGCAGGGGTGCCAAGGTCAAGAACAGCCTGGGCAATGTCGGAGGTCATGGCCTGCATTGACCTTTGTGTAATTCAAGGCCTGATGAGACGATACCAACTATGCATTCGTTGACAAACTCTACTTTCAATTTTTATCACACTTGGTTCCTGCTTGCTTCAACTACATACATATATACGCATATTGGGTTGTGATTCTCCTTGTATGGGGGTAGACACTGCAAAACACGCCAGCTTGCTTCTGGCACATTGCAAGAAATGTAACGCTCCTGAACTTTTGATGGGAATTGTGGAGAATTTCTTCAGAACCTTGAGGCAATAGTCACGTCTCTAGAAGTAGTCTCGTGGCAAGTCTTTCCATGTGCAATTGTGCATATATGTTGTCTTCTCAATGTCAATGCCTGACCTTTGTAAACATGAAAGTGATGCACTTGTCGTTCGATGATGAAGAGTTGGAACAATTCTAATCACAAATTGCAAACTAGCAAGGGAACAATTTCTGTACGAAATGCGTTGATAAGTTTGGAAAATTCTTAAGTTGTTTTGAATTTGATGTGAAAAATTTGCAATGCAGTGCCATGTAGAATTTATATTCTTGCTCAACTTTTCCAGACTTCACAAACACCCAGCAAACCCAGGTGAGTAAACAGCTTCAATCAGGGGCCTCCATTGTCCCTCTTTTGTCTGTACTTTTACTTTTTAGCAACAGCTCCGATTGGTTTTTTTCTTCATACTTTCCAACTGGGGACCTTCACCCAACCAGGTACCCTATTGTTCTCTATTGTTACACATGTAGGTCTCAGTTTGAAAACAAGCAGGTCTACACTGTCATACAAAATGTACAGTAAATGTGCTTGAATACAACGAAAGCCAGTTTCAGTCGTGCGAAGATAATCATCGAACGCAGACAATCACCAGCATCTTCAAAAACTAGTAAACTGATGCCTCAGCGAGTCTAATGCAAGTCTCATTTTTACAAAAGGCACCCCCACCCCCAATTGGAAAATCTTAAAAGACTATGGGACACATTTAAAAGGACCCAAGGCCAAGACCAAGGTAACAGAGGCCAAGACCAAGGTAACAGAGGCCATGAGCCTCCTAGCAATTCCAGGCCTGCATTCCAAACTTTTCAAACCAGCAAATACCAAAATGAACCCAAAATAGCCCTCACACCAGCAAAGCTGTTCTTCCCACTGTCCAAACACTACGCCCATTAGTCCAAGCTCTCAGATTCAATACCCAAGCCCCTGGCTACATAAAAACCTTGTTGGTGCAGCAGTCTACCGGAGTATTTGATTTCTCGGTTCACCCAAGTTCAGTGTTAAATAGTACCTTCAATGTTTTAGCATGGTCAGGTAAGCTAGAGCCCACAACCCTGAGTTCCAGGTCACTGTCTTCATATCCAGCAGATCGTATCTCGCGTTATTCCCGAAGGCATTCAAATCCTACACAAATTCTTTGGAATTAGTTTTTTTCTCCAAAATCTCAGAGGTTCACTTCAGAAAGAAAAACATTAACCAGGCTGAATGGAAAAGCTGTTTGCACATCTTATATTTGAGGTCAATCTCTCTGCAGTGCACAATAATACTAAATCACCATAAAAACGACTTTTGAGAAATTTGACGCATTTATACTATACAAAAAATAGATGGCGGTTGTAAATTCGAAACAACTTTTCTTTACATTAAGGCCTAGGCCTTTTATGAAGAAGAAAAAGGCAAAACTAATGCCATGCTTGATACACTGCAAATTTTTGCCTCCTTCTCCTTGGTGAATAAGCCTTGAAATGTTACAAAACAAACTCAGGCACCCCCTTAAGGAAAAACTGCCTTGAGCTTAAAGGGGCAGTGACATCAATTCTCACCCAGACAGAAACTGCAAGTGCACCCTCCAGATGGAGAGTGAGCTTTGATCATCATGACACAGCCCCTTTAACAAGACTGTGATACCAACAATTTCTTTTAACAAAGGTAAGGAGTGAAAACTGTGGTCAAAGCTCCGATAAAGTTTCTTAAGATTATTTATGTGATTTGTTTAAAATTTTTACATTGAAACCAGGGCATTTTCTTGTTCTTTTTCTTTTCACATCCTTTCACAACTTTTTCAGTGACTAGCCAGTTAGACTAGTTATCTAGTCTGCCAGATTTTTCACTAACCCCTACTTCATACTAGATAAGGATGCTTTTCTAAAGTTTCCTAGCAGCAAATCACTTTGTTTCTAGAACTCACCTGCGATAAACTGAATAACACCAGCCACCTTCCCAACTCTCTGCGTCACCAGATCCTTGACGCAACAAGCGAGTATCCCGGTGAACGCGACCAGCATGGACACCACGCACCCGACACCCAGCAGAACCGTGCACAGTTGCCACGACAACGTGGGTATGTCCTCAAAGCTGGAGTACCGTCCACACCCTACGACGATCTCCGCTCGCGAGGTTGGGTAGTTGCAGCGTCGGAACAGGCCAAAGTGGACGGGGTACTCTAGCATGGATCCCGTTATCCAGTAAGGGAAGATGAAGCCTGTACAACACAGGCAGGTCCCTAGGAAGGAGACCAGGGTCCAGACGATCCCGGTGGCAGTGAGTCCTATCCCCATGGTGATGGAATCAACTCCACCTTCAGGATCTTTCTCTGCGACATAAGTAGACACTGTGCTGGGGAAACGCTTGCTAAAGGTCCCTGGTTCTGGGATCCTGTGTCGGATTTGAAAATAAACAAAACCAAATGAAATCCGGGGTTCAACGGTACAATAAATCAAAAGTGTCTTGCAATAAAAGTGGTGGAGAGGTTACAGGGTCTTAACTTGCTTACATTAAACACAACTTACCGGCATTATATTACACCCAGTCACTTGAGACAGTACAATACATGTATTGTAGTATACAAGTACAATCTAGCACTGTCTGCCAGCCAAGCCCTTGCTAGCCTCACTGCATCCCTTTCTGCCAACCAAAACTTCAAACTTTGTACACTCAGTAAAACGCGAGGCACAACCCTTCAAATTCGCAGCCCATTCCAAGTGAAATACTTCATAGCTGTCTTTGACTTGTTGAGCATAAAATTTGTTGTCTACTCAGTTTTTGTTTAAATGAGTCGGCCCAAACTTCAACCATACAAACCAACACACCAGCTTGTGTGTGGCAGAACCCATAGTCTGTAGCAGGCCCTATTACAACACCACATCGTAGACCTACCTCATGGAGATTGCGTATCCAGAATTATAATACCTTGGATAACTATCTTGCCCTCTCAACGAAGCTGCCATAATTTCTTCTTTTCACAAAGGCATGAAGGTCTCTAGATTTTCTAAAGTGTTTACTCTATCAGGAAATGAATGTCCATCATCCGGAAGGAAGTTCAGAGGACTATCATCCAATGTCTCGACTTCTTTGAAGAGCTCCTTTGTACACCCACACACAAAACTACATCAATTTACGTAGAATGCTTGATACTTCAGACAGCTGCATCAGACCAATGCTATTGAAGTGACAGCGCAAGACTTCAGCAAAGTATAAACTACAAGTACAACCGCAGTAAATACTGGTAAATGATTTGTACAGTACACCAGTGCAGAGTTTTCTATCCGACTGTCAGATCCCCCCCCCCCTCGACAATCCAATCATTCCAGAGGAGATGTTGGTGGCTCTAGGCCAGGCTAACCGATTGGAATGTTTCTACTAATATCCTTGGAGGATTATGGTATTTAATTTGATCGCATATCACACTTCAGCGTGATACAATTTCACCACAGGGTATAAAAGATTTTACAAATCAATTTTGGTAAAGCATTAGAATTTGTTCCAATCAGGAATGAGTTTTGGTTTTAAGTTACTTGGTTGATTCATCATGCATATAATTTATTCATAAGGCCTACTCCATGTTTGTTCACATACAAACGACCACAAAAATTACTTGGGTCTTTTAGAGAAACTATTTTTATTTCCCTGGTGGCTAAAATATTTCATTAAATGTTTGTAATCGCTATTGATTTAATCCAATACCATCAAAGGCTTCATTGCTGGTAACAGCATGGGGCTTCAAAAATAAATTCTCAAACTGTAATCAGTCGACATTGGACCAGAAAATATTTACATTTATGCAGCATAGCTTACAGTACACAAAATTGTCCAAAACCAACTTTCTTGGTAAAATGTGTATCCAGTGAAATGACCAACCGTTAGCCTTTTTAAAAACCAGGGATGCGCTGTGTGTGGTGGCACAACTTGTATTACAGAATTACTTTCATAGTATTATTGCAAGTAGGCATGGTTTATCTCAATCAAAACCCACAATGGATATTGAATGGTCAAGTAGTAAGAGGGTTGACTGTGTACTGTGTGTACAAGTTATTCACCATGTACAATGTAGCAAGGGGCATTTTTATCCTGATTGTTTTGGAGTATATTATCTTTTTACCCTTTTACTGTTGAATATTTTTTAAATGGTTTTTATTTTTTTTAGGTTTGATGTCCTTTTTGGGCTTGCTGTTTTTTAGCTTAGTTTTAGGCCTATTTTACTCTGTGTTTATGTACTTTTTTTCATGTGACCCCAGGGGCCCCAGGGAGAACAATTCTTTGAAAACTGATGGGGCTACCCTGGTTAAACAAGACAAAATAAATAAATAAACAAATATGTAATGCCCCAGTATCATTGCATGCTGACATGTAGTTCATCTACAATTCGTGACTCAAAACCACAGGAGATGATATTGAATGGTCAGATGTATTGCATGCGGGCACAGTTCATAGGATTCAAAACCACAATATCGGAAGGTCAGATAGTAGGAGGGTTGACTCCTTACTGTGTAAATAATACCTGAGAAGGTCTTTTCAATAATGTGTAGAGTCTTGATACATAGTAAGGAATAGATCTCATAAAAAAAAACCAGAGAAAAATACTGAGCGCTTTAGGATGCCCATCGGGTGTGATAAAGCACTTATATAAGAAACTTAGTACTATTCTTAGTACAATGCCTAGATAGACGTCATAGGCCATCTTTATGGGAAATTTGGAACACACAGTCGTGCATTTCAGGTGAGAAGGGCGTGCCGCACATTTCACAAAACTCATTGCTCGATTGATTTTATAGTGAACAGCGTGGCTGCGTTAATAATTTGAGCGCTTGACGCACCTGCAAGCCAAAATGCAATTTGCCCGTAAAGATGGCGTCTATTGGGAACTCTCTATAAAGGGGCATAAAGGAAGGAGTTCCTTCCACATGTAAAATACATATTGTGTGTAGTCAATTCACTCGAACAAACTTGTCTTTCGTCTGTGGCCATTTCCCAGAGCTAACAAGGTAACCTTCAATAAATTGCCTACACGCACTGTCTACTGTGACATCACACCACTTCATTCTTCATTCAATTGATTTAATAACTGGCAGACTGTATTCACATACAATGGCCTACATGAGACCAGCCACAGAAGAAAGATGTCTGTTTTCTCAATAAACTGGGTGCATGTGGTTTGGGAGACTAGAAATTATGGTTTTTCAATTTCCTGGCAATTCACACCTGGTTGGCTGCAATAGAGGTTTTTTTTTTTAGCAATTGGTGACAGCATTTGGGGGGGGGGGGGGTGTGTAATATGAACCCATGGTGACAGGGTATGGAGATGGATGGACCATGACCATCATGTAGACTTTGAGCGATAGACTGCACTCCAACGCTGCAAAGGATTTTGTATTTGCTTGTTGTACTGGCGTCAATATTTATCTAAAGTCACCCATACCGGGCGAACACTTCCTATTGTGTTGTTGTGTTTGTATTATGGAAACATTGTTTACTCTTCCGAAACAGACGACAAGCGAAAACGTTTTTGAGTCTTTGAGTTGTCTGGTAATTTGTCTGGAATAATGGGGGAAATCACAACACTTTTGAGGAAGGAATTCAAACGACCTTTTGGCTTTAGGTCTTTTTTTTTTTAAGAGAATATAATTTTGATGGAATGTGTACTGATGCACCATACTGTGTACATTCCATCGCTGGTTGCTTGTGATCTTATTTTAAAATATTATTTATCCCTAGTCATTGAATTGGTGCCCCTTGAAATGTTCAAATAGAAATTTACAATTTCCTCATAGCGCACTTCAAACAAGGAGAAAAAGCTTGGTGCCCTTGCCCTTTCAGAAACCAAGCATAAGGCCTGCACAATGCACAACGTACCTGAAAGACAACGTCAACACGACAAGGTCGGGTTCCAACAACAACAAATCTTTGAGCTAAAATACTACTAAACAGCTGACAATTTTGTCAAACTTTCAGTGTCTTGAGCACAACAAAATTCTAAACTTCCAAGACGCATAGGTTTGTAAGAGATTCCAAAAAGGGTCACACTGCCTTCAAAATCTCTCAAAATTTTGCTGTTTGAAATTTATTGCTCCTTATCCTTTTCGAGAGCTATTCGTGAACAAAAACACCGAACCGTGTTGTGTTTTAGTAGGACCGGTTAAAGAACCATAAATTTGCCTCTTGAAATAAAACCAGCGGAAGATATGTCATTTTGTGGAGTAAAAAAAATGGTTCTACAAAATGGCGGACTGTGTTCTGTCATGAAGTTACACAAAACCCACTCATTTCAAGGTATTTTTATGTGAATCATTATTCTTCTTTTAAAATATCTTTCCAACCATTATTAATTTCATAACAAACGCTTTATACATGTATATATCATAATCCAAGCGCCCAACCCAAAGGCTTTGTGCCCTTTTAAAGCACATTTGACTATTAATTCAGTAAATCAGTTGATCTGCATTTCCGATCAGGCATGCACCGTAAAAAAAAACAACAACAAGGAAATGGTGTACCATAGGCCTATTTTGAATTTGAAAAGTGTTTTTCCAGTTTTCTGTGGAACAATTATTATAAAAAAACAAACCAGAAAAAGATGCATGCCTGTAAGGGCTGGAAATCATCTTTCAGGGGCCGTTTTTAGTTTGCAATGTGTATTTCCATTGGAAAATCTTACAGTCAATGGGAACATTTGAAGGGGGCCTAGACCAGGGAAACAGAGGCCATGACGTCCATGGTCTCCGTCATATTCCTGGCCTGGGGTCGATTTCACAAAGATAGTCCTAACTTAGGACTAGTCCTAGGAGTTATTAAAAACTTAAGGCTAGTCCTGAGTTAGGATGAGTAACTCGTCCTAACCCGAGGTAAGACTAGTCTTAACTCTTTGTGAAATCCACCCCTGGCCTCTCTAATTTTTGACAAAGGTGATCAAACAGAACGCATACTGTATGTTAACTCTAAAACAACACATGATCATACAGTATTGTTTGTTATGACTTTGACAATGTTTACAATCGAGTATTTGTTGTCACAACAAAGTTGTGTTTATTTTCATATCACAGTGTGTGGAGAAAAAAAAGTTCATGTTCAAATGGTTTTGAATCAGTTAAATGCACAAGTTCAACCCTTTCCAAGGTTGCCAAATGAATTTCTATTTCCCTCAAACTTACATTTTTTTTTCTGGGTAGAGAGCTGGAAGAATGTACAGAATAAGTCACCCTAAAAACCAATGCAGTACAGTGCCGTCTCTGTACGCTGTGGACACAGTTCCTAACATTAGCCAATGACCCCCCTTGACTACCAGTCCACTAATCTCCCTCAAGGATGGGATTTAGGTGATGATACCTTTTGTTCTCCATCCTTGGATGCTGGCAAAGTTGCAGAATCACACCATACCCGCAAAGACACCAAAGGTGCCGGCGGCTTTTGTTCTCAGGTGACAGGATTTAAAAATCAATGTTTCTTTTCCACTGAGCGAATGTTTTGTTGATTGGAGGATGGGTAATGAGGGAACAATTGTCACCCCGTTTATGGAACAGAGGGTGTGCAAGAATTGTGAATCAATGGTGGCTTACAGCAGCTGGTGTATTGTTGAAATACAAAATTGTTTGGACCCTTACGGTACTTTCACATTGATAGAAAATCACAAAAATAGAATCATTTATTGGTAAATACTCCACAAAATTATGAATAAACTATTTTGAAGTTAAAAAAATCCCTTCAAAATAATATGGTTTGGAAAATTTTTCTCCCAAAATGCTTTTTCAATTAGACAAATGATTCATGCTTGAATTGTTTAGAAAACTCAGATTTTTAAGGGTTGACTGAAAACTCAAATTATCGTGAAGTCTACATTGCGAATGCCGCGGCCAGAGATGTGGTTGGTACTGGGTGTAACCTCGCTAAACGTGGATGGATTCGACATTCTTGATGAAAACACTGTGAGTTTTTTTGCTGTTTTCTCAAAAAGTAGACACTGTCTTCAGCTGAAACTTTTAAAGGTGACTTTTATTGTATTTTTCTTTATAATTTTGCCTGGTAATTAAACTTTACTGTCGATGACAAAAACCAAACGATGACCCTACCTCGATTGATCCCTTAAGTTCGTGATTGTGACACAAAGCAATTTTTACAGACACCTTGGAGGTATTTATAAACCAATTCTGCTGCTGCATGCAAAAGAAAAACTTTGGTAGCACGAGGAGGGATTTTTTTCTTACAGTATCTCACTGTCCCACAGAAATGTGCCAGTTGAATGTTGTTCTCTTTATGGAGGTTACCTAAAACTAAACAACTACGTTGCTTGTATAGTAAGTTGCCCTGTGTGACTTGCCCTTAGCATATGTCCCAGACATCAATTTGGGAGACCCTAAAATTTTCAGGCCTGATGAAGTCTTTGTACTCCATTGGGCCGATGTCATAAAAAATATCAATATTCATAAACGTCAGTCTTTTAAAAAAATTAAATGCTACACAAACATCACGTACCTCAACAGTTTTTCCTTTCTAAGTATTCTTGACTTTGCCATTTTTCAGCGTTCTTTTTTCACTTTCACACAATTAAGTATCCCGTCTCCAACAATTTTACGATGTTGTCATCATTGTCACTGAACATCCATCATGACAAGCGGCCCAACTGTGTAAATTTAACAGTCCACAAAGCAAGCAAGTCCCGCTACAGTCATGACAGTAATGTGCCCACACTGACTGTGTGGAAGCACCAAGCATGACTGAACGTTCTGTTCGCCGGAACAAATAGCGTAATACAGAAATACAGGTACTGTAGCTCAGGGGAAAGAGTGGGTGTTGTGAATAGCTTGCACAGGTCACACTTGAGTGAGTTTACTTGTTATGCTCGAAACACCAATTCACTATTATAAGGTTGGGGTTTTTTTTGAAGTCATTGTGGAGTTACCCAACCCTATTGCAAAGGCTGACTTGTACCTTTAAAGTGTACTACTCTTGAGATGGATTAACGTCAATGTTCCTTTTGACAATCTACATATGTAGGCAAACCAAATGATTCAGATTTTGAAGGTGTCATATGCTTCGCTGTTTCCATGAAGTGCTGTGTAGACTGAAATGATCCACTGATTATTGGAATACTAATATAACAGGAGCAGGACAAGTTCTTACTAATCAGAGCCTGATTTTACTCACTAAGACTTTGTAGATTAAAGGTAGGGTCATACCTTGGTCAAGACCCCCCCCCAAAAAAAATGTTTTCTATCCGAAAGCTTAGCCTACTTATGATAAAAATTGAATGGCGGTAATAGCATCCTGTGAAATTATATCGTCTGAAACTACCCCTGCCCCCCAATGATTAAATCAATAAAACATGTAGACAAATTTGAATCTCCAAAACTGGAGATTTACATGTGTGTCCGTTTATGAATGCTGCGGTCAGAGAGATGCGGTTGGTACCTGCGACACCTCGCTAAACGTGGACGTGAGTTCGTCGCTCTTCATGAAACTACCGTGACAGTTTTTCGCTGTCTCAACAAGCAAACCCTTAATTCAGATAAAACTTTCACAGGTGACTTACATAAATTGTATCTTTAGTGACCATTTTGGCCTATCACTAAAAATTTAAGGGCAAATCCTGCCACCTTAAGTTTTAGGCAAGTGCGACTTCTGACTTGCACCTCCGAATAAAGACACTGACAAAAATAATAGGGAGACCTCCAACATTGCAATGCATTACTGATTTAGCTCAGTTGGTGGAGCACCTGACACATCAACCCAGATTCAAATCCAGTTCAAGCATCTTTCTTTGTTCACTCAAAAATTTGAAAAAAATGTACACACTCAGTTTTCCCTTAAGTCTACTTGATGATATTTTTAAACTTGTTTTTAAAATTAACATGTACATTTGGAAAACTTTCCGTATCCAGCCCCCCACTTTTTCATTCGATATGAAATAAAGTAGTATCTTATTTACTCAAGTTAATGAGATATTCCTTTGGGTAAAAATGAGTGAAAAAGTGGTGGCAGGATACGGAAAATTTTCCGTACATTTTCCCTGGACGTAGCAGTTAAGGAAACTGTGCACCAAGGCTAGGGACAGGTAGGGTAGGTATGTGAAGATCCGCATCGATTGCGGCCGCCATTTTCTGCCAGATTTCTGTTCCGCATCTACATCATGCGTGCTGGGGACATCCCCATAAATTCACATTCTGGGTGGCTGTCGATGACGGCGACGTAGTGGAAAATCCCCTCTTATACCCGCCATGTTTGATTTTTCGAATTGGGCTGAATGTTTTTACCTTCGCTGGAAAAGTTGAAGAAATTACAAGTTTTGACGGCACAAATACCACTCTAACGCCAAATCTTACGTTATTTAAATGTAATCTTACATATTGGTTGTTATTTCGTCTTTAAAATCTCAAAGTTTCGTTGTATTTTATGGGTAAAAAAAAAATTGACTGACGAGGTTCTGGCCAGGTCTGTGGGCAATTGGCATGAACCACAAGCATTTTTATTCAAAATAGTCGCGTTTTTGGTCACAAAATTCTAATCAATTACCTGTAAGATACATGTAAATGACGCTAATTAAGGAGCTTCAAATGCTTGTAACTTTCTTATTATTTAAGATATCTCAATAATTTTGGTATCACTGTGTAGGATTTTTCAAGCTCTTTCCAGTGGTACTAATTGCATTGGTATTGGTTCACTTTGAAATTTTTCTTCACATACCTAGGTAGGGGCAACAAGGCCAAGACAATTGAAAGAAACAGAGGCCAAGACACTGGGGGTGGGGCAGAGCCCACAACCACCTGCAACAAGGGGCAATACTAAATTTTGCAATGAGGTCAAGACCAGGGGCAAATGGTCAATGGAGCAATTGAGCCTGGACGATACATGTAGATCCAGGACCAGATTCAGAGAGAGAGGACAGGGTCCCCAGGGCCAGACCCAGGGAGGGCGGGAGGCCAACCATCCAAGACCACGGCCAGGGCAACAAAGGTATCACATCCATGCACGATGGCCTCAGTGTGTATGGAACCCCGCCAACATTTCTATTTTGAAATTGTGGTGTGTTTTTCTCAACGTTGGTTTTATTTGTGCATACACACAGCAGGCGAGAGGCATGGTTCTCAGTCTCTCTCCCTCTCCTCGCTGACACTCAGTACGACACCCACCGACTCGTCCTTCAGGAGTGTGAACAAAAACTGATGTTCGAGACTAGAGCACTAACAATATAAGTATAAACAAACACATGTACCGTTTCATGTCTCTTAGAACAACCTTGAAGCTTGTGACCTTGGGGGAATTAAAAATACAATTCACAGCTAAATAGAAAATGATATCAGAAAACTTACCAAACCACTCGCGTCGACTTGTACGTAGGTCGTAGCCGTACTCTCTCTCCGTGTCGCATGCAGCACTCACTCAAAAAGCATAATGAATAGTAGACTAGCTACTAGGCATTGTCTCTGTGGTACGCAGAATTTTCTTTGACCTACAAGTGAGGGCGCTGCACAGACAAACCGCTTTTTGTTTTATAGACCTTTCCATTGTTGATAAACAAACAGCGCTGGTTGGCATGGACCGCCGAATGTTAGTAAAACATTCAATAGTGATAACAGATGTTTTAACCAAATTCAACATTTTCGGTAAACTTCTAATTAAATAAAATACCTCCCATGGTCGGTTGCTTTGTTTCCAATAAATTCAAAACTAATTTTGAATATTTGTGTAACAATGTTACAAACTGTAGTTATCTGTTTTTGTTTTGCATTTATGGGTTTCCATAGTTTTCCAACCTGGGTTGGCAAAAACTTGGGCTGTGACGTTGCAAAAGAAAGGTTTATAGAAGGCTGCCTGTCCTTTTGTCAGCCACGCGAACTGGCAAAACTCGCGGCGATGACGAAAAAGGTAACCACAGCTAAAGCAGGTAATTTACATTAACTGTAATCCATAAAGACATTACTTCAAAGAATATTATCCATTGTTTACTTTAATCATGGAGCTATTCAAGCTAACATTTAGATTTATTTAGAAGAATACATTACTTTAACTTTTTTTAAAGGTAAATCAAACCAATTTAATTTTTTAGACGCTGCTTGCGTTTCAAATAACTTTTTCTACAAATAAAAGACGAAATCTGTATAATGTCCACAAGCGAAAAAGCAATTTACCTTTAAAAGTGACCTTCAAAAGAGAGGGCGGGTTTTGCGGCCCCGTGGATGCATCACACTAAATAAACTTATAGCAACCTATGATAAATGCTAAATATTATATAAAAAAATACTAAAACAATATGTTAAAGTCTCTGAGACTCTTGAAAACCAATCAGATTTATTTTTGGAAACTAAACTTCAGATTTCTTTGAAACTTTTGGCATGTCAGCCGTTTGGAATAGTTGCTAATTACCCACGAAAAAAAGACCCCCCTGTGCTTTTCTCAAACCGATTGCAACCTGCCAGTTTTCATGAAGCGCTTTCCAAGACAAATAGAAACAACTTTAAAGCCTAAATTCATCAAGTTTCCTCAAAGGTTGAAACACAGAGAACCCACAGATTGTTGAAACTTTTCGTCATTAGTTACACATCTGTTAATTGCATGACCCTAAAATTAATTTAATGTTATTATTCAAAAGAATTTGGGGCATACACATTATGATAATCAGACGCATGAATTGTTATCTATTTAGTGTGGTGCAACCCAGTAACTGTCTCTAACTGAGTATATGCACTACATACATTTTCTAAAATCACTACATAGTACACCAATAAGAAAAACATATAGAAATGCGTCAGTGACGTAACAAACAACCGTACGAATCTTACATGACATTGTTTGGTAAACTATACTAAACGGTATGGGGGCCTAATGTGCTTTCTCAACTGAAAAACATTTATTGTGATGAAATAACGGTAAGCTCCTGTATTAAAAACATTTCCCCTCGATCGGTTGCCGTATTATACGGTAATATTTAGCATCCATATAGTGCGAGGTACCAATGTGATATATTAATTTCCCTTTTATGTTTTTTTTTCTTAGAAAACAGATTGGCTTATCTACACCACAAATTGACTTCTGATTTAAACTGAGTAGGCAAAAATAAACGTATAGTGTGAGTATAAATGGTATTACAAATCTCACATTTATCATTTTATGTAATTGCTTTTTATAAAATTAGAGTCAATTTGTAACAGCCTTGGGTGAATATACTTTCATTTGAAATACACTAGTTACTTCCTTTTGTCCCATTATAAGTCTACAATTAACATAAACACCAAGGAAGGAATCTTGACACGGAAAATACTTAATTACGCGTCCGAAAAATGTTTACAAATACATGTATTTATCTTCTCTCCAATATCACCTCAATGTCTGTAAATACAGAATTCGTACATGCCCGTGGTATTTACACTAAAACAAGGCTTCTAGTACTGCACCACTACATCAACAAAGTCAACATTATCTTAATTTCATTCTCCTTGTTTGTTGATTTTGATGACATTTCTATTTAATCGAGAGAAGTTCCAATAACCACTTGGAATGAATAGTCAATAAACACTTGCAAAGAAAAAACTTTTTTTCCAGTGATTAAAAACATGTCCATATAGATTCACGGATGTTACAGTAAATATGGTCACATGTATTATAGTGTAAATAACACAAGCTAAATATAAACACAATAGTGTTTTCTCAATCACAGTTTTTCTTGAAAATGTGGTAGTAGTAGTTACGGTCGAGACCCCAAGATGCATGTTTTAACAGTTGCGTAACCAGCGAGGGACTGAGGATGTAAGCCAGCCCATCCCCGTTCAGAACACCTCTCTTGACCCCCCCCCCCCATGAGGTCGAGAAAGTGCACAAATGAATGGTTAGTGACATGAAATATCCTTACCCCAAGTGTGTCTTTGCGCCCGCTTGCCCCCCCCCCCCCCCACTAAGAAAACACACATTGTCTTACACCACAAAATTATCTTCTAAGTTAAACTGAGTAAGAACAAGTAAGCAATAGTGCTTAGTTTATAATCGGATTACAAATCTAAAAAAACATGTTTTTATAGCTGCTCAGTAAAATAAAAGTAAATAACTTTGGCTGGATATAATTCCATTTTGAAATAAAATAGTCATTCCTTATGTCACCTTAGATTGATTGTTAGATAAACCAATTACATCAGGTCGCAAAAATCATTCGATTTTGTGAAAGCCAACTGCGAGAGGCCGGTCAATCATTCCATTATTTCATCAATATTGTAAATAGGTTGAAGAAATTTAACTGAAGAATGCTGAAAATGTAATCTTGAATGACTACATAAATGAAATAGAATAACTGAAACCTGAATGAGAAAACAAAATAACGTGTGCACATAAACGAAATAGAATGCCCCCCGCAACAGTGTAAAGAGACAAACATTGTAGTTTGAATGATTTAGGGGAAATGCGTGAATTTGAATGCGTAATATGAAACCGACTCATTTTAATTTGCTGAAATTGACCGGGAAAACCTGTACAAATCAAGTTCTTTGTTTTATCAAAGTTCATTCGCCGGGTGGGCTCTATGTACAAAAATCAAATGATTAGAGTGGATGTAAGAAGTGACGCGAAACCTTACAAATCCTAGGTTATTTAAGGGAAACAGAATATCGTCCGGCACAAAATGTTCCGATTCTGCATTTTTACGCAATATAGTTTCAAGGACAACATCGATAAGTTTAACGGTAATTGAGACGTCGCGCGGGACGAACCGCAGGTTAGACGTCTTGCGTGTGTAGTTGTGTTTAGTTTGTTGTTCCTTGATTTGATCAAGGACCTCCAGTTTGCCGATGATTGTCCATGAATAATCAGCCTTTGAAAACACAACATTAACCCATTCCATCTGACAGCTTGACTTCGGCTTTATCATGTCAACAGCATCGCCGACAACCTTGTCGACAGCTTCGATGAGCGGCTCGATTTGGTAAAACTCAGCTTCCCGCCTCAGGAGATCCAGCTCCTTAAAGTCTTTCGGTAGGGTCAGGCTTGACTCCCGGAGGAAGTTGAGCACGTAGCGGAACATGGGTCCATCTCGGTCGATGACGAAGCGGCCATGTTTGTCCTTATTGGATAGGTCGAGATGTCTCTCACTGTCTACTTGTGCTTTGAACATAGTTCCTAGCATGGAGTCAGGGTATCGAGTCAGGGTCTTGATTGATGTCGTGTAGATGGTTCCTCCGACATTCAAAGAGATAATGTTGCTGGCCATCTTGATGCAAATCTAACTCTACGGAGTAAGCCCAATAAGTCAGCACTGTTTCAAACCCAACCGTGCAGAGTAGGAAATGTATAATGTGCAGGACAATCAATTGCAAGTTGTAGGATAACAAGACTTTGGAATTGTTATCATTTTGTCCACACCGTGACTGATTAGTTCGATCTAAAGATTATATTTATTCATTTCGTTGGTAGAGGTTGTGCCCTGACTCGAGCAAGTTGGACTGTTGGACTTATAAAGGGGCGTTTCAGTCCGCCACAAACAAACAAAATATCAAACAAAAACAAAAAACATAAAATCCTGTAAATACCAGTTTTAAAATAATATTACAATGAACCCTGAAAAAAATTGCCACAACACAAGACGGTGGTGGCTCCTCCCCTGTAAAATAAAAATCATGATGTGTTACTCTTAAAATGGTCTGGGCCAAACTCTTTTACAAATTCATCCTTGGTACAAGCTGAGAAGAAAACACCGACAATTAAATTGTCATCAACAAACTTGTTTACAAAGCGTTTTTTTTTGTACCTCCCTGTCTGATAGGCTAGTGATATCCAAACTATATTATATTACACAGCGACAAATTACCATTCTAACTTGTTGTTTATACGAACAGTATTATTGTAAACTCCACATGTACTTAAGGAAGAAGTCTACAATTAACGTACAAACCAAGGAAGGAATCTTGACACGAAAAATACTTAATTACGCGTCCGAAAAAGTTTCCAAATGTTTATGTTCGTTACATTATCACCTCAATATCTATAAATACAGAATTATTACATGCCCGTGGTTTTTTAAAGTAAAACAAGGCTTTTAGACCAGCAATACTACACCATCCAAGTCAAGATTATAATTATTCATTTTATTCTCCTTGTTTGATGATTTATTTAATCGAGAGAAGTTCCATTAACAACTTGGAATGCATAGTCAATAAACACTTGCAAAGAAAAAACATTTTTCCAGTGATTAAAAACATGTCCATATAGATTCACGGATGTTACAGTAAATATGGGTACATGTATTATAGTGTAAATAACACAAGCTAAATATAAACACAATAGTGTTTTCTCAATCACAGTTTTTCTTGAAACTGTAGTAGTAGTACTAGTAGTAGTTATACGGTCGAGAACCCAAGATGCATGTTTTAACAGTTGCGTAACCATCGAGGGACTGAGGATGTAAACCAGCCCATCCCCCGTTAAGAACACTTGCCTCTCTTGACCCCCCCCCCCCATGAGGTCGAGAAAGCGCACAAATGAATGGTTAGTGACATGAATATCCTTCACCCCAAGTGTGTCTTTGCGCCCGCTTGCCCCGCCCCCGGAGATTAAGAAAACACACACAGACTTACACCACAAAATCTTCTGAGTTTAAAAAACTGAGTAAGAACAAGTAAACAATAGTGCTGAGTTTACAAATAGGACTACAAATCTTACAATTCTGTTTTTTTAATTAACATTAGATTAATATAATTCCATTTTGATATAAACCAGATACTTCCTTATTAGTTTAAAAGTTTATTAGATAAATCAAACCCATATTGGGTCACAAAGATCATCCGATTTTGTGAAAACCAACAGCAAAGGGCTGGTCAATCATTCAATTTGGCGGGAAGGTTCTACGTACAAAAAAAAAATTCTCATAGAGGCCGGTAGGAGTGAAGCAAAACCTTACAAATCCGAGGTTATTTAAGGGACACAGCAAATCCTCCGGCACATCATTTTCCGATTCTGCATTTTTACATAATATAGTTTCAAGGACAACATCGATAAGTTTAACGGCAATTGAGACGTTGCGCGGGACGAACCGCAAGTCCCACATATCTTCTGCGTACATGTAGCTGTTTTTACGACGTTGTTCCTTGATTTTATCAAGGACCTCCTGTTTGCCCATGATTGTCCATGAATGATCAGCCCTTGAAAACACAACTTTAACCCATTCCATCTGACAGCTTGACTTCGGCTCTATCATGTCAACAGCATCGCCGACAAACTTGTTGACAGCTTCGATGAGCGGCTCGATTTGGTAAAACTCAGCTTCCCGCCTCAGGAGATCCAGCTCCTTAAAATCTTTCGGGAGGGTCAGGCTTGACTCCCGGAGGAAGTTGAGTACGTGGCGGAACATGGGTCCATCTCGGTCGATGACGAAGCGGCCATTTTCGTCCTTATTGGATGGGTCGAGTGGACCTCCAATGTTTCCATGTTGTGCTCTGAACATGGTTCCTAGCATGGAGTCAGGGTAGCGAGTCAGGGTCTCGATTGATGTCGTGTAGATGGTTCCTCCGACATTCAAGGTGATCATCTTGCTGGCCATCTTGATGCAAATCTAAGGAGTCAATGAGTAAGCCCAAAGTAATTATAAGTCATCGTTGTGCGTGTACATTACCAAATGTACATGGTGCAGGAAATGTATGTATCATTGTAAATTGGGATTATAACAAGACTTTGGGAAGATAATCAAACCTTGTTTTCATTTTAGTCCACACCGTTACTGATTAATTAGTTTGATCTAAAGAATACGTCCATTTCGTTGGAAGAGGTTGTGCCGTGATTCGAGCAAGTTGGACTGTGTACTCAATTGTGACTATTAAAGGGGCGTTTCAGTGCGCCACACCAGGTGTGCCCCAATCTACCCCCCCCCCAAAAAAAGTGAAAGAAGTAGAAGAAGAAGAAGAAGACAAAAACCCTACCATTAACCAACCAAAATCGAGACGAAATTCCGTAAGTACCAGTTTTAAGATAATATTACAATGAATCCTGAAACAAGTTTGCCATAACACACGACGGCGGTGGCTCCTCTCCTGTAAAATAAAAATCATGATGTGTTACTCTTAAAAATGGTCAGGGCCAAACTCTGTTACAAATTCATCCTTGGTACAAAATGTACCGACAATTAAATTTTCATCAACACACTAATTTTTATACACAATGCGTTAATAAGTTTTATTGATTAAGCTTTTTCCTTTGTACCTCCCTGTCTGTAGGCTAGTGATTTCCAAACTATATTCTATTACACAGCGACAAATTAACATTCTTGATAACTTATTGATTATACAAACAGTTTATTGTAAACTGAACATGTACTTAAGGAAGAAGTCTACAATTATCATACAAACCAAGGAAGGAATCTTGACCCGAAAAATACTTAATTACGCGTCCGAAAAATGTTTCAAAATATTTATGTTCTCTACATTACCACCTCAATATCTATAAATACGGAATTCTTACATGCCTGTGGTTTTTACACTAAAATAAGGCTTTTAGACCTGCAATACTACATCATCTAAGTCAAGATTATAATTATTCATTTTATTCTTCTTGTTTGTTGATTTAGATGACATTTCTATTTAATCGAGAGAAGTTCCATTAACCACTTGGAATGCATAGTCAATAAACACTTGAAAAGAAACAGCTTTTTTCCATGAGTGATTGAAAACATGTCCGTATAAATTCATGGATGTAATAGTAAATATGGGTACTTGTATTAGTGTAAATAAACACAAGCTAAATAAACACATAGTGTATTCTCAATCACTAGTAGTAGTAGTTACGGTCGAGAACCCAAGATGCATTTTTAATAGTTGCGTAACCATCGAGGGACTGAGATGGGAGCCACCCCCAGTTCAGAACACTTGCCCCCTCTTGACCACCCCATGACGTCGAGAAAGTGCACAAATGAATGGTTAGTGACATGAAATATCCCACACCCCGAGTGTGTCTTTGCGCCCGCTTGCCCCGCCCCCCACAGGAGATTCAGAAAACACACATTGGCTTACACCACAATTTAACTTTCGAGATAAACTGAAAAAGTAAACATAGTGGTGAGTTTATAAGCGGTTTAGAAATCTTACAATTCTGTTTTTATAATTGGTTTTTTATATAAGAGTCAATAAAATTGGAATAATATAATTGCATTTTGAAATAAATAATTTCTCCTTATGTCCCCCTTAGATTTATTGTTAATATAGATAAATCAATGTCATCGGGTCGCAAAGTTCATTCAATTTCGTGAAACCAACTGCAAGAGGCTGGTTAACCATTCCATTTCATCAATACTGTAAATCGGTTGTAGAAATTCACCTGAACAATAGTGACTTATTAACCTTGAATATCTATAAATGAAATACAATGACTGAAACCTGAATGAGAAAACGAAATCACGTGTGCACGTAAAACGAAAATTGAATGCAATAGTCTAAAGAGACAAACATTGTAGTTCGAATGATTTAGAGGAAATGCATGAATTTGAATGCGTAATATGAAACTGACTCATTTTAAAACCCTGCGTGACCCCATCAAACAATTTATACACACTTACGCCATCGGACTGCAA
The DNA here is from genome assembly GCA_023634235.1 of Pisaster brevispinus. NCBI lineage: Eukaryota > Metazoa > Echinodermata > Asteroidea > Forcipulatida > Asteriidae > Pisaster > Pisaster brevispinus. The sequence goes on along the minus strand of JAMKCF010000014.1, from coordinate 11,057,088 downwards.
TCAACAGTCCGTTTGTATTTGCGTGTATTTTTTGTGTGTGGATAACCCAATCACTTCCAAATGGCCCAAAACCTTTAGATATAGACCCTTTTGACTAAATCAAACATATTCAAGCACAATTTTTTTTTTAGATGAGCCCACATTTGTCTTTTCTGTAGATTGTATACCATATGGTTCAATTCACTTAGCAGTGTCCATTGGCCCCAATGATAAATAATTGCTGTACAATTCCTATGGGAATTCCGGGAGAGCTGGTCATTGATGGATTTTTGTGTGTGTGAAAGAGACAACGGATGGGAACAATACTTTTTCCATGCTATTTGGCTAGGTGTAGATGAGGATTTTTTTAGATTAAAAAAAAAAAAAAATGGCGGAGTACTGATTATTTAATTAAAAACGGACTGTTGATTGCAGTACCATGGCACCACGACAGGTTTTAATTTGCTGAAATTTACCAGGAAAACCTGTATTAATCAAGTTCTTTGTTTTATCAAAGATCATTCGCTGGGTAGGCTCTATGTACAAAAATCAAATGCTTAGAGTAGCCGTAAGAAGTGACGCAAAACCTTACAAATCCTAGGTTGTTTAAGGGACACAGAATATCGTCCGGCACGTCATCAGGTTCCATTTTTGCATTTTTACGCAATAAAGTTTCAAGGACAACATCGATAAGTTTAACGGTAATTGAGATGTCGAGCGGGACGAACCGCAGGTCACGCGTCCTGTCTGTGTAGTTGTATTTAGTTTGTTGTTCCTTGATTTGATCAAGGACCTCCTGTTTGCCCATGATTGTCCATGAATAATCAGCCATTGAATACACAGCCTTAACCCATTCCATCTGACAGCTTGACTTTGGCTCTATCATGTCGACAGCATCGCCGACAACCTTGTCGACAGCTTCGATGAGCGGCTCGATTTGGTAAAACTCAGCTTCCCGCCTCAGGAGATCCAGCTCCTTAAAGTCTTCCGGGAGTGTCAGGCTTGACTCCCGGAGGAAGTTGAGCACGTAGCGGAACATGGGTCCATCTCGGTCGATGACGAAGCGGCCATGTTCGTCCTTATTGGATGGGTCGAGTTGACCTCCAATGTTGTCATGTTGTGCTCTGAACATAGTTCCTAGCATGGAGTCGGGGTAGCGAGTCAGGGTCTCGATTGATGTCGTGTAGATGGTTCCTCCGACATTCAAGGTGATCATCTTGCTGGCCATCTTGATGCAAATCTAAGGAGTAGGCCCAAAGTAATTATAAATCCATTTCGATGGAAGAGGGTGAGCCCTAAACTGAGCAGGTTAAACTGTGTACTCAATATTTTGAAGGGGCGTGGGTGGGGGTGGTTGGTGCATTTTACCCAATCACGTTTTTAGTTTCCAACCTAAAAAAAAGCATAACAAAAGCCCACAGAAAAAACAAACAACTAAACGAAAAAACCCACCCCAAAACCGACAAACACCCCAACAAACACCCCCAACAAACACCCAAACAACCACCCCACAACCAGCCCAACAAACATTCCAACGAACACCCCAACAAACACCCCGCAAACACCCCAACGAACACCCCCCCCCAAAAAAAAAAAAACACACACACAACAACAACAACAACAACAAACACCCCACAATCGTTTTCGAAAAGAAGAGAACAAAAAGTATAGTTACGCGACTAAAAAAATTATAATAACTAAAAACCAAACAAAAATCAGTAAATGTTACGGCAACTGTTTTGAAACGATGCTGCCAGGTACTACAATATTTTTCCCAATAAGCGAGCAATTTAGTGAAACAAATGAAAGAATTTTTTTCTCATCATATAGCACTGAAACTGCTACTTTAATTTATGTTAGCTTCACCTTGAACGTCCATAATTTTCAATTCTCAAACAAAAAGCCGTCGGGTACAAACAGCTACACTCACATCACCGTCCGTGCAGACTGATTTGCAATACAGGCTGCGCGTCATGTGACCGGCTGCTGTAACGTGGACTCAATCAGTCATTAAAATACGCTCAATCTACATACAGCAGTGACAATGTCCGTATACTGGCCAAATGCATTTCTATGTACAATGTACGTTTATATACACCGAGGGCTTTATATACACCGATGTGTGATAATCACTATATACTCGGAGCTCCCTCTCCACTTGCAACCCCAAACAACCCCCCCCTAAAAAAAATAAATAAAAATAAACCCCACAAAAAAAAAACCCCAAAAACACCCCCCCAAAAAAAACCCCAACAACAACAACCACCACCACCACCACCACCAACAACAAACAAACAAACAAACAACACCGGTGGGTGTAGCAATTAAGAGCTATAGTTTGGTGTTTCTTAATGATCAAAATAATATTTAAGAAAACATTGGATATAGTGGGGCAGATAGGAAATATTTAGGGGAATTTTGCCTTTGACGATGCGCACATGGACTTTGTCACACAGTCAGAGTATGTCACAAGAAAAAGATACTAAATACTAAACAGGGTCACTGCACGGATTTGTCTCTTAAAAAATATAGGTAGAATAACAAGCGATATTTAACAATAGTCAAAATGGCTGCCATTGCTTGATTCTATAATTTTGAACAAATCCTTAGTTTATATGACATACTCTGATTGTGTGCAAATGTCATATCATAAAGACACAATGCCATGACATACCTTCCTGATGAGATGTCTGCTTTGAACATTGAGGGAGTAAGCCTTGTTTGAGAGAGTTCACTAAGCACACAGGCGGTGTATTAATAATGAAGGTACAGAACGGTGAACAGTATGGTGTGTTGTTTCTGCCGGTATTCATTTTATTACCAATTAAAGGCCGTATGCTGTTATTTACTATAGAAGCTGTGCCGTGTATTGCTACAGCGACTCACATATAATTATGTACAAGTGGAGGGAAAATGGAAGTACGTTCTGTGATTTTAAAAGGTTAGAAAATTGCTGATTGATAAGTTTATGTTAATTTAAGTAAATGTTATGATGCTGTAGTTATCAATGACTCATCTTTACGAGTCAATTTGTTTACTGCAATACAAAATTGTCACTGTCTAAAATGGAAGACCATTCATTTTGATGTTGAAAATGGAGTAGTTTGAAATTAATGGACAAAATACTCAAAGTGAATTTACCATGAAGGTGTAGTAAAATTATGCATGGGATAAATATTGAATTGATGCGTGGTATTGCATACATGCAGAGCCTCTTTTTCAAAAGAAACCTTAACCTTTTTAGGGCATAAACTTACTGAAAAGATGTAACAGAAAAAATGTGAAAACCTACACGTGTTAGGCCTGCCTAATTGCCCTTTCAGGTGGAATGTGGACAAATACAAATGTTTCTAAATTGAACTAAATAAATAAATACAACTTGAACACTCCATCAAATCCATCGAAAAAATGGTATAACAAGTCCACATTGGCACCAGGACTAAACTCACTGTTAGTGCCAATGTTCAAAATATCAGACTAGTTTATAGCACTTGGAATACTGCTCAGTAGGAAAATGTCTCAGAATTATATTTCATATAATTATCTCATTGAGACTGGTACCCCGCTAGTAAATTTGCTTAGCAAAAGTCTCTACTTTAATCATGAGAGTGAGTTCAAGGTGTCCATTGATTCGTTGAATGCATTGGTGTTTATTTAACCTCCCGTGCAAATACCCATCGGTCCGTCGATCTCTCGTCTCCACCGCTGGAGGAGGTACAGAGCAAACTGAACCCTAGCTGTGAGGTCTCCCGGAACAGTCGGACCCTATTGATGGGCTGACCCCTTGGGAGGTTCAGCCCGTTCTCCTCGCACCGTGTCAGCCTGCTCATGAAGGAATGCGAGTCCTTGAACGACCCCACTATGACTGGGATTCTTTTGAGAACATCGGCATTGCCGAAGACAATCCACTGCCCGGACGCACACTCGAATTCTACCTCCACGTACTCCATCTCTGGGATGCGTTCCCTCTGCCTCCGCTCCTCCTCCTCAATGCAGTTCTTCTCCTCCTTCAGGCATCTCACCGCCTCGATTAGAGCCTCGATCTGATAGAAATCAGCCTCCGCTGCCAGGAGGTCAACCTCCTTGAAGTCCTCCGGGAGGTTGAGGGTGGATCGCCGGAGAAAGTTCAGCACGAACCGAAAGAGGGGTCCGTCCCCGTCGATGACGAAGTTGCCGCTCGCATCGCGCGCGGACTGAATGCGACCGCTGAACATGGAGCCGAGCATTGAGTCTGGGTAACGGGTCAGAGTTGAATACGATGTGGTGTACAGACTGCCGCCCACGTTCAGATTGATCACTTCGTCCATAGTACTCAATCGGAACACATTGATGGCGTCACCATGCAACTGGGTTACATGTGAAGTTTCTTGACACGTCAATGACTTCTAATACTCGTACCCACAGGCAATTAGTATCGAACTCTGCATGCAGTGTATGGATTTATTACACAGCCAAATCAGTCAGTGCACGCGTTCACATTATACCTCATTTATTATTCACATTATAATTCACAAGGAAAGTGAACAGCGCCATCAAGTGGCATACATTGTTATAGTGAGACTTAATAGTTCCACCAAATGTGCTCTAATCATAAACAATTCAGTAAAACTGCAAGAAAGAAGAATGTTAAAACGGAATCAATTTATGAGATGGCTATGCTCCAGAAATGATAAAAGACTTTTTATTGACACATTTTGTCCACTGTCCTCACCCCGCCAGTTCCTCCAAACCCAGGTCCAATGAAACTGTTTGTAAATTACAAATGTAGTTGTAGTCTTGTTCTTTGGATATTTGTTAGAAACAAAAATTGGTTCAGTTAAAGTCGAGGTTGGTGACCAGCTTAACCAGATTTCCAATGGCCGATTCAGTACCGGGCCACATGTTTTCTACTAACAAGTTTGCATTTATTATTTTACTGTTATTAGGCTCATAAGCCCTCTCGACATTATTTGAGTTATATAAAAATTTAGTAAATAAAATTAAACACACGAATACATGTATAAAATAACAACATTGTAAATAAAATATTTTCAAACAAAATCAGCAGACATAATCTTGTTGTAATAACATGTATCTGCATATTGGCAGTTCACAAATTCCCAGTGCCCTCCCCTGCCCCCGAAAAAAATCGTGATAGTGCTCACAAAAAGAAAGAGAAGAAGAGAGAGGAAAAAGTGAGGGTGAACGATCCAAATCGGGATCACTTCCACTTCCGCGGCCAAAAATGCCATATAGGAGGATGGTGGCCCCTGTGCAGCGTCCCCCTTCCAAAATAAAAGCATGACACCCCCCGCCTATGAGTTCATGTTTATATTCATATCAAAGTTTGGAGAATAGGGTTAAACCACTTGCATCGTAACTTCCCGTAAGTGCATACCACGATCCAGCACCATGCGTCACGACACCATCGTACGGACCGTACCGGGTGACGCTAGATTATAAAAATCATAATCCTCACAAGAAGTAAACACCCGAACTTTCAATTTTTAACAGGATTAGTCTTCACATCATGCGATCAGCAATCCACCCTCTGCTATTCGGCCCTAGTACTAGTATATTTCATTGATATCACTTACAGTTTACGAGTCAAAAACTGGAAAATTACGCCGACTTCTTGCTCTGCCTGTTGGGTGTTGCGAGAACTCTGCGGAGGGGATTCCCGGATGCCAGAAAGAAAAGGAAAAGGATACACCATACTAAATGGACAAATATTCATGCGCCAAGCTCATTATCATAATTTGTTTACCCACAGTATATTTTGAATTATAACGTTTTGGGGTCGTGCAATTAATAGAATGTGTAATTATAAGAATCTATCACAACATGGGGGTTCTGTGTTTCAACTTTTGGGGAGACTTGATAAATTAAGGCGTTTAAGTTGGCCCTATTTTACTTGGCAAGTGGAGAAGTGCTTCACGAAAACTGGCAGCAAGTCGGTTTGGGAAAAAAGGTCATTTTCAGGGGTGTTTTTTTTCGGGGTCGCTAGCAAAAATTCCAAACGGCTGACCTGCCAAAAGTTGAAAGGAATTCTGAAGTTTAGTTGTCCGAAAATATGATTGATTGGTTTTCAAGAGGCTGAGAGACCAACTATAGTTTGGAAGGCAACACAAGACTTGGCACAGCAGTTTAAAAATGCCTATTTTATTTATATATAAACAATTAAATTGAGAACAATCACTGGTTGTGATGTCAAACAAGTTGTTAGCTGATAAATATCCCTCAAAACATCCCTAACGAGCTGCGCTTGAACTATTCAAAATTATGGTCTAAACATAAATAATTCACTAATACAAACTAAAATACAACATTTTACGAATTCATGGTCAAAACATAATACTAGTATTAGCTATTCCGACCTACTTTCGGAACAGGTTTTGTTTTTGCCGAGATTTTTGTTTGTTTATTCTTCCCCATTATTCTTATTCTTTATTTCGGTCAAAATCCCACAGGGTTTGTTGAGTTTGTCTTCTCCTAAAGTCATACTTAGCTCAATACGAAAGTCAGATCTAATATCCTATCAAAGCTTAAGTCTTGAAATTACCGAAAAGCACAATTAGCTTAATACAATAAATTAATTGACTTAGTTATAAAGACACGAATATTGAATTAGCCAATCTTGAGACCACCATACCTCAAAAAGTGTAGGTTGGATCATCAAAATGTTTTCGATTATATACTCTTGGGATAATTTAAACAAAATTGTTGGCCTAAAACGCTAGACGAGGTCCCCATGAAATCATTCATTGCGCGTTGTGAATGTGTGTATAAAACCCATGGCTGTAAAAAGTGCTAGACACCAGACATTCTTAACCAGTTCATTACATGTGTACATTTGAAAGTTTCACTGTAACCTTGACAACAGGCGTATTGAAAGTCAACACAGCCATGAATTGCCGCATGACTGCCTACAATGGTTTATTCTAATACAATGTATGACTACAACAAACTTCGGAGTCAAGACACTATTGTGTACATTTAACCAGTTATCACATTCGTGGGAGTGACGACGCACTTTTATTCTTTTGAATTGAAAACATGATTTATTACCTCATGTTTCGACCCTAGTAGAGTTTTTTTCTGTTTAGCTATTAGGGGTCAAAACGTGAGGCCATTAAAAATATTTGTATTTACATGTATACTGAACATGTTGTTTTGGTTGGGATGCAATTGGAAACAGCTAAGTTTATTCAGAAGTGATCGAGTTTGCTTGTTACATCAAAACCCTTGGGAAAATGGTGCCTGCATTGATCTTACAGAGGCCGTCGAAAGTTCAGTTTTAGTTTCTCATCAGTACAGCACCTGATTAAAATAATGCCCCTACTCCAAGGGCGTCGATCGCTACTGAAAAGTAGGGAGACGGGCGAGCAAGTATGAAAAAATTCATGTTACATTATATGTCCAAAATACCATTCTGCGCGTGGTCCATCAGAAAAAAGATGAAAATGTAAAAATTATTTCACCGTTTGTTCACTTTTCTTTTATTTGAACAAAAATTGTAATGAAATATTAAATCAAGAAAATGGTGTATATTTTTACATTTTGTTGCATATTTCTATGAACAGTCAATCAAAAAGTGGGGGGACATCTGATATGCTGTCCCCTCCAGTCTAAAAAGTGAGGGGGACATGTCCCCCCCGTCCCCAACCCATCGACTCCCTTGCCCTACTCTGAAGATTTTAGTGCACGTTTGATACATTGTATTTTCCTCAAAGTGCCCACAAATCAACTCCAAGGAATACAAATCATCTTTCAAAATTATTTCGTTCGTTAAGAATCATTGTGTACGGGGATCCGAATCATGTCGTGTGGTCGATCAATTATAAGTAACTACAAAGCGCCCGAAGGGACATGGTCACACAAATAATGAACACGAAATGTATTTTGTTCGACTTAAATAAATACAAATTGTCCTCGACATGATAGTTTAAGTCCTTGAAATAATATTTTGTTCCCTCAACATTTTATTTTGTTCGACGGAAATATTGTTTCATGTTCCCTCGAAATATTACTTCGTTCAATCGAAATAATATTTCGTGTCCTCGACATAAAATATTGTGTATTATCTTCTGAACCGAATGCCATAGAGTTAGAATTGTTGTGCCTTCTTGTAGCTTATACAGCACATGTAAATTGTATTTAGAAATGTGAGTGCCACTTTAACATTTACTTCCTGTAAAAACAGAAAGCTCTAAATATAAACAAGTCGTATGTTTAGGTTCAGTGTAAGAGTCACAGTCAGAGTCAGGTTCAAGTTGAAAATGTGGTTAGGGTTTTGGGCACAGTTAAAGTCAAAACGAGGGTCTGTGCTGGGTTTAGGGTGATGTGTACTGCTCAAATTGAGGGTATGGTTCAGGGTCTGAGTCGTATCATCAGCATATTTAACATTTTATTATGAAATGTGACCCCCATTTTAGCCTGTACTTCCGGTTCAAACAGGAAGCTCTATGACACATTTAACATGTTGTTCAAAACATGACGCCACTTTGACCTTTCTTTGCGGTTCAAACAGGAAGTTCAAATGTTAAACAAATTCCCGAATCACATGTTGTCGTAAAGTCATAATCTTTGTGCCATCTTGTAACATTTGACATCTTTGACATTTTAATCAAAACCATGACCCCACTTTGACCTTTCATTCTGGTCCAAACAGAAGTTCAAATAAAAATATCATATTGTCTACACTACATGTCATGAAGTCATAATCTTCGTGCCATCTTGTAGCTTATGGCACATTTTACATTTTAAGAAAAAACGTGACCCCAATTTGACCTTTTCCAGCCCAAACAGGAAGTTAAAAAAAAGTCTACTGTTGACAGAAGTAATCGTGTTTCCTGACTTAAAGTTATAATTATCAATATTGAGTGAATCAAAGTTGTTAATACATTAACATTTTCTGCAGATTTGAGGGACAAGATCATTGTTAACTTCTTCCATTTTGAGAAAAACAAATCTATTTATAAGCACCGTCTTTGTATTCTTTGCTTAATATTTTTATTTTAAAAACAAGGTTATTAGCTAATTAAGTAGGTGAGTAAAAATAGAGCTGCAACTTGCAAGTTTTGTGTCCATAGTCTGGTTGTAAGCCTGCTTAAAGTTAAACACTCTCTTTCACAATAAATTGGGGAATAAGCAAGTTGTTCTTAACATTGTTGTCTGGCTTATTTCTACCTCCTTGCTTTAATAAAAATATACTCCAGGGGTACAACTCCTTATACCTGTAGCGTGCATGGGGCTACACGTACGTCTATTTCCGACACCTTTTGGCCATTTTTTGTCCGACCCGTGATCAGATTCATCAATTTGTTTCCACTTTCCAAAATAATGACACACATTCTAAGAACACGGATTTGATCTTTATTGTATGACAAATTAATGTAGAAGTAGAACACATAAAACAATAGTTGTGATAATCTTCGTAACCCTCCTTCCCTCGGACGGTCGCAGACCGGAGGGTTTGACACATGACGGGTGAAATCCGTGTGGTTGTCTAGTAGTACTGAGTATTTTCTACACTTTTTGTCAGACTCGTGATCAGATTTATCACATTTTTTTCCACTCTTCAAAATCATGGCACATATTCTACGAACATAGATTTATCAGTTGATCTTTATTGTATGACAAATTAAATCTACAACTTTTAAAACAACATATTTCTCACTTACTGACTAAAACCGCTTTGATTTGCCCACAACCACTAGGCCTACTACTACCTTTTTTACACTAGATGTACAATATACAAAACTAAGAAAATGTACTTTTTGTACTAAATTTTAACAAACCGACAAAACAAAACACCTACAAAAAACATGATCTTATAGTCGAACATTTTCATGTAAAGTACAAACTATTTTCAATATAGCTTTTTTTATCATCTAGGCTAAGCCCTACCTCTAATTTCATAGAATATATTTCGAGATAATAAAACTGTGTAAGAAAGGAACTGTTTTCCGAACGCTTGACTTATTTTTATGTAAATATTCTATTGATGATTGTTTGTGGTTTCGTAAAACTATACTGATATTATTACCCGCTATTCCTGCCGGAGTAATTAGGTTTATACCACAGATCTGTCTTTATCACTCCAAACCATACCCAATATTCCTTTCCCCAAAAGCAACACCAACCCGTGCAAAATTATGCAGCCGCACCGAAATTGAATTTAACATTGAAACTCATCAGACAACTGAACCTCGTTATCGAGACCACACGAACTTAATGATGTCATGATGACGTCATCGGGTATCGAATACATTAAATCAAAGTTTATTATTTTAAAACGATCATAACTCAAGAACCACATGTTGGATTTGGACAATCTACATATCATCGGACAGTTCAATAAAAGATCAAATCATGCTGCACAGATCGTGACCCCATTTGACCTTGACTTCCGGTTCAAACCGGAAGTTGAAAAATTGCAAAAAATTCTGATCAAATCCATCATCAGGTCGCAAAACATCATAGTGAAAGCTAACCAGCGAACGGCTGGTCAATCATTCAATTCCATCAATACATAGGCAGTCAAAATTCAACTGAAGAATGGTGAAAGTTAAGTCTTGAATGACTATTCATATAAATGAAATAGAATGACTGAAACCTAAATGAGAAAACGAAATCATGTGTGCACGAAAACGAAATTGAATGCAATAGTCTAAAGAGACAAACCTTGTAGTTCGAATGATTTAGGGGAAATGCATGAATTAGAATGCGTAATATGAAACTGACTCATTTTAAAACCTTGCAGTACGAGTGACCGATTTTGTCACACTATTACTAATGGTGGCAGTCAGCAAATGACACATCATAAGCTCCGCCCCCCCTCCCCAAGGTTTACCAGACCAGAAAATAAATCTTCGCAGGAAGTTGATAAACACCAGCTGGCAACCATTCAAGTCTGTAATGTAATTCATTCACTGATAAAAGCTTGAATGACAGCTTCAAATACCCCAACTGCCCCTATGCTAAGGCTATAGCGCACAAGGCAAAAGGAAAACCCCTGAAGGTCACTGACTTGCTCGGTTGTTTTTGCTCGGCCTGGGTGAACCAATAAATCAAGGCCACTCAAACTTTTCAATTTGTTTCTCGAGCGTATAATGAAGAAAGTCAGGAAAAAATAGTTGTTAAAACAATTAATCAGCGGAGTAATAAAAAAAAAAAAAAAGTACTTGTCCCTCCCCTTTTTCGCTGAAATTGACCGAGGAAACCGGTATTAATCAATTTCTTTGTTTTATCAATTGTTAATTTCCGGGAAGGTTCTATGTGCAAAAATGAATTGCGTATGCTTTTTGTATGAAGTAACAAAAATCATTAAAAAGCCTAGGATATCTAAGGGATCCAGAATATCGCTCGGCACCTTGCGTCGTTCATATTCTGCCTTTTTACGCATCATAGTTCCAATAACATCATCGTAAAATTCAACCTTAATTGAGATGTCGAGCGACACGAATTGCGGGGTACACGTCTTCATTAAGAAATTGTAGCTGTTGTGCATTTCCTGGAGTTGATCAATGGTTGCTTGCTTCCCAAAGACTTTCCATGAACCATCTTCCAGCACAAATTTCAACCATTCAATCTGACAGCTTGACTCCAGCTCTTTGTCGACAGCTTCGATGAGCTTCTTGATTTGGTAAAACTCAGCTTCCCGCCGCAGGAGACCCAGCTCCTTAAAGTCTTTCGGGAGGGTCAGGCTTGACTCTCGGAGGAAGTTCAGCACGTGGCGGAACATGGGTCCATCTCGGTCGATGACGAAGTGGCCCTTCTCGTCTATTTTGGATGGGTCGAGTTGACCTCCAGTGTTGTCATGTTGTTCTTTGAACATTATTCCTAGCATGGAGTCAGGGTAGCAAGTCAGGGTCTCGATTGATGTTGTGTAGGTCTTTCCTCCGACATTCAAGGTGATCATCTTGCTTGCCATCTTGAAGCAAATCTAAGGAGTCAAGGAGTAAGCCCAAAGTAATTTTAAGTCATCGTTGTGCGTGTACAGTACCAAATGTACAAGATGCAGGAAAATGTATGTATCATTGCAAATTGGGATAACAAGACTTTGGGAAGATAAACAATTAACACTTGTTCTCATTTAAGTCCACACTGTGACTGATTAATTAGTTTGATCTTAAGAAAACATCCATTTCATTGGAAGAGATTGTGCCCTATTGACTCGAGCAAGTTGGACTGTGTACTCAATTGTGACTATTAAAGGGGCTTTTCAGTGCACCACCCCCTCCCCCACCCCTCAAAAAAAAATGGAAAAAAAAGAAATTTAGAATGAAAAAAGAAGAAGAAAAAGAGGAAGAAGAAAAAAAAAGAAGAAAAAAATCATTTACAAAGAAACAAGAAACACATTTTGCCACAACACACGACGATGGTGGCTCCTCCCCTGTAAAATAAAAATCATGATGTGTTACTCTTCAAGTGGTCAGGGCCAAACTCTGTTACAAGTTCATCCTTGGTACAAAATGAGAAACAAAATACTGACAATTAAAATGTCATCAACAGACTTAATTACACAATGCGTTAATAAGTTTTTTGAAGCGTTTTTCTTTGTACTTCCCTGTCTGTAGGCTAGTGATATCCAAACTATATTCTATTACACAGCGACAAATTACCATTCTAATTTGTTGATTATACGAACAGTATTATTGTAAACTCCACATGTACTTAAGGAAGAAGTTTACAATATTAAAATACAAACCAAGGAATGAATCTTGACCGGAAAAATACTTAATTACGCGTCCGAAAAAGTTTACAAATATTTATGTAGGGAACCCAAGTGCGCCCTCAGTGTTCACATCAATACTCCAACTTTTGTGATTTACATATTTACTGTTAAAAGTTAACTTTGGGGTCGCGACCTGTGTACTCACTCTCTTTTCCAATTTAGCTACGAGCAAGAGAGAGCACTATTTATTTGAGTGGTATTTCTCTCTATTTTTGTAGGGAGCATGGCTCTGGCCATGCTCCAAAAACCATATATCTGGGGAGGGGTAGAATTATAGAGCTATATGTAGGTATTACTTGGTATTTGACCATCCTTTTTATGAGAGAATTGTTGTCATTATTTTAGGGCTGATCGGATACTGTACTGTAAACTTGTAAACTTGTATGTTGTATGTAGCCAGCCTCATGGTTGACCTTTTGCCCTTTACACAAGTGACTGACTGCGCTGTGCTATATTGATTGTGTATCGTGTGCTAGTGCTATAGCATTGGAAGATTAAAATCAGTACAGGAGATTATTTTTTATTTTACACGTCCTCTTAAGTCTTATGGAATTTGTTGCTGTTATTGTATTCTGGTGAGTGCTCGTCCTTTTTAAAATAAAGGACCGGCCTCCTTCCCGTGTCTCTACATTTATGTTCGCTACATTATCACCTCAATATCTATAAATACAGAATTATTACATGCCCGTGGTTTTTACACTAAAATAAGGCTTTTAGACCAGCAATACTACACCATCCAAGTCTAGATTATAATTATTCATTTTATTCTCCTTGTTTGTTGATTTTGATGACATTTCTATTTAATCGGAGAGAAGTTCCATTAACCACTTGTAATGAATAGTCAATGAACACTTGAAAAGAAAAAGTTTTTTTTCCAGTGATTAAAAACATGTCCGTATAAATTCACGGATATTATAGTAAATATGGGTACATGTATTATAGTGTAAATAACACAAGCTAAAAATAAACACATAGTGTATTCTTAATCACAGTTTTTCTTGAAACTGTGGTAGGCCTAGTAGTTACGGTCGAGAACCCAAGATGCATTTTTAACAGTTGCGTAACCATCGAGGGACTGAGATGGGAGCCACCCCCAGTTCAGAGCACTTGCCCCCTCTTGACCACCCCATGACGTCGAGAAAGTGCACAAAGGAATGGTTAGTGACATGAAATATCCCGAGTGTGTCTTTGCGCCCGCTTGCCCCGCCCCCCACAGGAGATTCAGAAAACACACATTGGCTTACACCACAATTTAACTTCCGAGATAAACTGAAAAAGTAAACATAGTGGTGAGTTTATAAGCGGTTTAGAAATCTTACAATTCTGTTTTTATAATTGCTTCTTTATATAAGAGTCAATAAAATTGGAATAATATAATTGCATTTTGAAATAAATAATTTCTCCTTATGTCCCCCTTAGATTTATTGTTAATATAGATAAATCAATGTCATCGGGTCGCAAAGTTCATTCAATTTCGTGAAACCAACTGCAATTATAAGAGGCTGTTTGACCTTTCCATTTCATCAATACTGTAAATCGGTTGTAGAAATTCACCTGAACAATGGTGACTTATTAACCTTGAATATCTATAAATGAAATAGAATGACTGAAACCTGAATGAGAAAACGAAATCATGTGTGCACGAAAACGAAATTATATGCAACAGTCTAAAGAGACAAACATTGTAGTTTGAATGATTTAGGGGAAATGCGTGGATTTGAATGCGTAATATGGAACTGATGCATTTTTCTTTGCTGAAATTAACCGGGAAAACCTATATTAATCAAGTTCTTTGTTTTATCAAAGGTCATTCGCCGGGTAGGCTCTATGTACAAAAATCAAATGCTTAGAGTAGCCGTAAGAAGTGACGCAAAACCTTACAAATCCTAGGTTGTTTAAGGGACACAGAATATCGTCCGGCACGTCATCAGGTTCCATTTTTGCATTTTTACGCAATATAGTTTCAAGGACAATATCGACAAGTTTAACGGCGATTGAGATGTCGAGCGGGACGAACCGCAGGTCACGCGTCCTGTCTGTGTAGTTGTATTTAGTTTGTTGTTCCTTGATTTGATCAAGGGCCTCCTGTTTGCCCATGATTGTCCATGAATAATCAGCCATTGAATACACAGCCTTAACCCATTCCATCTGACAGCTTGACTTCTGCTCTATTATGTCGACAGCATCGCCGACAACCTTGTCGACAGCTTCGATGAGCGGCTCGATTTGGTAAAACTCAGCTTCCCGCCTCAGGAGACCCAGCTCCTTAAAGTCTTCCGGGAGGGTCAGGCTTGACTCCCGGAGGAAGTTGAGCACGTGGCGGAACGTGGGTCCATCTCGGTCGATGACGAAGCGGCCATGCTCGTCCTTATTGGATGGGTCGAGTCGGCTCTCACTGTCTACTTGTGCTTTGAACATAGTTCCTAACATGGAGTCAGGGTAGCGAGTCAGGGTCTCGATTGATGTCGTGTAGATGGTTCCTCCAACATTCAAGGTGATCATGTTGCTGGCCATCTTGATGCAAATCTAAGGAGTAAGCCCAAATTAATTCTAAATCCATTTCGATGGAAGAGGGTGAGCCCTAAAACGAGCAGGTTAAACTGTGTACTCAATATTTTGAAGGGGCGTGGGTGGGGGTGGTTGGTGCATTTTACCCAAACACGTTTTTAGTTTCCAACCTAAAAAAACAAAACAAAAACCCATAGAAAAAACAAACAACTAAACGAACAAAAAAACACCCCGACAAAACCCCACAAACACCCCAACAAATACCCAAACAAACCACCCCACAACACTCCACAAAAACCTCAACAAACATCCCAACGAACACCCCCAACAAACATCCCAACGAACACCCCAACAAACACCCCAACGAACACCCCCAACAAACATCCCAACGAACACCCCCAACAAACATCCCAACGAACACCCCAACAAACACCCCAACGAACACCCCCAACAAACACACACAAAACCAACAAATACCCCACAAAAATTATTGAAAAGAAGAGGACAAAAGTATAGTTACGCGACTAATAATAATATTTTTAAAAATAGTTATAAATAAAAACCAAACAAAAATCATTAAAGGTTACAGCATTGCTTTGAAACGATGCTGCCAGGCTACAATATATTTCCGCATAAGCGAACAATTTAGCACTGAAGCTGCTACTTTAATTTATGTTTGCTTCACCTTGAACGTCCATTATATTCAATTCCTCAAACAAAAAGCCGTCGGGTACAAACAGCTACCCTCACATCACCGAGGTTTATGCCGTCCGTGCAGACTGGTTTGCAATACAGGCTGCGCGTCACGTGACCGGCTGCTGTGAAACGTGGACTCAATCAGTCATTAAAATACGCTCAATCTACATACAGCAGTGACAATGTCTGTATACTGTACAATTGCATTTCCCCATGTACAATGTATATTTGCAAAGGGCTTTATATACACCGAGGGCTTTATATACACCGATGTGTGATAAGCACTATATACTCGGAGCTCCCTCCCCACTTGAAACCCCAAACAACCTCCCCCCCAAAAACCCAACAACAACAAACAAACAAACAACAAACAACAAACAAACAAACAAACAAAAAACCACACACCAAAACACCCCCCAAAAACAACCACCACCACCACCAACAGCAACAACAACAACAACAACAACAACAACAACAACACCACCAACAACCACAACAACAACGACAACAACGACAACAACAAAAACGGTGTATGGGTGTAGCAAATAAGAGCTATAGTTTGGTGTTTCTTAATGATAAGATAGTACTTTTAAAAATACGAGGTTTTTAACCAGAAATATTAAAGAAAACATTGGTTATAGTGGGGCAGATAAGAAATATTTAGGGGAATTTTACCTTTGACGATGCAAGCATGGAATTTGTCACTCACTCAGAGTATGTCACGAGAAAGATACTAAATACTAAACAGGGTCACTGCACGGATTTGTCTCTTAAAAAATATAGTTATATAGAATAACAAGCGATATTTAAAAAAAAATCAAAATGGCTGCCATTGCTTGATTCTACCTATAGATAGGTTGCAATATGACGTAATCGGCCATCTTTACGGGCAATTTGGAACACACAGTCATGCGTTTTGCGCGAGAACGGCGTGCAGCACTCGCACATTTCACAAAACTCATTGCAGGATTGGTTAGTAAACTGCGCGACTGCGTTAATAATTTGGGCGCTTGCAAGCCAAAATGCAATTTGCCCATAAAGATGGCGTCTATTGGGAACTATCTATATTTTGTACAAAATTCTTAGTCTATATGACATACTCTGATTGCGTGTAAATGCCCTATCTTTAAAGACACAATGCCATGACATACCTTCCTGATGAGATGTCTGCTTTGAACATTGAGGGAGTAAGCCTTGTCTGAGAGAGTTCATAAGCACTGCACAGGCGGTGTATTAATAATGAAGGTACAGAACGGTGAACAGTATTATGTGTTGTTTCTGCCGGTATTCATTTTATTACCAATTAAAGGCCGTATGCTGTTAGTTACTATGGAAGCTGTGCCGTGTATTGCTACAGCGACTCACATATAATTATGTACAAGTGGAGGGAAAATGGAAGTACGTTCTGTGATTTTAAAAGGTTAGAAAATTGCTGGTTGATGATTTTATGTTAATTTAAGTGAATGTTATCATGCTGTAGTTATCAATGACTCATCTTTACGAGTCAATTTGTTTACTGCACTACAAAATTGTCACTGTCTAAAATGGAAGACCATTCATTTTGATGTTGGAAATTGGAGTAGTTTGAAATTAATGGACAAAATACTCAAAGTGAATTTACCATGAAGGTATAGTAAAATTAATATGCATGGGATAAATATTGAATTGATGCGTGGTATTGCATACATGCAGAGCCTCTTTAAAAAAAAAAACTTAACCTTTTTAGGGCATAAACTAACTGAAAAGATGTAACAGAAAAAAATGTGAAAACCTACACGTGTTAGGCCCGCCTAATTGCCCTTTCAGGTGGAATGTGGACAAATACAAATGTTTCTAAATTGAACTAAATAAATAAATACAACTTGAACACTCCATCAAATCCATCGAAAAAATGGTATAACAAGTCCACATTGGCACCAGGACTAAACTCACTGTTAGTGCCAATGTTCAAAATATCAGACTAGTTTATAGCACTTGGAATACTGCTCAGTAGGAAAATGTCTCAGAATTATATTTCATATAATTATCTCATTGAGACTGGTACCCCGCTAGTAAATTTGCTTAGCAAAAGTCTCTACTTTAATCATGAGAGTGAGGTCAAGGTGTCCATTGATTCGTTGAATGCATTGGTGTTATACGGTTATTTAACCTCCCGTGCAAATACCCATCGGTCCGTCGATCTCTCGTCTCCACCGCTGGAGGAGGTACATAGCAAACCGAACCCTAGCTGTGAGGTCTCCCGGAACAGTCGGACCCTATTGATGGGCTGACCCCTTGGGAGGTTCAGCCCGTTCTCCTCGCACCGTGTCAGCCTGTTCTTGAAGGAATGCGAGTCCTTGAACGACCCCACGATGACTGGGATTCTTTTGAGAACATCGGCATTGCCGAAGACAATCCACTGCCCGGACGCACACTCGAATTCTACCTCAATGTACTCCATCTCTGGGATGCGTTCCCTCTGTCTCCGCTCCTCCTCCTCAATGTAGTTCTTCTCCTCCTTCAGGCATTTCACCGCCTCGATTAGAGCCTCGATCTGATAGAAATCAGCCTCCGCTGCCAGGAGGTCAACCTCCTTGAAGTCCTCCGGGAGGTTGAGGGTGGATCGCCGAAGAAAGTTCAGCACGAACCGGAAGAGGGGTCCGTCCCCGTCGATGACGAAGTTACCGCTCGCATCGCGCGCGGACTGAATGCGACCGCTGAACATGGAGCCGAGCATCGAGTCCGGGTAACGGGTCAGAGTTGAGTACGATGTGGTGTACAGACTGCCGCCCACGTTCAGATTGATCACTTCGTCCATATCGGAACACATTGATGGCATCACCATGCAACTGGATTACATGTGAAGTTTCTTGACACGTCAATGACTTGTAATAATCGTACACACCGGCAATTAGTATCAAACTCTGCATGCAGTGAATGGATTTATTACACAGACAAATCAGTCAGTGCACGCGTTCACATTATGCCTCATTTATTATTCACATTATAATTCACGAGGAAAGTGAACAGCGCCATCAAGTGGCATACATTGTAGTGAGACTTTATAATTCCACTAAATGTGCTCTAAGCAAATTAATAAAACTGCAAGAAAGAATAACTTTAAAACGGAATAAATTTATAAAATGGCTATGCTCGAGAAATGATAAGAGACTTTTGTATTGACACATTATGTCCACTGTCCTCACCGCCAGTTCCTCCAAACCCAGGTCCAATGAATCAGTTTGTAAATTACAAATGTAGTTGTAGTCTCGTTCTTTGGATATTTGTTAGAAACAAAAATTGGTTCAGTTAAAGTCGAGGTTGGTGACCATCTTAACCAGATTTTCAATGGCTGAATCAGTGAATCAGTACCGGGCCACATGTTTTCTACTAACAAGTTTGCATTAATTATTTTACTGTTATTAGGCTCATTAGCCCTCTCGACATTTATTTCAGTTATATAAAAATTTAACAAATAAATAAACACATGAATAAATGAATAAAATAACAAAATTATAAATAAAATAATTACAAACAAAATCAGCAGACATACTCATACAATAACATATAACGAAAGATTGCAGAACTCAATTCTTTATAGTAAATTAAAAAGATCTTTTATAAGATAACACATTAATAAAATGTCCCGCATTGATTGCCTCAAAGTTTATCAATCCTGTAACATGCTGAACGTAAGGAACATATTTGTCTTTGGGTAAAGTACTACGCCATACCTTTATACTAGCTTTCAAAAAAATCTGTATCTGATATGCTGTAGTAGCTCGCAGCTAAAAAGAACGGTTTATTAGTTTTGCTTTCTATTACCTTATGCATTTTTATAATTCATGCATTCCTGTACACTCTATTTATCTTGAGCAAAATATTTTGAAGTCATTATATAGGATAGGTAAGGTTAAAAACATAGTTGTTTAATAATTTTACTCTGAAAGCTTAGGCCTACAGATTATAATTACTACAACCATTTTTTCTGTGAGTATTTCCCTCTGAAAATGAAGTCATATCGAGAAAACTATATGAAAACCAATAAAAACACAACAGCTGATTTTGGTTGTTACAACCAAAATAAATTAGTATTTGCCCACTCAGTCATTGACTGCTCAGGTTTTAAATAATAGCAAAACCTGCAACCGCATAACAAATGGCAAAGGTTACACAGTTCACAGTCAACCCTCCTACTATCTGACCATTCAATATCATCCGTTTAAGCCCTGAATGATATTGTACACTTAACGAGCCCACAACAAATAATTTGTTTGTTTACAGGATTATAAATTACATCTGAGAGAATAATTAATGCCAATAACAGGATGAATGGAAAACAAAAAGAAAAATTTACATATTACATAGGGAGAAAAACCCTCCGGAAAACCCACGCAATCAGGTAGGGACTGAAAATCCACTCCACATGCAAAGCTCTAGTTCGAGTTGGGATTTGAACCGGGGTTCACAGAAGGCAGGGAAAGAAACCACTGATCCCTGATCATAATGGTAAATGAATTTATGCACAGTACACAGTTAACCCTCCTACTGTCTGAACATTCAATATCACTTCAAGGTTTTGAACGGCAGATAAACTCTGCCAGTGGTGAAGGCAGATTTGCACACCACTACAGGTCACCGAATCTTTTTTATTTATCCATTAATGGTGCTTTTTTAAAGCAAACTTCCTCCTGCCCCCAACATGGCCAAAAAAGTGCTTTATTTACTTTCAGCCTCAATGTTCCTTTTGAACAACCAAGGACGTGATGCAGACACCAACTCAAAACCTAGCAATGCAATCTCCTGAAAAATCTGCATGCGGTTCGATTCAAAAGAATCCCCCCCTCCCTGGCAACAGTAATTATAATCCAGCCGGATCCTTCCATTCTCAACTGCTGGCCCCGTCAGGAACACACGTTCTTGACCCTGACGCAACTGAAAGAGTGACGGGATTTGTTTCAGTGTATCAGCGTGGCCGAGGTAATAGTAGTACTTATTTGGACAGTCTCCGATTTCTATGAATTCCGTTCTCTGGATTTTACAACCAGAACCTCTTTCTGCTTTCCTACCCTCCCGAAGTATGGCTACGGCATCTATCAGCTCTTTGATCTGGTAGAAATCTGCCTCCGTGGTCAACAGGTCCCACTCTTTGAAACCCTCTGGAAGATTCAGTTTGGAGCGTCGGAGGAAGTTCAGTACATATCGGAAGGTTGGTCCATCACCGTCGACGACATAGCGTCCAAGCTCGTCACGGGCAACGGGGATGCCACCGCTAAACATGGCGCCCAACATGGACTCCGGGTAACTAGTCAGAGTTGAGCGTAAGGTTGTGTACAGAGAGCCCCCCACATCTAATTTGATAAGATCACTTTCTGTATCCATTGTACAAAGTTATACTTTCAAGTTGAAACTCCTGAGGACCAGTCAAAATTCTTTCCAGTGGTCTGGCTGTATGGTTAGTTCAGTGTTGAAAAGCATCCCTAGGTATAAAATATGGACTGGTGATAAAACTGACAGACTAGTAGTAGTATAGTATTAGTAAAGCAACAAGCCCTGCCAGTTTTTGTTTTGTTTTAAGTTCTGCAAAGGTCGGTGGTAACATGGAAGGGCTTTGTCTAGAGTGTCACAAAACTGTTAGCAGTTCTTGCAATGGACTGTGTAGCTTTCTCGGGGTCTGTCAACTGCATCAGGTCTAGATACCCCCAAATTAAATGGTTTTACTCATACTGCTGTACCGACTTTTGTACAGTTACACACAGTTAGTAAATTAGTTGTGAAACTTGTTTTTCATTCATATTGACACATTTCCAGTGCACCCCCCCCCCCCCAAAAGGGGGATAGTGATCATAGAGAAGAAGGTGAGGGGAAAAAGAGAGTAAAATGCGTGTACGTATTATCAAAATGCAGTGAACGATCCAAATCGGGATTGCTACCACGGCCAAAAATGCCATTAGGAGGACGATGGCCCCCAGTGTAGCATCCCCCTCCAAAATAAAAGCATGACACCCCCCCCCCCCCCGCCTATGAGTTCATGTTAATAATAATATTCATATCAAAGTTTGAGTAACATGGTGAATTTTAGAGAATCTAGGGTTTAAACCATTTGCACTGTAACTTCCCGTAAGTGCATACCACGATCCAGCACCATGAGTTACAACACCATCATACCATACCTCCATGATCATACGGACCGTACCGGGTGACGCTACGTTATAAAAATCATAATCCTCACAAAAAGTAAACCGAACTTTCAATTTTTAACAGGGTTAATCTTCACATCATGCGACATGCGATCACCAATCTACCCTCTGCTATTCGGCCCCAGTAGTAGTATAATTCAGTAATATCACTTACAGTTTAGGAGTCAAAACACTGGAAAATTTTGCCGACTTCTTGCTCTGCCTGTTGGGTGTTTGCGAGAACTCTGCGGAGGGGATTCCCGGAACCCAGAAAGAAAAGGAAAAAGAGCGTCTGCTAAAATGAAGTGCGCCCTCTTACGACTTGCCTTATTGCAGTTTGTTGTTTTTCTCAAAAAGGCGTGGCGATGTGCCACGTTTAAAGTTCCTCGCTGAAAGTGCGAGTGCAAGGGGCGAAATAAAACCCTTTCCCAAAAAATTGCATAAGTACCCCACCCCATTTCTACCCCACCCAAAGTCTTAAATAACTAGAAATATCAAGCTATAAACCATAATAAGAGAAACTGACTGGGTAAATTTGAGCTAGTAATGGGGAGCTGAACAAAGAAAAATACATAACTAACTATGTGTACAAAGAAAATGATAGTTTGGGGATGAATGATTTTTTGTTTGTTTTTTTTTTTGGTGAGGGGGGGGGGGCAGGGTCAGGAAGGCATCGTAAGCATTAAAGTGAGACACTCACGAACAGAATTTTAGATTCAAAAGATTTCAGTCAAAAGAGATCCCAGAGGGATTGTTTAATGTCAAACAAATACTCATACTTTGCTTTGAAACATGTTATGTACAATGTACTTTCTCTTTTTATTCAGCATCCTCCTGCATTCAATGCAATTATCAGAAAATGATTTGTCACACCCCAGCCAGATTTTCAGACCACTCATAAATGGGCCTGTTCCCAACTACATTTTGGCCCCTCCCCAACCACAACCCTTACCCGCCCTTCCCTCATTACAAAGAAAATGGATTAATAAAAAAAATGTTTACATATTATAAATTATATAGATAAATAAGTAAAAAAAAAAAAGTAAAAAAAATCTATAAAGTTAAAACTAATACAATCCCAACCACAACCACACCCAAACCCCAGCCCCAGCCCCTTCAAAATGAAAGCGAAAGAAAAGGAGAAAAAAAGAAAACAAAAATTAAATTATTAAAAAACTTAACAATAATAATAAAAAAAGTACTAATTCAGTTCAAAATTTGACCCCCCCCCCCACGAAAGAAGGACCCCAAAACTGTGACGGACACAAAATTACATGCGACACGGCAAATAAAACCAAAACGTTATGTTGCACTATTCTTTATATCTAAGTTATGTGTTGCGTGTAGAGGTAACGTTTGGTAAAAAAAAAGAAAAAAGTAAAAGTTACGCTGTGATATGTCAGGCGTTCAGGTAAGGCGGTTCGGATTAACGGCCACACTGACCCCTTACCGGCTACCATATAGTTCCCGTAAGTTGTGGCGATCGACTCACAGCATGTCCTCCCCTGTCTCGATCCCTAGCCCTCGCGGGCCCTGTCCCTTAAAAGGGGAGAAACAAGGCAGATCCCAATCACACTGTTGCCACCGTCAGCAAAAGTCCTTGTTCCTATATTAGGGGCAGACGGTAATCGAACCCAGACCGGGTGGTCTGAGAGTGAGACAGTACCGGCACTCATCCCACTGCGCTAAAGTGTCGGTACTTAATCCCGTGAATTTACATTGTATTAATGCTGGAATCCTCATACCTTAGGGGTGCACCCAACTAAATCGAGACAAAACGAACAAACGGCAGCAGGAGTATATTCTGTTGGCCCACTGAAAAATGGTCCTATTTGCCGGAAGGTGAAGGGACAATATTTTAAAGATACATTTTCCATTGATGCTCCATAACCATTAGTATAACCATGATTTAGGCCTATAGAAAACTAATTGTAACGCCCTAAGAAATAAAACTGACGTGGAAAAAATGCGACGCAATAAAGAAAAAAGCGACCCCCATGAAAAATAAATGGAGAGTACTGAGGTTGGGAAGGGACCAACTTTAGTTGGGAAGGTAACACAGGAATGGGCACAGCAGTTTAAAAATGAATAGCATGCCCAATATGTGGCAGAGGGTGCGCCCCCCCCCCCCACATCGACAAACTCATTCCCCCTGGCCCCCACCCCCAGGGGGCTTGCTCTAAATGATTATTTAGACAAAGTTATAATGAAAGATACAATACATTTTGTAAGTCAATTGTGTCAGTTTCAGCTGAATAAAAAACTGTCGCAGTATTTTCACACTTATTCTGAATCCATCTTCTTTTATTGATAGCAAAGTGACGGCAGGTGCCAACTGCATCTCTGGCTGAAGCATTTGTGAACGCAGACCAACCCTCAGAACTTGAAGTCTGAGGAACGATTTATGCATGAATCGTTTCTCAGATTCGAATGTTTTTCTTGATTTCTAATCAACAGCCAAAATAATTTCCCAGAATGCTTTACTGCAAATGCCATCTTTATATTCAAGTAGGCTTTCCGATAGAAATACACTCATTTCTTTCCTGTGGACATTACCAATGGATTACTCTACCTTTAAAAGATGGATAGCAAGCACACATTGTCATTAGAAATTAGTCCCCAAAAATACCTCATTTTGCAGAAGTTGTTTTTATAAAGTACTCAAAATTGTAATCAAGGTCTCGACATTTCAATAGTAACAAATTGTATACTCTGCTCATCTTCATATAAAATATAATCAAGCGGTTATCAAGGGTTGCTGTCTTAGTACTGATCTTAATAGACTTCATATTTCTACCTCGCTCTTCTTCAGTTCCGGCTTTTCCTCTAATAGTTCCGAGTTCTCCTGAAGATGAGCAGAGTGTACTGTTCCAAACACTGAGACCACATCGGTTCTTCTTAGAACCAACACTTACTCCTAAAAGAGTTTTCTACAACATGGTTGTACCACTGCTCTAGTTTATTTTATGATCCACGCCATGCAAAACTTCAACCATCACTTACTAAGTACCAATGTTCTTATTTTACACCTTTTAATTATCATACAGTTGGCAGATATCATTTTGTGCGTTTAATTTTACCTAACTTATACTCCTCAAAAATGAGTCTTGAGGAACACTCAAATAAATAGGTCACTTGCTGACATGGCTGCCCTTCCTGCAATGTATTTAACATATAATCAGGAGTGAAGTTTTTAACAGGAACACATTATAAATTGTTGTCAGACCCCCATCCCAGAACAGTTTGTCCTCTGGAATAGCTCATGAATATGTAATGATGACATCACAAAATGAATCCAATCCAGCCAGTCATGTCAACAGAGACCAACAGTTATGTGGGCATTCACAAAGACTAATGATGACATCACAAAATGAATCCAATCCAGCCAGTCATGTCAACAGAGACCAACATTTATGTGAGCATTCACAAAGACTGTTATTTGAAAAAATGAATAAATAATTATACAGAAAGGCACAAAACGATTGCTTCCAACTGAATTGAATTGTGATCATTAAATCACAAGATGAAACGTAAAACCATCAATACTTAGTAATTCACCCAAGATTGAAGTCCATATAAAGAATTAGTAGAGCTGACAAAATAGTTGGAGACACTGTTTATGTTTTGTGTGATCAACCGTTTTACATGAAAAAACAAAGCAGTGAAAAAGTGGGCTCAGTCCATTGTGTGAGTCAAGAAAAAGTAGTGAAAAGCCATGTACAATTTACAGCATCTAAACACATTGTCCTTAATTTTGGTCAAAACAACTGAGATCAGCTGGGGTTTTTTTTTTTTGGGGGGGGGGGGTCAGATACAGTTTTCTTGAATGTGACTTCATTTCAGAGGGAAATATTTCACAGAAAAAAAAAGGTTCCTTTTATGAATTTCATTCATATCAGTAAGTTTTCAGACAAAACTTAAACAAGTCATGTTTTTTTAAAAATCCTCAATCCTGTATTTAAAACCTTAAATAGTGTTCTGTTTGACTGTACTGGAATATTCCAGAGCTTGAATTTGACACTGGACCGCAGGCCTGAGGCCAGTGATTTTAGCGCTGAGCCAGTCAACACAAGATAGGACAAGTCCGGCTGTCTTGTGTTTTAAAATTGAATAGTTATACCTCAATATGTAATTATTTAAAGTCAACAAAACATGATGCTGCAACGCTGACTTTGTGTCTGGTAAATACCTTTCAATTCTGTTGAGTATTCAAGTTCACTCACACATAAGACTGAGATAAATCTCCCCTTAGTGCTTGTTCAAATAAAATTGTTTGTTTAAAATGTTAAACTTTAATAGATGTTAATTTTGCATCGGGGATGAAGAATTTTCAATTTTTGGTTTTACCCTACACCGATATGTGTTAGCACTGTATACTCAGTACTTTCCCAAGTTCTGTGAAAAAAATCACAGGCATATTACTCGGGTGGGATTCGAACCCACGACCTTTGCAATTCTAGTGTCTTACCAACTAGACCACCGAGATTGCCCGGTAGCTAGAGGCAGTTCGAATCCTGTATTTTAGCAGCGGGTTCCACAACGATTTAATAGATGATAATTTTGCATTGGGGATAAAGAATATTATTTGTAGTTCAGTTCTTTCTCATTTAGATTCTGGTCCTGTAAAATCATTTCTGGTCCGGTAAAAATTTGGAGCTAGAAGCCCTGTGGTCTTGTTAAATTTTACCCCAAATTCAAGCCCTGTACTCCATCAAGCAATTAAGAATTTTGCTTGTATGTTACCGTAACAGTAAAACAATAGCCTACTCAAAATTTTTATTATGTTTCAGTGCAGCTTATCCTCACAAGAAAAACCCAATCTATTTCTGAACTGTACGGCCGAAAAGATGCTTCTGGATTTCATAGTGTGTGTCTGTTGAATCAAGAGTAGAGATACTGATTAAACAGAAGCCAAACTGGGTGAGGGTTTGATACGTGGCCAGAGGATCCAACTTGTTGACGTTATCTTGAAGTGACATCCTATCGTCTTCAATTTCCCTCCGATCAGTGTGCTCAAGAATCTCCTGAATGGCCGCATCAGGAGAAAGATCAATATATTCTTCATACAAGAATTGCTGAAAATATGTCCACAGAGGTTTGATCTCCTTCAAGAGATTGAAGGTGCCCATATAAGAAGTAATCAATCGACTGTTAATGAATGCTCTTTTTGTCACAATCTGGACGAACTCCATTTCTTCCACTTGACGCTTTTTCCTCTCCTGCCTTTCCTCATAGAGTAGGTCTGCCGCGCTGATGATATCTCTGATTTGGAAAAAATCTGCTTCTGTTTTCAGCAGGTCCCAATCCTTGAAGTCTTCCGGGAGGCAGAGGCAAGATCTTCGTAGGAAGCTCAAGATGTACCGGTACATCTTGCCATCTCCATCTATCAAGTAGGTCCCATCTCCATCTGTCCTCGACGGGATCTGTCCATTGAACATCTTTGCCAACATTGTGTCTGGCCGGCTTCTTAGTGTCGTTGGCGTGGTCTGGTATAAGCACCCACCAACCTTTAAATTGATAAAATCCTCCATTCCTGTTGTAAAGTTCAAAAATTACACAAATGATTCAAAGAAACAAAAATGGTACACTCAATAAACTATTGATCAGCTCCGTTAAATGTAATTTGGTGCTCAATATGGGGGCATGGTGGTAGCCCCCCCCCCATTGTTTCTTCATTGTGTGCTTAGAAACTCAGGAATTCTTCAGTAGATATCAGGAGGGTACTTGAACTTCTGTACAAGAGGGGATGGTATTATCTGCAATGGATTCCAGGTACCAAACTAAACCATTCTCAAATCTAAGTAATATGCATTGAATCACAGACCTACTTCCCCGACCGAAGCTGCAAAACAATTCTAGAATATTTTTTTTGATCCAGTGCAATATCAATCATTTATGAGGAAACATTTCCACAGCATGTCACCACCTTTTTTCCATTTATGATTCATTACCCCCTAGTTTACTTTACTGGTGTTACTTTAAATGTAAGCCTACTGCAGCTTGATCGCCACAACGACATGCAATAAAGCATAGGTTTAGGAAGCCCTTAGCAACAGCTGTAGCCGCAGCCGCTAGCCGAAGCCCCAGCCCTACTCCTAGAACTACGAGGTTCGTTCCGCTGTCATCTCCACGTTCATTAATCATAGAGATGAACCTCGTATTCGTAGTTCTAGGACTGAGTACCCCAGCAGAGCCCCAGTCACCAATTCAGACCCAGTCTATACCAGTATCTTTACCAATTATTACACCAGAGACCAGTGTTTTGTGTGGGAAGTGCATCTACTCAACTCAATCTCTAAAAAAAAATCATACTTTTAAGTCCAGTCATCAAGTCATACTCATAATACTAATAGTCATGTGATCGCGAGCCCAAATTTATTTATTTTCTTTCTTTCTCCCATGACTAGTCCACTGTACACTTCAGTGAGTTGTTGGCTATCTGACATGGCTTGTAAATTGTATTCATTGATTGTATGTATTGTGTACACGTGTGTTTTCATCTCCATGAATGTCATATTTGTTCCGTCCCAACTTGACAATTGTCCCAACTATAGTTGGGACTGGTCCCAACTTGAGTGTTAAAGTTCAACAGGACACCAATTGATCATGCGTGGATTACTGTGTGACACTAATCCAAGTTGATGCGATCGGCGTTAAATTAACAAAATTCTTATTTTAAACCCGGGTCTCGGCCCTGTACAAACTCATACATGTCAAAACTGATGATGGAGCTAGAGCCGGTCGCAGGCCGCTGCCCAGGACGAGGTTTGGAATGATAGTATATACTGCTAAAACTAACCTGGTGTAAATATTTAAATACTCATCATGCGTGACGCTCTCAGTCTCAGTCTCAAGTAGGCCGCCTACGCATTTAGTTTCCCTGGGCCTTCTCTCGGAAAACCAAAATTCGAATTAATCTCAAATATTCTCAAGGGAAAGAACAGTTTATGAATGATTGATACTTACAATGTTTTTAGTTTTAGTTTATTCAATTCATCTGGGGGTGCTTTGTGTTTACTGCGATCCCAACTATTGTTGGGACGCCCCAACATTAACACTCAAGTTGGGACCAGTCCCAACTATAGTTGGGACGATTGTCAAGTTGGGACGGAACAATATCATAGTACTACATGTATACAATTCAATCATAGACTTTTTATAATAGGCAATCCAATGTCAATGTGCATTGGATGGATGGTGCGGCACTTTGACTTACTTTAAAAACAAAAACTAAGCTCTCAGGACAGGTTACTCTTTCGATGATGAAATCCCTTAAAACGTTGTCAGTCACGGGTATCTGGCATCCAGCTCTCAATCACATAAGAGCCGGATGATTCGTTCGCCCAATAGACTGTGCAAGTCTCGCGCGTATTCGAACATTGGGATCCGTTAAAGCGCGTGAGTTTGTTTCTTTAAAGCGTTAAAGCAATGTACGTGGGACCACAGTGGTCCCAAAAATGTTCGAATACGCGCGAGACTTGCATGGTCTATAATAAATATAAACTTCGTCACAGGCGATAGTATTTTGCACTTTTAAAGGCAAGCTTGAAGAAACACGGTCAGAAGATAGTAGTACGGTAAACAAACGTAGACACACACACACACACACACGTGCAAGGAGCAGCGCCCTCTACCGCCGTCTGCATTATTTGAACTAAACTCGCCAAAGGTATGTACATGTATTATTAATTTTTTTCAAGTCACTGGCAGCGGCGTAGCGGGGGGGGGGGGGGGCTGAGGGCACGTGCGATTAGGATAGGCGATTGTGTCCCCCTATTATGTATGTGCCACCGGGGTAGAAAAATCTTCTGCCACACCGGCTGACCCAAAAATAAGACACACACAATTTTAATCGAACGAACTACTTTGTTTAATGCCGCGTGAACCAATAGTAGGCCTATTTCTCTTTTTATGCTTAAACCAACACTGTACTTTCCCATCCATATTCAGATATGTTAACCTTAAAACTATCCACTCCAGTTCCTTTACCTCCTAATGATCAAATCTGTTGCCGTCGTGTTTGCTGTGTGTACAAACTTTCCCGTTTTGCAGAGTCCGAGACTGTCTTTGCCCTGTTGGTTCGGCAAGTTGTAGGTTTATGCTGATCTTTTCAATCCCCCCGGTGAATTTTCAAACTGTTTGTTGCTTTAGGAAATCGACCAGCCATCCAGAAACACGTGCCAAACATGGATGCACTGACTGGGATGGGTATAATTTTGTTCGGCCTGAAAATCTCATTGCACTAAAATGCAAGCCTCAGCTCCATGGGGAGATTCCGTGTGTAACGTATCACCTATAGACCTAGGGGTTATGGCCTTTTGCCAGGGCCTATAAACGAATCATCAATCTTTAGGGCTTTTACAATCACAAAAAGCCA
Source organism: Pisaster brevispinus (assembly GCA_023634235.1). Classification (NCBI taxonomy): domain Eukaryota; kingdom Metazoa; phylum Echinodermata; class Asteroidea; order Forcipulatida; family Asteriidae; genus Pisaster; species Pisaster brevispinus. The sequence continues at coordinate 11,026,652 of JAMKCF010000014.1, read as the reverse complement.
CTAAAAGGTCCAGGGATGTTTTTGACAGGGTAGTGGTTATTTAGACCACTATCTCGGCGGGATGTGGTTTGTAATTGCAAGGGGAAAACTAAGGAGCAAAACTTCAATCTTTCAGGTAAAGGATCGGATATCTATCCATCCGAGGGTTGATGATAATGCATACCCTGTTTGTATTATATTTCCCAAAACCTACTTTAAATCACAGCTACATATACCCGAGTATTACTAAACGAATTTAAGATTACGTAATGTGCAGCAGAGCAGGTTGTCTCTTTAACAAAAGAAAACCGAAACCTCCCTGAGAGCGAGTTTCAGATTGTGCAGACTTTAAATAACTATTTGCCGACCAAACAGCTTTATCTCGATGTGTCTGTCCTCCCATATTGAAGAGTTCAACAGCCTAAACCCTAACCTCGTCATCTCCCGGTATATCTTCATGCGGTTCACTCCTGCTACACCTTGCTTCGCTACGATCTTCCCGGCAGCATCAACGCGATCTACAATATTGGCGTTTTTGTTCGCGTGTGCCTCAAAGAACTGCCACAGCGTGGGGATAACCTTAAGAGTTGCCCCTGCTCCTCTGTACATCAGCTCACCATTATCATAAAAGCTCAGTTCAGTGAATTCCATCTCCTGTCTAATACTGCCCTCTCCCGCCCGTTGCTCTTTCAGTGACTTCACTGCATCTACGAGCTCATGGATTTGGAAGAAGTCTGCCTCCGCACTGAGGAGGTCCCACTCCTTGAAGTCACCGGGAAGACAAAGCGAGGGGTTGCGGAGGAAGTTCAAGACGTGGCGGAAGATGGTCCCGTCCCTGTCGATGATGTAGTGGCCGTTGCTGTCCCGGTGGGATGGGATGCGATCACTGAACATGCTACCCAGCATGGAGTCAGGACTGCGGGTCAGTGTTGCAACAGTCGTTGTGTACAGGCTGCCTCCTACGTTGAGTGTCACTAGATCTGAAGGCATGTGTTCTGTAGCTGATGGTTGCTGCGTGTGATCCATTGCCGTCTTCCAAACCGCTGTGTACAAGAATTCTCTTCTTCACACAAAGAAACGGCTGTTTTGATAAAGCCGTTTCTATAAAACATTCCCTAATTGGAGCGAATAAATGCTTACCAAACGATCGCTGGCGATGCTTGGGCATGTAGGCCCCCTATATTGAATCCCCGTAGTGATGCCGCAGTGCCTTGGGTAAAATGAGTCATCCATACGGCCATAGAGAATGAATACAGCAAGTACAATTTTCCTGATTCAGAACTATTCGGCAATAAACAGCCGTCGGCCGCTCGATTTGATTAAAGTATTGTGGGCGAAACCGGCAAGGAACAAAAACTGAATTAAACCATTAACATTTCAACAGAGATGTTACACTAAAAATAATTACAATAACAGAAAATACACTTTACGTTTTCACATTGTACGAACAAATTGTACATTTTTTAATTTACATGCATGGGATTATGTTCAAAAGTGCAATCACAGAATATTAACATTCTACACTGCTTGTCATTATTAGTTTCAATATTGATCATTAAAAAGCGCCATTTAGCGTCAAAGAAAGAATTGCTTTTTAGTACATGATTGTATTTCATTGACGAATATAGGAATCCGTCTACACGGGCACCGTGACAGACTGTTTACATTGTGCGTGGGTGTTGCCTTTTATAGCATCAACTGAGCAGACCAGATCTCGCAAAGAGAGAGCTTAAAATATGATGCTACGTGGAATTACAAATAATTTTATTAATAATAATAATAAAAGTGGCTTTTTATATAGGCCCTAGTGCTCATATCCGTCACTCAGTTACACTCAATGCGCTTCAACATAAGTATTTTCCTGCAAGGTGTTTTTGGGCTATACGTTTGAAGTATGAGCCCTACTCCTTTACATAGCACCATGTAATGGTTTACAAGGTGCTGTGGCGCAATGTGCTGCCAAACAAACATCACATTATGATGACATCGAAGAACATGTCATGTTGACCAATACACGCCGTCAACGGCAGAATTGTGTAATAGCCAGTTTTTCAAAACCTTGAGGTTTATTTTTTTGATCGATAATTACCAAACATTCACAAGTGTAACTATATCAAATTTATCAAGTAATAAACCACAAAGGAAACTGACTGGGTACATTTTAAATAGTTTGTGTTTGAACATAGAAAAATTGACTGGAGCAGGACTTGAACCAGTACTAACGGCACCTGGATTAACGTACCGGCGCTCTGCCATTTGAGCTATCCAGCCCTATTATTGGCGGTCTCCCTATTAGTCAATATCTTTGTTCGGGGGTGCCAGTCAGAAGCCATTCAACCGTTAGCTGCTGTGTAGCCAGGGATCACACCCAAGTTTACGATACAACCTGGGAAGCGGCAGCCAAGGGACCACCTTAAGGGGATGCAACTTTTTAATATTAAACATCAAGTAATAAACCACAAAGGAAACTGACTGGGTACATTTTTAATAATAATTTTAAATAATTTGGGTTTGTTCAAACCCAACTAATATCAAATTTAGGAATAGAACAATCCACACAATATGCCTCCACATATTCTCCTTATATTCTGCGACAATGCACTCACATGGCATTCAAGTGTATTTAAATTAGTTGAATAGCACATACGGGCTAGAATAGACCTTATGCACATGACGTCATTTCAGTAGGGCGCCCTCGCTTAGAGGTCAAAAGGAGGTTGTTCATTGGCCAATCCTGTGCACCGCGCGCACAAATCTGTGCGTTTCGATTGTTTCGTCACCGTTTTACCTCTAAGATGGCGGTTGAATGACGTCAATGCATAAGGTCCATTTACATCCACCCGATAATCTGAATTACATTGCTGTAATGTATTCCTACAATATGTTAATGTTTATGTTAATGAGCAGAGGTTTGAGCATGCGTACTGCATAGCTTTTAATAAAGCACTCGTGATACTGGCAAGTACTGTCACTCATGTTTGTTCATTAGTTGTCCAGAACATTACAATTGCTTTCTTTTATGAAACCTACCACGTGTGCAGAATCCAAAATTGTTGAGATTTTTCCCTTCTTTTTTTCGATAGAGCTATCTAGGTATTCCATTGACATTAATGTAATTATATAGGAATCTCTATAAAAATGGGCCTTGTGACGTCGTTTTTACATCATACCATATGATCATACCATAGAGAAAGTGATCATACTAACTCTGAAGAGTGCTGCCTTTTAGCTTCAGCTGAACAAACCAGATCTTTCGGAGCTTAGAATATGGACCCAATTCCATAGAGCTCTTGAGTGCAATATACATGTAGTGCTTAACTATTTCCTGCTAAGCAAAAGTACGCAGGTTACCACTCACAAGTGAAATGTGAAATAGTATCCTGATTCTGGTAGGCAAATTTGTGTTGTGCTTAGTTATTGGTGTGCTTTAAGCAGCTCTGTAAATACGACGTGAAATCACACACGAAGATTCAGAGATCTCGAGACATATTTTCATCTTAATTACATGGAGGGTATACCTCTGGTAATTACCCCCAAATTAATGACCATCAAAACTTACTTGGTAAGAAGCACTGCAGTCGTTCATAATGTAAAGCATCTTTAAAAGAAACGATGCCCATCTAAGGCATGTGGTTTTAGAGAGAGGGATTCAAAATTATTTCAACCTGAGAAATGTTTCTGCATCAAGCGTTTCTCAAAATTGTGTTTTCCAGTTTTCTAGCGATACCTCAAAAAGGCAACAAATTTTTGAAAAGAAATTTCCACAGGTTAGTTTAATTGATATAAAATTATCTACATGTATATAGTACTAAAACAACCGAACAGTTCCGCAAACCAAAGGTTACTTTGCTTTTAATGCATGTGGCATTAAGTGGGTTGTCGCCCCGTGAAAGTACAACCAAATGATTGGGGTAGCCTTTAGAGTCACTGCAGTCCATCTGTACGTCACTATCGAGGAAAGGAAAACAAAACATCTACGAATTTGTCTCCTGTTCGCTGCTCTTCAGCAACCGCTCCCCTTTAAGCAACTTCACTGCAACTATCAGCTCCTTCATTTGGAAAAACTCTGCCTCTTCTCTGAGGAGGTCCCACTCCTTGAAGTCACCGGGAAGACAAAGCGAGGAGCGACGGAGGAAGTTCAAGACGTGGCGGGAAGACAAAGCGAGGGGTTGCGGAGGAAGTTCAAGATGTGGCGGAAGATGGTCCCGTCCCTGTCGATGATGTAGTGGCCGTTGCTGTCCCGGTGGGATGGGATGCGATCACTGAACATGCTACCCAGCATGGAGTCAGGACTGCGGGTCAGTGTTGCAACAGTCGTTGTGTACAGGCTGCCTCCTACGTTGAGTGTCACTAGATCTGAAGGCATGTGTTCTGTAGCTGATGGTTGCTGCGTGTGATCCATTGCGAGGAGCGACGGAGGAAGTTCAAGACGTGGCGGAAGATGGGCCCGTCGCCATCGATGAAGTATTGGCGTTTTGATGGGATGTCACTGAAGTACATCCTACCCAGCATGGAATTGGGATAGCGGGTCAGTGTTGCAATAGTCGTTGTGTATACAGGGTGCCTCCGACGTTGAGTGTCACTGGATCCAAACGCTGTTCCGCCGTAGAGGATGGAAGTTCTTGAGCTGATGGCTGAGCACCCATTGCTGTACTGGGTGTACGACTCTTGTTTGCCGTGGTTTCACACAATTCTCTTCCCCCAGCAGTTGAGCAAATGTTTAAACGCTGGAAGGGTCAATATTAAGATGAAGAAATAGTACTCACAACCGGTCTCCATGTACGAGAGATGGCTTATTGATCACCATTCAATTCAGTAAGGAATGAATAATAATTAGTAATAAAAAAAAAATAGTTTGAGTGGATGTTCTTGGAATCATCGAAAATCACCCTTCACTGCAGAAACCCTCAACATTAAATCAGTTATTATAAACAAACTCGTAAACACACAAACTTCTTATATAACTGTCCGTCCTCAAATCCATGGCAAGTTAGCCATTGAAACAACCTGGTATTCAAATCCAAACGGCGAACTACTAAACTAACTGCACTTTATCTATAAACAGAAACCATTAATTAACTTACTACTGTTACTGGATGCAAGTAAACAGTTTCTGAATAACATCGATGTGGTTCACTGTCACACACGAATCAGGTTAGCAGTACCAGTAGTCCAGTACAGTATGTTTCAGTAGTTGGTACAGCCTGTAACATAATTTACAGCATCATGAATACTTGTACCCAAAACAACAACTTATTATCATAAACCGTGACATTACAACTAATTAGAAATATTTCGTGAACAAACTAACATTTATCCCCTGTAATTTGGCTTGACAGAACTCAGTAAACAGCGCAGAATGATGACGGCCTGCCTTCCTAAGAATTCCATTTCTGAAACGGACAAATTTCCGTATCCAGCCACCACTTTTTCATTCGTTATTAAATAAAATAGTATCTAATATACTCAAAGGAGATATTCCTTTGGGTGAAAATGAGTGAAAAAGTGGTGGCAGGATACGGAAAATTTTCCCGACCCTATAAAACTCACCCAACATGTTGTCATAAATTTAACAGCAGTAAATAGCCAAAAACTGTATTTTCAGCTTATTCTTTTCTGTACCGTCCCGGCCGTACACTCCTGTACACGCCTTTTGTTACCAGACTAAAGTCAGCACTGAATTTTTTATGCCAGCACCAAATGTGGTGCTGGGTAGAGATTTCAATTTCAAAAACCTTTGTCAACGACCGTCAAAGACAGTGCGCACAGAATCAACCGGTCTGGTGCAGTACAAGTATACCTATTTTTCAACTGTATACCTATTTTTCAAACTCATATTAAAGCAGTTAGATCTTATTTTACTTCTTCACAGATGTCATTCTTACATCCAAAACCACCATGCCTAGGTGCCCCCGATAAATTAGTCTACTAATTAGCTCAGCCCAACTAATTCAATGATTGCATACTTATAGCCCGTGTGCGAATTTACTACTGCAAGTTCCAGATTAAACAGACAACTACACATGTACATAATTTTCACTTGAAATGTTTTAAAAGTAAACTCATGAAAACTTATGATTTTTCTTCACAAATTCCTTCCTTATACCCCAAACCATCATGCCTAGGCGCCCCAATTAATCAATCCACTAATTAACTCAGCCCAACTAATTCAAGGTTTGCATAATGTGGCCCGTATGCGAATTTATTTTATACAACCTTATTTTCATTTGAAAAGTTTTCAAAGTAAAATCATAAAATCTTCAGATTGTTCTTCACGAATGTCGTCCTTATATGCAAAAACATCATGCCTATAGTGCCCCTAGACATTTCATAGGACATTAAATTGTACATGACTGCTTGTAATGATCATGGTATAACACACAATGGAATCGAATGACCCTTGATCCGATGACGTCACGGTTTAATACTGCATTGCGAAATAAGTCCCAAAGTTGAATAGATCAAGAGAAACAATGATTTTTCATTATTCTGCAAAGTGGTTAATCTCATCAATACAAAGGTCTATTGAATCCCCGTTGTGAGTATGTTGCGAAACGGGCCAAAGGTAGAAGAAACACCCAAACTAGCTCTTGTCGGAACAAACACTTGTTCAAAATATTACAAAAAGTATTGTCATATTGTACATGTAAGGACTTATTCACCATTATAATTAAAAGGACAATTTGCCGGCTTAGAATTTTATTTCTTATTTTATTTGTTTTTATTACATGACATAAGACATTTTGTAGAAACACATTTTCGACTACTTGTACACAGAATGGCAGACCGCGCCAGCTGGTTTTATTTCAAGAGACAAGGCACATACATAGTTAGGCACAACTCACTATTTGTGCGGGAACAACTCTTCAAATGAATAATGAGGATTTTCAAACAGCAACATTTTACGAGCCTCAGTCTTAATATGCTTCGTGACATTTTCCCCCATATTATCTTCGGAATTACAGTACATGTTTTTTTCCTTCCAATAAAAGCAAAGATCCACGCCGTGACACGTTCACCGCTCGTCTGCTGGGTACACGGACAGAATAATTTCCTTTTTTAACAAATGCTGAAGTTCAAAAGAATGTTTTAATATTTTTATATTTGTACCTCAATTCTTGCTGTATATTAGGATGGGGTCGGTTTTCATATTTTATATTTTTTTTACTTTGTATTTTACTTGTGTGTATTTTTTGTTTGTATTGTGACCTGCCTGAATAAAGTATTATTATTATTATAACTAATTTCATTCTTTGTAAGTCTACATTTGATTTTAAAAAGTTTTTAAGAAGTAAGACTCAAGTGTGGAAAATTGTGTGTCAGTGTGAACGTGCGAGTCAAAAACCAACAAATTTAAAGATGCCTCCTGAATGGGGTGTGATGTGTTCAGACACGTCATAGTAAGGAGCTATACACTCTGGATGGAAGTTTACCATCAAGCCAGCATTGTTGGGATTTTGAACCTTGTGAACTTTTGTACCGCCACCCCCCTGGCTAAGTAATTGCGAAGAAATTTCGCCTGATAGCTTCCCGGCTCCCTCTTCCAACGCAACTTTTGTCAACCCATATCAATTGTACCGTAAATGAGGGATTACACCACTGGGGAAAAACATCCCCTACGACACTACAGTCTGGAGTGGCGATATTCAATCTGTTAACGTAGCTGCCAAAATAAATAAGGCAACATGCATGATTACTGGAGAAAAGATTTCTGTATCACACAAACGTCTGTTTTGATCCTGAGGGGTAGACTTGCCCAGTCCCCCTCCGAGCCAGTCGATGTTGCGCCCTCTACCGGTGACTAATTCAATTCAATTCAATTCAATTCAATTAACAACAACGTTTATTTCCACATATCATCATCAACAAAAAAAGTACATTAAATAAATATAAATGTGGAGAAACATTCCAAAAAGCGGGGTTTGTCAAGGAACAGCCGACAAAAACGAAAAAAGGAAAAAAATAACAGCTTTACAATAGACGAATAAATAAGTACTAGCCTCGCCAATCAAGACTACCACGACATGTCCCAACGGCGCGCCAGGTTCCGTTTGATGTTGGAAGCACCGTGCAAATTGCACACTGGTCCAAGGACAGACCCCAAGCTGGAGCCCTTCAGAACATGACTCTCGTACATTGGATGGTAATAACGTTCAACGATCCTCCAAGCAACAGATTCAGCGGTTACGTTGGTTCCACTACATGTACATTGATGTCGTCACTGGAAAGAATTCCAATTCTGGTTTTGGACACTGCAAGTTGGTTCCGGCTGAGGACAATAAAATATTTCACTAAAATTACTGTCGGATAATTATAAAGCCTCACCAAACTATCAAGAGTCTATTTACCAAACTCCCTACCGTATTTAAAGACCGTAGTGCAAACTAAAATGCCCCTTTATACGAGACGTATAACTTTTTTGAAACAAATTATTTTCGGTGGTACTTTGTCACGTATACGGAGCTCATTGGCGTCATGCACTGCAACTCTATCATTATCTGAAGTCAACTTAATTCCAGACTAAATTGTTAATATCTATTTCTGGTATAGTGAACCAAGGTTGTCTCATAGGTGAACACTGTAGCTCGCAAGCCTGAGTAAACCCTGGGTACTTGCCGTGTGAACCAGAAACACTGGGGTTAACCCCTACTCTTCCTTGATAAGTGTTCTGGGTTCTTTAGTGCGCACTACAGACCCTACTGCCTACGGATTATTGCCCATCCGAAGGGCAAATCAGTTATCTTGCTAAAGGACACAAATGCCGTGGCTGGGACTCGAACCCACAACCTGCTGATCAGAAACAGCGGAGTTCGTGTCCGGTGCTCTTGACCGCTCGGCCGTAGGCCCCTATACTTCTAGCACACATTTTCTAGTTTTCGAATATAAAAACGCGACTGGGGGTAATATAAGTTGTTCTGAAAATCTGATCTGTAGGGAAGGAACAGTCGTAAAAACCCTCCTGCATCCGCCATCAGGAATTAACAATAATTAGTTTTTTTTTTAAATAACACAACATTATAAGCAATGTTACAACTATAGGCTATAGACCTTTATCATGGTGCAGCCATCTTGATTTTCTCCCATTCAACTCAATGTAACCAGACCGAGGCTGGAAGGAAAAATAGTCTGGTACTTTTTTGTACAGTGAATATTAGCATCCTATACTATTACTGGATACAGGGAACATGACCAAGATGGTGGCAGCATGATAAAGGTCTGTAGGCACTATACAATAAAAAATACATACCATGACAATTAAATCCCACGTCCAAGACGATTATTTTGTTGTACCACTTTCAAGGTGGAAAAGGCATAGTTCATTGAAGACTTGATGATGTTGAGGTACGAAGAGAAAATTGCCTTTGCTTTCAAATACATGTTTGGTTCTGGGTAGGAAAACTTTCGGGTGCCTCTGGAACACCTCTCGTCCAACAATATCTGAAAGCGCCATACTAACGACGGCATTTCGGTCGTCGTGAGCATCCCCCACCAATCCGTGAATCATGGATTCAGAGGTACACCTCATAGGTACCTCGGCTAACATAGCCTCGACGTCCATTTGAGGCATTTCAGTGTTATTCTTCAACTTCCTCAACAACTTCATCAAGTTTGGCTTCTTTGGAGGTATCCTCGTTACCCCCTCCCTGCTGGGCCGCCGGCTCTTCGATACTCTCGTCGGTCTGAGGCAGCTTCGAGTAGCCAGATGTGGTCTTCTCCGGCGACGAATCCTCCTCAGGTTGTTTTGGCTCCGGGCTATGAGTCTTGAGAAGGGGTGCATCCTCGGTCTGTGGTGTGGTCTTGGATTTTCCGCAACCCATTACGAACTTCGATTTGCTCTTGGTTTCAGATTTCTAGTACGTTGCTACAAGAAGTTCTGATTTGCTTTACGTAGAAGATAAGAACAAATTACACAAGGAGGTTTCCAAAGTGTAATTGGCTATAAAAACTGGAATCAGCTGAGACTGACGTTTAACAACTCCCAACTGATGAATCAAAAAGTTAAACTTGAAGAAGTTTTCCTGACAGTGGACGACGAATCCTGACTGATCTTGTTGACCAAAATGTGTTTTGTGACTCACAAGTAAACACAGGCAGTCACCCCCTTCAGGGTAACTGAACAAAAACACCCCTGACATGAATGGGGGGTAACCAATGGCTACTGGACACAAAGGCCCCCTTCGATCGATTGATGAAGGTTGAGAATGGTGTCTTAAACAACAACAAAAGACATTCATGGCAAAACAGACTCGTGGATTTTGAAGGCCCCAAATGCTATAAGGTTACAGAACGAAAACCCCCAAAACAAAACATTATATACATAAAAAGAGAGTTTTCGGTTTTTACGAAGAACTGGGAATTGCCCCAACCTTTCGGAAATTAAACGCAGGTGGGGGTGGGTGGGGTGGGGGGGGGGGTCTTCATCAAGACCACACTACACCATGCTCGATCACTCATTATTGCGGCTGATGTCGTAATGAATGTAGTCTCGACTCACAAGTCTAACTTATTCATGATGTTATTCCCGTGTTTTGGAGATCATTTTGAGTCGGTTGTCCAGGGTGAAAAAGTGCCCTAACTTTTGTTCCATTATATTCCCGGGGTTTGAATGGGGGTTCTGGTGGACACAGAGAGTGGGAGAGGGGAAGTGGTAGAGGGGGGGGGGGAACAAAAAGGGGGGTTAGTGAGGTCGGGGGGTCGTTGATGCTCCCAAAGTTTTAAAAGTACCCTCAAGAATGTAGCTATGGTGTTTTAAGGCATTTATCAGTATGTACCATACAGAAGACCGGTCTAACAGCACGCCCAGAATTCTGACAATCCGGGAAGCGATGCCTGACTGGGCTAAAAGAAATTAATGACTACCAGTCCATGACGCCGAACAACGGTACATGTGGTAAAGTCCACTGGAATGGACGTTACGAAGATTAATGCGAATAATAATACGCGCGCAGGCTACGTCGGGAAAGTCCCAAACAATCGGCTCGTTCATGCATTACACAATCATCAAAAGCATCATGTATAATGCAAAACCTTTTGAATTAGGAACGACTTATGAGTGAGCGTTGCTATTAGATACAGCACACAAAGGATTATTGTAAACATGTGTACACATAGAGTATATGTACTAGGCCAACCTGCGACCCGTACCGTAACATGCATTACCAAAGGCCAGGTGAATGACTGGCTTCTCGTGTATCTCTAGGCGTAATTTGTGACATTATGCATAACATGTGACCCTCAAGTTATAATTAGTTATTTCTCAACTGCAGGTGTGTAGTGTTTAGATTGGAATTTAAAAACAAATTTTTTTTACGAAGGACTGTTGACATTGCATGATGTTTCCACTATCTAGACATTGGACGCGGAATTAAACCCAGACAACACCAGTAGTTGGTTATTGACTGACAATTATCGTTCGACGAGATCAGAGATGGTTGTGGTTGTATGTACACGTACCTCCATGCCCGATGGGATGCGGCGGCTCCACAGTACGCGTTGAGCAAAACGGTAGCACCGAACCTCAACACACCTCCAAAGGACACACTGCACATGAGAGGCAGGGTGATACCCTCAAAGCAGTGCGGAGAAGTGATTTTGAAAACGACCCTCAAAATGGGAACGGTCCTCATTTATACAATACACAGCAGCGGAATGAGGCAGAGTTTGAGGAAACACCCAAACCACCGAGGAACGACGTAGGGACACATAAGATAGATGAGGTAATTACTGCGTCAGCTGATGAGGCTGAGGGCGATCATCAAAGTGTAAAGGAGCCTCTCATCACACAGCAGCAGAATGACACAGAAGTAGGAAGCATCAAGAAACCACCCGACGAAAACAACAATGACACTGTAACACCATCTTTACTCTTAGATACCCCAAATACAAATGAGGAACCATCGCTAATAACCCCGCACAATGCAGGAGATGTAAGTGACATACCGTCACAAGAAATCGTCAGAAACTCAAACATCCCGACCTCAGGCTCTAAGAGGCCGTTTGAAAGCAAGAAAGAACCCCTCAAGAAAGAAAATGGGTCTCGACCTCCTCAGGAGACGAACTTGGAACGCATCAGACGCGAGGCGTTGGAGGTACACAACGTGTACCGGGCGAGGCACGGCGTGCCACCACTTGTTCTCAGCAGTAAGGTTAACGAAGTCGCACAGCGCTGGGCGAAAATCATGGCCAAGACTGGCAAGTTTGAACACAGTCCCAGCAGCAGTCGGCCAGATTATGGGGAGAATATATACTTCTCCGGGTCAACTGCCTTTGACCTCAACGCTGTAACAGGTAGGTCCTGATCGTTCTTCATTCATTGTCAAAAAAATTCCAATGATACCAAATTATTTTCCCCATTTACAATCATACCTGTTATTTCATCTGAAGGAATATCAATCGTGAACTTTCTGTCATAAAAAGAGTACATTTTTGCAATGTTCACAGTCAACAAAAAGTAAACGAGTTATGCAGGATTGGTAGAGGTAAAAACATAATTGTTGAAAATTTAGTCTATAAAATACTGATTATGATAGAACCTTTTTTTCTGTGAAATATGTCCCAGTGAAGTCATTTTCAAGAAAACTTTTTCTGAAAACCTGAAAAACACAACTAAAGCTGATTTTGGTTGTTACCACCAAATTTAAGGACAATGCATTTGCTGAAAATTGTGCATGTTTTTCCCCTACAAGTTCTCCTGACTCACACAACGAATGAACCCCAAATTTTCACAGGTTTGTTGGTTTATGTTTATGCTTGATCACACAGACATGGACTCAGTCTGCAACTATTTTGTCACCTCTGTATAATACCTACGTTTACGTTTGGCAATCACTGACTCTTAAAATAAATGGCACAAAAACACCTCATAGGTTAGAAGCCTGCTGTGGCTTTCGATAGTAAAACGCCTTTTGAGAAACATTTCACTGCGATGTTATGCGGTTATGTAAAAAGATATCTGCATAACTGTTATGCCCCCAAATTTGAATCTTGTAAAAATTGTAAAAAATATTAGGAAATGCATATATTTATTTTAGAAATGTATAATTGGACTGTGTGGTAGTAAGTATTGGCCCTTGCGCTTCTCGGCATAAAGTTGGGGGTATTTCCAAGCCCCTCAAAATTTAGCTAATTTGGGAACTAAATTAATTACATGTACTGGATAGCTAAATGACTCAAATGTTCTTAGACAATAGCTAGCTGGGCATATAAAGAAGTCACTTATAGATGTAAAACTTGCTGGGAAATACTCACAAAATAATTGTTGTAATTACCTTAGATGATCTAATGGCTCTTCATGCGTTTTGTGTATAAATTAGGTTCTTAACACATTTAAGGGTATTAAGCAGCGACAGATCCATCGTTTCCACGCTACTTGTGATGTTCTTCAGATCAGAAGATAAACAGTTTATTTTCTTCTTCCTAGGTGGACAAGCAACAAAGGCATTTTATGACGAAATAGATGACTATGATTTCGACAAACCCGGAGAAAAACCAGCCTCTGGAAAAGCCATTGGTAAGAATGTCCGGTCATTGAATTCCTCAAGATACATTCCCGTGAGTCTGTAACGACCAAGGTCAAAACAGCAACCTCTTAATTGCTTCGTTTATTTGCATTTTAGGTCATTTTACTGCTCTCATCTGGAAAAATTCAAAAGAACTTGGTGTTGGCGTGGCAACCTCCCAAAAGGGGAAATGGGGTCGCGTGTACATCTGCTGCAACTACACCCCGCCTGGTAACTACATAGGCGCTGCGAACTACAGGGAAAATGTGCCGCCTCTTCTACCGAACCTTGATCCGCTCGAACCCCTTGATGTAGAGAAGGGGGCTTTTGAGGACGAGGACAGTGTGGATGAAGATAGCGATGAACTAGACAGTACAGAAACGGCAGCCCTTGGCGTTACCAAGACGCACTTGGACCGCATCCGATTGGAGGTTCTCGAGATGCACAACGTGTACAGAGCTAAGCACGGCGTCCCGCCCCTCACGCCAAGCAAGAAGATAAATAAATACGCACAGAGATGGGCAAAGACTATGGCGACGACAGGCAAGTTCGAGCACAGTCCGGGCAGACAGAGACCAAACTGTGGGGAGAACATCTACTTCGCCGGATCGACAAACTTTGATCTTGCCAACATAAACGGTAATGTAAATTTTCTCAATTTAATTATTGTCACCCGCCCCTCCCCACAAGCAACGCGCCTAACAAACTGCGTATGGAGCGCTTAATTTTTTTTTTTTAAATTGACTATTATCATTTATTATAACGCAAATTTGGTAACGCATAATCCGGTATGCAAAATATCAAAACGATTATTTTCAAAATCCATAACTTGTGACCGCTGTCAGATTGACGTTTTAAACGTACTTAAATTTTAAAAGCACTGCGTGACACCATTGAAGTCTATAATAGACACGCTAACACAATTGCAATGTTTCAAACAGAACGTTTTATAGCTTGCAATATGTTTGGGGTGAACACAATTCCTTTCACATGATCTAAACCATCAGATACTTACCCTTTAAGACCCCCAAAATCAACACAATTTCAAGCCATTTGTGAGCCATGCTTGGTTTCAGTCAGAAGTGGCTAAATTTGGCTCTTGGCTAAGAGTTTTGTTGTAGAATGGAAATTCCAAGAGGGTGGTCATTTAGGAAATAATTTTGTAGTGAAAGATTCGACCAAGGGTAGTTCAGCATGTTTGCCATGCTATTCACGGCTAGACCTCAATAGGGAAATTGGAATTTAAAAAAGAAAAAAAGAAAAAAAGAGTTACAGATTTGTTTGCGTCCTACTCAACATTTGTTTGCAAACGGACTGTCCTCAGAATTCAAAAAAGTTCTTTGAACCCATTCCTGGTATTTCTTATTCTCCATTTTGGTTCTATCTATAAAGGTGGTCAAGCAACAACATCCTTCTACGACGAAATCAAGGACTACGATTTCAAGAAGCCGGGAGAAGAGCCGAAGTCTGGAAAAGTTATAGGTGAGATGTATGAAGTTTTACGGATTACAGGGGGGAAGAGGGTAGTGATCTGTCTTTCGTCTATACAATATAATTCCAGAACTACCATAATTTCAGATTTACAAATGCTCTGCCATGCTGTAACATTTTAAAAAGATGTTTGGACCAATGCGACAATACCTCTATTCCTGGATTTTTAGTTCTGACATTTCTGACAATTTGGAGGTGAAGTGAGATCTGAATAAAAAAAAATAATAAAAAAATCCTGGCGAGTCATTGGCTGAGAGAGAGGGCTTGATAAACGTATACATGTAAAGCTAAAAAGACATTAATGCTGTATCAATACAGCAGCAAGGAAGAACTACACATGATTGCATTACAGTATGTACAATGGATCTGTCTGGCAAATCATTAAACTATGTCGGCACAAGATTCTCTTAATTTACAAAAGCAGTAACTTTTTTTTCTCGAACAGGCCACTTTACTGCTCTCGTCTGGAAAAACTCCAAAGAACTCGGTGTTGGCATGGCAACCTCCAAAAACGGGCAATGGGGTCACGTGTACATCTGCTGCAACTACAGTCCACCTGGTAACTACATAGGTGCTGAGAACTACAGGGAAAATGTGCTTCCTCCCACATCCGGGTCTTAAAAGGTGAAACAAATCCAGAATTTAGTAAAAATCTGGACACGAAAATTACAGGGCTGATACTGTCTCGAAATTGATTAGGCCTGGGCTACTTGACAAAAAAAAAAAAGCTTAGGCGTGACTAACAATACTCAGGGAAACAAATTCTGACAAAAAAGCAACAGCATTTTGTTCATATATAAACATTTATATTTACACATACAGCAAGATTTATAATGAAAAAACAAATGGTTTTCCTTACAAATTTATCAATACAGCAGCAAGGAAGAAATACACATGATTGCATTACAGTATGTACACTGGATCTGTCTGGGAAATAATTAAACTATGTCGGCACAATATTCTTTTAGTCGATATGGACAAATGGAAGTACTGTAACTACTACTGGACCCAATCATCCTGACCCTCTGCACAAAATATTCCTCAAGCACAGAAAGTGGATGGGAACCAACCTACAAGTATTACCGCAAGGCCTTTTTTTTAGCTGGTAACCAAGGCCAAATTTCATAAGAGTGCTTATCCACACAAAACATCGAAGTGCGAAATAATTTTACATCAGAGTGCAAAATATTTTTGCTTACTAGAGAAATGTTACCAGTTAAATTGCTGTCTTATGTACTTTTAATTACTGGCGTCCGGCATATTTTTTATCAGCTGAAATTTGCTGGTTAATCAGTTCTGCTTAACATAAATTTACACAGGAAGCAACTTTGTGTGCACTACTGTACGAGATGTTTAATTTGACGCCTATGGTACAAACTCGGCTTTTGCAAGTGCTCTTGAAGGCATATGTAGCATGTGTGGTACATATGCATGTCAAACACTCGTAGTGGAAAATGTGGCCTTCGAAGAATTTATGGTCCACTCGATGACCAAATGTTTACATGGCCTTCATGCAGCCATCTTGGATTTCCCAACAATTTTAATTGCGACTTCAGAGTGGGTAGGAATACTCTGACCAGCTGTGTTTGGGCTGTTGATGTACCCACTGGGATACTTTGGATCGCTAGGTGGCAGCAGACTTACCAGGCAATCCATCTGTTCATGACTATGCGTCCATGCCCAGAAACGAACTCTACCTGCTACACTTCTGCATACCACCTCAGTTCCAAAGTCTACCATTTCGTAAAGCTGCTGTTAAGCAAAAAAATCCTTTGCAGTGCAAAATCTATGGCAGGGCACCAAGCAATAATGTTAACTAACTTATACTTTGGTGGGTAAACACTTCATTCAAAGTACGATTTCTTCTGAGCTAAGCTTGCTTTTTTCCAATTAATAGAAAGAAACTCGTCGTCATCCAGTAGAAATACAACTTGTGAAAAAGCACATTATTTATGTGAGTGAAAAATCAATCTCATACACTGAAAAACAAATAAGACCTGTTCTTTGCTCATCGAACGCTACTTTCTTTTGCCCATGATGTAAAATGTTCAAGAGCCAACATTGTTCCACACTGACGAGGCTAGAAACAAGACTATGCACGACAAATACGGGTAAACCTGCATTGTGTAAACAAAGCCACAGATTATTTCAGATATTAAAAGCGATAACCTAATCTCCTGTCAAGCCGATATTACCCTCCCAGGCAGCCGGATGTGCCTAGACAATAATGTGTGTGAATATCTTCAATCTTTAATGGGAACAAATTGTTACAAGTTTCCATGATGTTTTTATAATTTTGCACCGAATAAAAAGAGATTATTTATACAACAATGCTTGTCAACTCGTTTTGTTTCTGTCCTTTGTTCTACCTCCTCTTACTACCTGGACAGCTATAAGGCACTAACATAAAATACATTACTTGCACCCTTACCCTAACCCCTTACTTGCACCCCTACCCTAACCCCCAAGTGTTTTGGGCGACCGTCCTGAATCCTCCCAAAATATTCCACTTAATGAGAACCTCAACACCCAAAGGTTTGGACTTTGGTAAGAGTGTGCTACCTGGGTTTATGCAAACAGTGGTTGGCTTGCACATTGCATCAGCAACCCTTGCTCTATGAACATTGTAAGTACAGGACCATATCCACCAACATACTCTCCTCGTTGGTAACTCGACACCCAAATGGTTAGACTTGGTTAAGATTGCTACACCTGGCCCTACATGCTAATTATGGGTAGGTGGATTGTAGCTGGACTATCCTTCGAAATGTTCTACTCTAGGGTAACCCAAAACCCAAATGTTTGGACTCATATTTGTATTTCTGGTTGATGCTAAGAGTGGCTGGCTTGTATGCACTGGACCATCAACTTCCAAATACTCCACTCTATGGTAACCCAACACCCAAATGTTTGGACTCATATTTGTATTTCTGGTTGATGCTAAGAGTGGCTGGCTCATGTGCACTGGACCATCTACTTCCAAATACTTCACTCTTTGGTAACCAAACACCCAAATGTTTGAATTCTTATTTGTATTTCTGGTTGATGCTAAGAGTGGCTGGCTCATGTGCACTGGACCATCTACTTCCAAATACTCGACTCTATGGTAACCAAACACCCAAATGTTTGAATTCTTATTTGTATTTCTGGTTGATGCTAAGAGTGGCTGGCTTGTATGCACTGGACCATCAACTGTAACCCAACACCCAAATGTTTGGACTAGAATTGCTACTAGACCTGGGCCCAACTTCATAGAGCTGCTTAAGCAGAAAATATCGCTCAACATTGTCTGATAAGCAACAAAAGGCTGGTTACCACTAACTGATTGTAGATGTGACATGGTATTTTGGCTGGTAACCATATTTTGGAAAGCATAATTTTATTGTGCTTAGCTACTTTTTGTGCTGAAGCCGGGGCCCTGGCCTGGTGCTAGCTGTGAGTGAGTGACTTGTATAAACACTGTACTGGGTCAAAATTCTCTACAGTAGATAGGTTGCAATATGTCGTAAATCTGCCATCTTTACGGGCAATTTGGAACACACAGTCATGCGTTTCGCGCGAGAACGGCGTGCAGCACGCGCACATTTCACAAAACTCATTGCAGGATTGGTTAGTAAACTGCGCGGCTGTGTTAATAATTTGAGCGCTTGACGCGCCTGCAAGCCAAAATGCAGTTTGCCCGTAAAGATGGCGTCTATTGGGAACTATCTATACTCTAATTAATGGTCTGTTAAGGGTAGTAGATAAGGTTGGTGATCCCCTTATTTGCAGGTTTTATTATACATATACGTTTTTATTTCTTCCGTTTCTGACAACATATGAGTGTGTCAGACTTCAACCAATAGCCACAAAATCCCTTCACTCAATGCATTTTTTTTTTAGCAACTGTAAAAACACATGCACCTCTTCCCAGCTTTGAATATTCGCTTGCCAGAAGTTACAATCAAACTTACATTTTGATTCTCGCTCGTTAGAAAAAAGAAAACCAAAAGTCATAATTATACAAACGCCATTGTTAAATACAAAAAAAAAATGCATACAACTTGGGCATACTCCTCAACGCATCCTTGTTATGTTCATGATCAGATTAAATACATTGCTTACTATCACGTACTGCCAAGAAGTTTTGAATAGTTTACAATACTTACTTTATTAAGTAACGTGCTCTTGAAGTATCAAGCGCTGTTCCCACTACGGAGACAATACCCAGGGCATAAAACCCCACGAATTTCCAAGGGAATTTTAACCCAACCACCACCCAAGTTCATTTCACACTTGATGCAAGTTTCTTGAGCAACAAATGAACACCCAGCGTGCTCATCCTGGGGTTATCTCCCCTAGCCCTACTCCAAAGCAGAGGTTGCCATTTCCCAACAAATGACATTTTTCCCGGGACATTTTTCCATATCAAGTGTGAAAAGGTTAACCACATTTTCCTGGGAATTTCCCGGGAAAAAAAACTGCTTGGGTGAAAGAGAATTTTAATAATATCACTGAAAGCTGAAAGTCATGTGGCTGTTTACACCCCGTTAATGTATTTTGATAATGGTTGCCTCTTTGCGTAGATCTCTTTTGCTCCTGACAAGACGACATCGTCCGGAAACTGAACAACAAAAATTTCATCCAAGCTGTTCATGATCAAAGATGCCGGTGCAACTTAATTTAAAAACAAAAAGGGGAACAAGAATTTGTCGAAAGGAAACAACGTTCTCATTGAAACATGTTGTGTGATTTTGCGACGATTAATTTGATTTTGAATTCGTCTTGCCTTCACTGCGTAGGATAGCTGCCCAGGAGAGGGCGCCCTTTAGATGTCAGCCCACATGATGACCTTCTTGTTGCGGTCACAGCTCAATAATTTATTCCCTTGCGGGTGCCATGTCACTGCTATAACTGGAGCACTGCAAAAAAAGCAACAACATAGAAATGCAAACAAGTTTTATGTCATGATCAGTTCCATAGCGAGAGGGGGGGGGGGAAATGATCATCTTTAAAACTTCTAAAGAAATTATTATAATAGAGTCTTAGATAGCTCATGATTTACCAATAAGGTACTAAAGGCGCTTGCAAAATAAATAAAAATAAAAAAGTATCAAATCAAGCAGTATCAAATCAAGAATAATATCAAATCAAGAAGTATCAAATCAAGAATAGGCCTATATCAAATCAAGACTTATCAAATCAAGAATTAATCAAATCAAAAGGTATCAAATCAAGAATTTATAAAATCAAGAGTATATAAAATCAAGATGTATCAAATCAAGAATGTATCAAATCAAGAATATATCATATCAAGAATTTATAAAATCAAGAATATATAAAATCAAGAATATATAAAATCAAGAAGTATCAAATCAAGAATGTATCACATCAAGAATATATCATATCAAGAAGTATGAAATCAAAAATCAAACCAAGAAGTATCAAATCAAGAAAACATCAAATCATGAAGTATTAAATCAAGAAGTACCAAATCAAGAATATACAGATCAAAAAGTGCCAAATCAAGAACATACAAATCAAAAAGTATAAAATAAAGAATAAATCAAATCAAGAATCAAATCAAGAAGTATCAAATCAAGAAGTATCAAATCAAGGAGCATCAAATTGAGAAGGAAAAAGAGAAAGAACAATTGTGGATACACATCAGAAATATCAATGGAAAACAAAATCTGGAATTATCAGTTCTGTAGTTTTCCCATGCAGTGGCAATAGAGTTGAATTGAATTGAATTGAATTGTCTTTTAAGTAAAACGTCCCACTCACTTATGCTCCTTTATCGTCTTTTCAAGCTTCATCGTCAGCATACTCCAGATATAAATAGCGCCATCTTGTGACCCGCAAGCTGCGTACTGTCCATCAGGACTCAACGACGCCCTGGTGTAATCTAAGAATACTTTAAACCCCTCAGCACTGTTGACCGAGAGAACAAAGTTTGCAAAGTTAAACAATCTGTAAACTGACTATCATTTTGCAGTCTGGCAGAGTGTATCATCTACGTGTACAATGTATCATCATTCTCAACTATGTGGAGGATATTAGATGGTCAGGCAGTAGGAGGTTTAATTGTGTACTGTGTTGATGTATTTGCAAGATATCATATTACAGATTGGCTTGGTGCATTCATCAGTTAAAACCACAGTGGATGATATTTACTGGTCAGACAGTAGGGGGGTTGAGTGTGTGTCATGTAAAAACATTCACCACATATTAAATGGTCAGACAGTAGGAGGGTTGAGTGTGTGTCATGTAAAAACATTCACCACATATTGCAGGCTTGCAGATCGTTTACCTCTCTATTAGAACCACAGTGGATGACCTTGAATGGTCTCGCAGTAAGAGGGTTAAGCAAGCAACCAAATCGAACTACAGAAAGCATAATAAACTTACCAGACTGTCCCGGCCACCTTGTTCTGTCTGAGGTCAATGAACTTGAGAGAGTCATCTTTTGAGCATGACAGGAGATACTGCCTGTCCGGACTCAACTCTAGGGATGTGATTTTACCTGAGAGTTCAAACTCATTGGCTCTCGCATCACCTGACCTGAAAATATGAAGTTGGGGTCAAAGGTTGATTTTCACAGCTTTTTCAACATCAGTGAAGTTACATATTTATGATCTTCAACGAAAGAATCAAATCATGTGTAATAAAAAAACAATTGTTCTTGTGTTAAATATTCACCTCGTGTCCCAGAACCTTATCTTTTTATCGAAGTGGCCACTGATTATATTCGTTCCCCTACCGTCGCTCGTGACAAGATCATTGCAGCTTGACCCGGCAAATATAGTTTTAATACCTGAAAGGAAGAATTATCAGGTCTAAGAAAGAGTCATTGATGAAACATGCCAGAAGCGTTTGGAGGCAGAGGTTCTAGCTCCGAGCTACAAGGGGGGGGGGGGTCTAAATGGGGTGAAATTAATCCAAGAGGACACATAACACTTGTAATTTTAGTTCAGGAAGTAGCGCATGGCACATGATGCCCACAAGATACGCAATCAGACAGCCTATTCATATTTTTAAACAAGTCGGCTGTGTCTGACCTTCGGGTGCATTTTTTACAGTGGCAAATGATCAATGTATTAAAAGGCGGAGCTTAACCCATACCCGCCCTGACTGATCACTGCCTAAAGCTCATGCAGCGATGGCTGCTGTGTAACAATTAACATTTACCACCTTGCAAAAAAAAACCACATATCCCCCAAAAAGGGATATCTCTTGGAAAGAGAACACAAATCTCTATAATGTAACTCATATTTTGTCATAGCTTTTACCTGATACCATCAGTGAGGGGAGTATAAAGAAAGATAATGACTTATTGTTCGTCGGCTGGTTTTCCCAACAGTTAGGCATTAACAGTGTTCTATGGGAAACCCCGTAGTTGAGCAAAGGGTCAAAACATCTGTCAAGAACTGATGACAACGAACTTACATGCTCGACTCCGCAGATCCCAGATTTTGAGAGTTCTGTCGTGACTTCCTGAAACCACCTTATTTGAATCGCCTAAAAACCTCGCTGCTAGTACTTTACCACCGTGACCCGTTAACGTGTGCTGTCAAGAAAAAACCGACAGTAGTTTCAACTCCCTCACGGGTAACAATACAACTTTAAGCTCGGAATGCAAAATTAAACAAGCAGTAACTTGGGATTGAATCTTGTTTGACCATCTTATACCTCGGGAAAAGACCCCAGGGTTAAATAATCTCTGGGGGAATTTAAACCCCACCGGCACACTGTGTTACTTTTCATTCCTGATGAAATTTGGTATAGGGAAAACAGTCCATTAACCCTGCGAGCCACCGATGTAAAATATTTACGCGCGTGCCCGAAGGTGCTCACGCGGTAGGCGTTTTATGTTGGGGTGTAAACAACTGTGTTTGGGGTCACAAATCTTGTTCTAATGGTCTGAACAGATGAAATCTAAGTTCACTGAACACACACACCAAAGATTTTAACATTCTGGCAATTTGACGCATTGGTTCACCACAGCCAAGGCCCAATGCAATCCATACACCAAACAGCCTGGTACTGCACAAATAAAATGCCGCCTTGTCTCAGACCCACATTTTCTCCCGCAAGCAGGGGCAGTTATTTCCTAGGATGTTCACAGGGTTAGCAATTCAAATGTGAAACCCTCAACCAAATAATATTCCCAGGGTCTTTCCGGGAAAACCAACAAGCGTGACAGGGGCTTTTGGGTTTAAGGGTCAAGCAAAAGCTACGACCATTCTGAGATTGTAGAAGGCACTCACCCGTAACCTATGGTCTTGCGCTCCCCATACTCTTGTCGCGAAATCGTTTGATGCTCCGAGCACAAACTGCTCCTGCTGATCAAAGTCTATGCACATGACGGCTGCGTTGCTCCCTGCTAAGCTGCCTTTAGACTGGCAAGACCCAGATACTTAAAAATGAATAGAAAAGCCATCGTTTGTCAAATTTATTTTAAGGGTTGAGAGATAAATGTCCTGGCTATAAATCAAAGTGAGGTATAATTTTCAACTTCTGAAAAAAATAAAAAATAAAAACTGCGAGCCAAAGACTAGGAGCAAAGCCTGTTTATAAACAGACATTTTCAACCACTGCACCGTAAAAAGTAACTGCACATGTTGGTGTTTTAGCAGGATCTGCTACAAAACAAGCCAACTATTTCTTAACCTCAGCAGTGTGGGTCAAAAACCAAAAATGGCACCACAGGGTAAAAAGAACAACACAAAAATCCCAACCAAGGTGTAAATGTATGTATATTTATTATTTTTAGATTTTACAATTTTTTGTTCTTAGAATCAGCTGGAGAGGAGAGCCTCAAGACTGAAACGTTGTTTCTTTTTCGGCAATCCATCGGGCTCCAGCTGGGTCACTTACCTCTTCCTGTGTTTTGTTTTTCTGCTTTCTTTTGAATAATTTTGCTATCTTCACGGTGTAAGTACTTTTGTTCATGATTGCCGGAGAAATAAAGTGTATATTAACATAAAAACCAGCTATAACAGACCAAGATTTATAATATTAATGAAAACAATTATGGATGACACTAGATCCAACAATTTCTTCAATAAACTGGGAAAGATGAAACTCACTGTTCATGAATTCCCATAGTTTGACTTTTCTGTCGTGCCCAGCAGTAGCAAACGTCCTCCCTGATGGACAGAACCTCACAGCGTTGACTTCACCGTCATGTGCCTCCTGAAACAGTGAAGATAAATAGAGCTGCTTAAAGCAAAAAATATTGCATAACAATTTTCTGCAAAATGAGCAGGATACCAGTCACAGATAGTACAGGTTGCATGGTATTTTGGCTGGTAACCTTATTCTGGTAAGCATAATTTTGTTGTGCTTTGTAAATGTTTGTGCTTAAGCAGCGCTATGAAATTGGGCTAGAGTGTGGTTACTGACCAAGTATGAACACCATCAAGTATTCATGGACTCGTAATTTGGGGGAAAATTCATAGGACTACGGGGCTTGTAGCTCAAACTGTTTACTGGACCGAAAGGTAATTTATAAGACCAGAATCAAAACCTAAGTTGAACAGAATCAAGAACTAAGTTGAACAGAAACAAGAACAAAGACAAAATCTATCTCATTTGTCTTATGTGTAAGTATAATTCAATACACAGATTTAAAGGGTACTCCACAGATCTTCATTGTCAACATTTTTCATAAAGACACGACACACAATGAGGTATTGTTATAATTATCCATATTAAAAACACAAGTCCACCGGGCTCGTCCGGTTGTGAGTTTACTGGCCTGCCACTAAAATCACTTGGCCTCGGCCTGCAGTCCAGTAAAAATACCAAGCCCTTGTGGTTGGACAGTAAGACAGAATGACAATACTCACCAATTGATAGACTGGTTTATCAGGTACTGAAGCACTGATGCAGATTCCGACCGGGGATGGCAACGGTGAGTTTGGAAATCGTGATCCACTACGAGGGCAACAACAAGAAACAAATAAAGTGGGTCTCAGTAGAATAGGAATAAACAAAGCTGACTGGCTCCAAACAGTCACAACTTTACTGTCACAGTCTTTTTATGGAGAAGTACGGAGAACAACAACAAATTTAGCAAACAGATGGATAAACAAAATAATTAAAAAACCAAACCTAGCAATCCATAGAAAGGAAAAGTTTTATAAGTCTTTTTGTATTCCAAAATGAAGTTGAGCCAACAAAAGTTGAAGAAGAAAAACAATATCGAGCAAACAAATAATTACAGTAAACATTAACACAACGGCAATACATAAAAGGACAATCTTTAAATGTTGGTTAAAGGGGCTGTGTCGTCATGATCAAAGCAGGTCTGTGGCTGTACATGGAAGTATGAACTCTCACCCAGTTACAACACCTGAGTGCGTGCTCTCCATAGATAATGGTATGGAGGAAGGATGCCTGCGTGCAGCAGCAGAGGGTGAGAGTTTCGTAAATCCATGTACAGCCACAGGCCTGCTTTGACCGTGACTGCAGAGCCCCTTTAATACTCAGAAGTAAAATTAATTTCACTTTTGTATTTCATACTTAAAAAAAAACCCAATAAAAAGTTGATTGTGGAGAAACCTACCAGTCATCTTCCACTTCTTTTTCCTTGGCTGCTTCCACCAGCTTCTTCTGGATCTCCTCTTGTTTCTTCTTTTGCCATGTCTCGTTCTCCTGGTTCATCTTGAGGGCGTCTTGGGCCTTCTCCTTCATCCACCGCATCACCAGATCGGTATTCTCGTCCCTCACCTTGCGTATCGTTTCCTCCGTGGTGCTGTACAGGAGCTGAAGCGTCTCGTATTCATCCTTCAGCATCTTTAAGGTATGTTGGATACAAGGAGAACATGTTCCTTGAGTATTGCATTTGAAGGTAGCAACAAATTATTGTCTGAAAATTTACCCTCTTTGCAGAATAATGAGTACAATAATAATAGCTGCTTCTTCTATAGTGCTAAAGTGACCCTCAGTGATCCTCATGGCACTCCAACTACCCCTGGTCACTGGGCCATTTATTTTATTCCATAAACCATCTCAGCTCTCTTGGGAGTATACAGCTAAATATGTAGCACACCAAGCTAAATCAGTCACAAGAACCATCTATGCCCTCATAGGTACCCATAGGTGAAGAGGAGCAACAAGTGATTTGCTCAAGGACACTGTCCAACCTGGATTCGAACCCACATCCTGACTTAGCCTTCAGAACTTGAGCCTGGTGCATTAGACAACTCAACCACGAAACACCACTCAGAGTTTGAGGCTTAGCAAGACCCATGTACAAATCACTATGTGCCCGGGAGAAGGGCACAAGACTCTATGCCCTTCTGCTGGGTACACAAAGTACTATTTTCTAGTATCAAAAGGCTGCAAGCAATAAAATGGCTCCTGACAATAACAAAAAGTAGCTTTACTATAACATTTTTTGTTACTAGAATTACTCCAAAGAGATGTTTTACACAAAGTACTATTTTCTAGTATCAAAAGGCTGCAAGCAATGAAATGGCTCCTGACAACAACAAAAAAGTAGCTTTACTATAACATGTTTTGTTACTAGAATTACCCAAAAGAGATGTTTTCCCATTTCCATGCAGAATTTAACCTTCCTATGATGACTAATGAATGGCAGAAAACCGATTTTACACTCAGTTGTCTTGAAACACAATTTTGTACATTAATTGCTTACGCCCTTTCTCCAGTAACGTTTGGTTACGTCAGTCTTATACCCACACGACGAATTGTCAGTCTTTCGATACAGCCATACATTAATCTCATCCCTAAAGATTGAGTGCTGTAACGAGTCACCTACAGCTCTAGTCCCACGTCAAACCAAGACAAATTGCCTTTGAGTCTCAGTCAAGTCATGTCATTCGACGCTAACATCAAGATTAGAACATCTCTTACGTCGTTTGTTTTCTGGAGTTCCATCAGAGCTACCTCAAGGTTCTTCAGCTCATCTTCGTAGGCGTTGATCTTGATTTCAGATTCCTGTAACCTGCAACAATCATTCATCAGAGAAATTTGTATTAATATGCAGGCCTGAGACAAGTCATGAAATGCTTGTCACATTGATAGCACACCGACTCTCTCCGGGATACTGGTGATGTTGATTGTGAGACTGCTGGCTCCTATAAGACCAATCCTCTTGCGCCTACAGTCCGGACCACAAGTCACCTACAATAGCAGTCTCCTGCTAGAGCAGTCTCCTGCTAGAGCAGTCTCCTGCTAGAGCAGTCTCCTGCTAGAGCAGTCTCCTGCTAGAGCAGTCTCCTGCTAGAGCAGTCTCCTGCTAGAGCAGTCTCCTACAAGAGCTGTCTCCTGCTAGAGCTGTCTCCTACAAGAGCTGTCTCCTGCTAGAGCTGTCTCCTGCTAGAGCAGTCTCCTGTTAGAGCAGTCTCCTGCTAGAGCAGTCTCCTGCTAGAGCAGTCTCCTGCTAGAGCAGTCTCCTGCTAGAGCAGTCTCCTGCTAGAGCAGTCTCCTGCTAGAGCAGTCTCCTGCTAGAGCAGTCTCCTACAAGAGCAGTCTCCTTCTAGAGCAGTCTCCTGCTAGAGCAGTCTCCTACAAGAGCAGTCTCCTGCTAGAGCAGTCTCCTGCTAGAGGAGTCTCCTGCTAGAGCAGTCTCCTGCTAGAGCAGTCTCCTGCTAGCGCAGTCTCCTGCTAGAGCAGTCTCCTGCTAGAGCAGTCTCCTGCTAGAGCAGTCTCCTGCTAGAGCAGTCTCCTGCTAGAGCAGTCTCCTGCTAGAGCAGTCTCCTGCTAGAGCAGTCTCCTGCTAGAGCAGTCTCCTGCTAGAGCAGTCTCCTACAAGAGCAGTCTCCTGCTAGAACAGTCTCCTACAAGAGCAGTCTCCTGCTAGAGCAGTCTCCTGCTAGAGCAGTCTCCTGCTAGAGCAGTCTCCTGCTAGAGCAGTCTCCTGCTAGAGCAGTCTCCTGCTAGAGCAGT
Source organism: Pisaster brevispinus (assembly GCA_023634235.1). NCBI lineage: Eukaryota > Metazoa > Echinodermata > Asteroidea > Forcipulatida > Asteriidae > Pisaster > Pisaster brevispinus. Next base: position 10,998,783 of record JAMKCF010000014.1, on the reverse strand, counting down.
CTCCTGCTAGAGCAGTCTCCTGCTAGCGCAGTCTCCTGCTAGAGCAGTCTCCTGCTAGAGCAGTCTCCTGCTAGAGCAGTCTCCTGCTAGAGCAGTCTCCTGCTAGAGCAGTCTCCTGCTAGAGCAGTCTCCTGCTAGCGCAGTCTCCTGCTAGCGCAGTCTCCTGCTAGAGCAGTCTCCTGCTAGAGCAGTCTCCTGCTAGAGCAGTCTCCTGCTAGAGCAGTCTCCTGCTAGAGCAGTCTCCTGCTAGAGCAGTCTCCTGCTAGAGCAGTCTCCTGCTAGAGCAGTCTCCTGCTAGAGCAGTCTCCTACAAGAGCAGTCTCCTGCTAGAACAGTCTCCTACAAGAGCAGTCTCCTGCTAGAGCAGTCTCCTGCTAGAGCAGTCTCCTGCTAGAGCAGTCTCCTGCTAGAGCAGTCTCCTGCTAGAGCAGTCTCCTGCTAGAGCAGTCTCCTGCTAGAGCAGTCTCCTGCTAGAGCAGTCTCCTGCTAGAGCAGTCTCCTGCTAGAGCAGTCTCCTGCTAGAGCAGTCTCCTGCAAGAGCAGTCTCCTGCTACAGCAGTCTCCTGCTAGAGCAGTCTTCTGCTACAGCAGTCTCCCTGGACAGTCGCTGTATAGCGCAGTCGCGGGAGAGCTGTTACGCTTTCACCTCGACAAACAATTAACAACTTGTCCACAAGTCTAGATACTTAATGACGGCATCGGTCGTCGCCTTTGTCATGATTGTGCCCTGTAAATTGTTCCAATAGAAATTTGCAATTTCCTCATAGAGGTGCACTTTACCAAAGAGAAAATGCCACGGTGCCCTTGCCCTTTCAAAAAGCATCGAGCCTGAATATTACCGTAAACATTATTTCTGCATTGGATTTCAACTTTGGTAAGGACAATTCCAGTTTGCAGGGTACTGTAAAAGGGCACTTTAGTTGACCAAAAATATTGAAACATTTCGAGACATGGGGCGATAGAGGCTAAGGACAAACCGATGTACAGCCCAAGTTTAGTACCTCGTCTCTCTGAGTTGTAACTCCTTGTCTTTCTCTTGCACCAGTGCACTGAGGTCAATCAACTGTTGGGCATTCTGTACACATACACACATAAAAAGGCAGGTCAAAGGTCAAGTTACAAGGTCATACTCAGATCACAATGTTTGTTTCAGTTTATTTCAAGTGTTGCTTTTACAGACACCTATGGATCATACAATATCAATTCCAAACTGTTGTCAATAATTAAATATAATTGCTTCTCTTAATCCAGGTGTATAAATGGGAACCCAAGATGGCTGAACAAGTACTGTGATGGATGAACACCTTTGCGCTAATTTAAACAGCTTGGAGCTAGGGAGTTAAACAAGTTTGAGAATCGGTCCAAAAAACACCTTAAAGGGAACGTATACCTTTGGTCAAATTGGTTTTCGGAACCGTTCAATTGTTTTAATCCTATATAAATGTATATATATACAATAAAACTAACCAGTGAAAATTTCATTTCAAAACATTGTAGCATTTTTGAGATATTGTCGAAAATCCGGAGCGGTCATGTCCACGCAGGAAGAAAAATCCATGATTGGAACACACAATCTGAGAAATGTATCTGACGATTAACGTTTCTCAGATTCAAATTGCGTGGGATAGAAACCGAATATATCGTTTTCCATAACTACATTACTTCAAAGTGAAATGATTCTCAAAATGTGTCATATTGAAAGCTGCTGTACTTCTTATGTACACAGTAAGTTTTTATTGCCATTAATTTTAAGAGTGATTACCAATGTATACCTTACACTTAACTAGGATGTGCGCTGTACAAGAACCAAGAATTGTTCTTAATAATATTATTATTACACTTACCTCTCCTCTTTTACGATGCAGATCAGTCAGTTCCTCCTGAACTTTGTATAGTTTCTGTTCCAGTGCTTGGGTCTTCTCTCCTTTCGCCCCTGAGTTGCCAGCCCTATAAACAAACAAGAAGTAGCTAGAAATTGGAAGGTCTTGGGTTCGAATCCAATACAGAGATATGTATATTGTGAGTCTCCAGTTAAAACTCAGAAAGTTTGGAGGATGGTACAGTGCCAGGGATGGGATTTGATGAATGTGAAATGTCCTGAAATAAAAAAGAAAAGCTTGGGCCATGATATCATAGACCTAGAGCCACCCTGATGTTACAATTCTTGAGGTTTACAGACACTGTAAGTCATCAGAAAGACAAAACAATAGGTTGGGGTACAACATGGACCACTTCTTTCTCCCTTTAGCGACGGTTTTACTTCTCTTTAGAAAATTTGTCTCAAGTCTCAAGAAGATTTTAAGAAAATCCTGAAACCTAGAAAAAAAAACTAAGAAACACAATGCCTGCAATGTTTTTAAATCTTATGGCCTAAAAATACACTGTAAGTAACTGTTTTAATGTTTCATTGATTATATTTGTCACCTACCTTCACTTGATAGCATGTAAATTGTACTATGAATGTACACCTTTGTAATGAATTTTTCATTGCAATTTTAATGCATTTTTTATGTACTATCGATTTTGTATTTTGCTGTGACTAGTTAATTTTAAAAATATGTTCATTGTATCCTGTGTCTGTAAGTATCCCCAGATGGTGTGGGTGAAGTATAAATAGTAAAAAAAAAAATATTTTCTTTAAAAAAAGAAAATAATATTTACATTAATGTTAAAACGAAACAAGCGTCAGGTTGATGTTTATAAAGCATCTCTACTTCCTTGATCGACTGAACTGTATGTATTGTATTTCTAATTTCCTGCTCAGGATAACAGAGTACAAAGAAAAGCTCTGTGGGAAATCCTTGTAATCGTGTGTAAAGTTCCTGTTTTAGGTGAAAATGCAACTGGAAATAATTCCCCCCAAATAACCCCCAAAACAAACAAACTAATATTGAAACCCTAATGGAAATTGACTGGGTAAGTTTGAATTGACCATATTTTTGACCGCATGAGGGTGCTTTCATCAGGGAATGTCTTGCATCACAATAGCAGTTTTAGCTTATTATAAATGCCTGTTTGTAGTTTTCTTGCACCAATGAAGAAATACATAAAAAATAGGGATAAAAAAGGGAAAAAACCCTGTTTGTTTACTTGTTTTTCATCATGTGAAATTTATCCACACACATGTACGCCCTCACATGGTCAAAAATATGGCGAATTAAATTTGGGGGTGAACAAAGAAGACAAATTTACTAAAGGGAGATCTGTTCCTTTGACCTCCGGATTAAAATGCTGGCCTTCTTCATGTACCAACTGATCTGTCTAGCTCTAATCAAATCATTCTTCCTATTTTGTCAATATCCTTTGGGGGGGGGGGGTGCGATGCCAGTCAAACCACTCAGGCCTGAAGTGGTCCATGAATGCCTCATTTACAAAGTTATGCAGGCCTGGAATTTCATGGCCAAGGGCACTTCTGTCATTTTAAGGTCTAGTGGAAATTGTTTAAAGGTGCACCACGACCAAGATCAAGGCACCAGAGGCCAAGGCCTAAGTACTTCCAGGTCTGGTACAAGTAAATTGAATGTGAGGTGAACACGTGGAACCTGATATGAATACCGTGCACAAAATACTTGATGCAAAAAAATCAAAGGTTTTCAATGAATATAAGCCATGCTAGTCTGACCATTCAATATCACCCAAGCTGTGGTTTTGAATGATAGATTCAATATGATAGGCTATCAAAAAGAAAGGACTTCTCTACAGTACACAGTCAACCCTCCTACTGTTTGACCATTCAATACCATCCAAGCTGTGGTTTTGAATGATAGATTCAATATGATAGGCTATCAAAGAGAAAGGACTTCTCTACACTACACAGTCAACCCTCCTACTGTTTGACCATTCAATATCACCCAAGCTGTGGTTTTGTATGATAGATTCAATATGATAGGCTATCAGAGAAAAAGGACTTCTCTACAGTACACAGTCAACCCTCCTACTGTTTGACCATTCAATATCACCCAAGCTGTGGTTTTGAATGATAGATTCAACATGATAGGCTATCAAAAAGAAAGGACTTCTCTACAGTACACAGTCAACCCTCCTACTGTTTGACCATTCAATACCATCCAAGCTGTGGTTTTGAATGATAGATTCAATATGATAGGCTATCAAAGAAAAAGGACTTCTCTACACTACACAGTCAACCCTCCTACTGTTTGACCATTCAATATGATTCAACATGATAGGCTATCAAAAAGAAAGGACTTCTCTACAGTACACAGTCAACCCTCCTACTGTTTGACCATTCAATATCACCCAAGCTGTGGTTTTGAATGATAGATTCAATATGATAGGCTATCAAAGAAAAAGGACTTCTCTATCGTACACAGTCAACCCTCCTACTGTTTGACCATTCAATATCACCCACAGTAATTTTGAATGTCTTTTTTATGCTAACTTGCAATAGGACATTGTGTGGTGAACTGGTGAATGCATAACAGTCAACCCTCCTCCCTTTTGACCATTCATTATCACCCACTGTGGTTTTCAGTGAATAATGTTAATACAAACTATATCAGCCTTCAGTATGAAGCCATGTGGTGAATGCATCCTCATAATACACAGTCAACCCTCCTACTGTATGACTAATCGCTATTATCCAACCTGTACTTTTGAATTAGGGGCCTACATGAGTGCATGGTAAGCTCTGGCAGCCTTCAGCATCATACATAGTGAATATTATCACACTTTGAAACCTTCTTAATGTCTTATAATGCATGCCTACAATGGTACCATGTGGCCAATGTGTCTACACAGTGCACAGTCAACCCTCCTACTGTCTGACCATTGGATGTTACATATGTGTAGCACTAGCAGGCACATTAAATTTATTATTCAAAACCACAGTGGATTCACTGTAGTCTTGAATGATGGACATGATAGACCTATATCATGAAAATAAGGCCAGACCTGCAATGTGATATCATGTGGTGAAGGCATCGTCTACATACATGTAGTACACAGTCAACCCTCCTACTGTGTGACCATTCAATATCCTCCACTGTGGTCTTGAATGCTAGATAAAATATGACAACTTGCAATGTGATATCATGTGGTAAATGCATAGCCTGCAAAGTACAAGGGGGTAGGTCTGTGTCTTGTCTCTATAGTAATACACATGACCCATGAAGTTATAAACCATGTAAAGTTGAATGGTTTCGAATGGTTGGTGGAACTCACTGTCAATAGAGTCACCAACAGTAGGAGGGTTAAACTGCTCCAAGACTCACCCTGATTGGACTTTGATCTGAAGCTCTGCATTCTCCTGTTTGAGTTTTTCCACCTGAATCTGCAACTGGATGTTTTGAGTCCGTGACAAATCAAGGTTGCTGAAAAGTTTGTTATCTGTTGGGAGAGTCGCAAAACAGTTTTTTTTTTCAATTAGGCTACTCTGTGGCAAAACATTTCATCTAATTGAAGGTTAAGTAAAGACTTGGTCTCCAGAACGATCATACAGCTTGTTGATTATTGAATGATGTAGTCTTAATGTGTTGTACCAATATGTGTAGGCCTAGAACTTGAGAAGGCTAAACAATGCAATGATCATGTGCCAATACTGCATGCACTGTCGTGTTGTGGTCAATTGGTCTTGTGGACATGGTGGATCAGACTCAAGCTCTGTTGGCCTAGTCATCAGAGTGTGGGTTTGAATCCCTGTCACGGAACATGCACTGAACATCCGCAGGGACTGTTTTTTGGGACTTACAAATTTAACCATGATGGATGTTACTCTGGTTCCGCAACAAAATTTTCGTTGTAACTTCATAAGGACGAGATGGGAATTCGGACTTCACTTCCCTTACTAAAACCCTCGGGAGCCACAACTCAGAAAAGAAAGGTAGTGCTATCCATTTTAAATCTAAGAGTCGCTTTCTATAGAGTTTATTTTTGGAATGAAGAACAAGATTAGTAGACACCATGGCTTGAACCTTGAGCATGTAGCTTCGGAAACACAGACAAATATGCTACGCAGTCGTACTACTAAATGCAGCAGTGGTCAGAACTATGAGGCAGTTAAAACATTTTACAATTTCGGCTACTCATGTCACATCAAAAAGGGCGCCATACTTTCAACCGGGTTAGTGTTTACTAAAACTTAGCCGGTACCGGAAATATATCCACGGTAGTAAGGCACTACCTTAAACTAAGGCCTGATGAAAAAAAGTAGGACGAAAACAAATTGTTTTTGAATAGTTTTTGCTACTAACGAACATAAAAATGATCATATTCATGAATGTAGTCTAAATGCCTTATCTACTGACTGTACTGCCTACTGACGACAGATGTGTGCTGTAGTGTTATTGTGTGTTGTGTTACTTAGTTTAGCTGTTAACTTTTTTAGATCAAAGGTGTTTTTTTTAAGTAACAAATTTATTACACCGCACACCAACACACTTCATTCAAGTCAAGATCACGAATTTTCCTTCCTCGGTGCACAGTGTGCAGTAGACAGTACTAAAATACTACTAACTAGAGTAGAGTAGTACTTGTGTACACAGACTTAACATGACGTAGGAAAATAATGCATGCCCCCCCCCCCCCGCGGATGGGTTTGTTTTGGTAAATGAAAATGGTAAACTTCACTTCAGACTTTAAAAATATTTTACTTAAACAACCACTTCGAAGTACATGACGTAAAGATATATGGCAACAAAAGAGAAAGTAGCTATGCTACAGACTTACGTGATTCGAATACTGCTTTACATTTGCCCGATTCCCGTTCATTTCTCTTTTTGATCTGATCCAAAACAACAGCTTTCCAGTCGACGGTCGGAAAGTCCATGGTAGTCGCCATATTGAATGTTGATGTAACTTTTCCCACAGATTTTATTATCGGTGCACTAATTTTTACCTTTTACAATCTGAACAGCGCCCTCTTGAGTTTTGTCAAGTCTATGCGTCATTCTTTCCAGTTCTCGTGGAAAATCCCTTCATCCGTCCGACCATGGAGGTAGGAAATAATTATAGTCCGAAATACAGTCCTTCCTCCACGGTCCGACGGTCGGTGTTAATTTAATAATAATATTGACGTTTATTTTATTCTCAAGGTTTCTTTAATCATCCAAACATCAATCTACATAATATTCTGCAGGTTCAAAGCCAGTAAAAACTGAGACTATGCTTACATGTCCCCCGTCTTTAATTATACAACCTTTGTTTACATGGTCACGGTGTTCGTTGCAATAACTGATTACTACTATTTGTGTTGCTAGAGTGAGAGACCAGTAGATTATCAACACTACAGCGCCATCTTGCGATCGAGTATGAGCCCCCCCCCCCCCCAGCGGATTCAAGATGTTCAGTCACTTGTGTTAAAAAAAATAAGTTTAATTTGTTGAGTTGTTTTGTTTATGTTACAACACTCAAGTTCAGTTATTAAAATTGTAAAATTACCCAAAAATTGAAATAAATAACTAAAAATGTCCACTGTGCGCCGACCTTCATTATTATTAATACAATGGAAATTTATTATTGTCTTCCATCACAGACAATACTTCCTTTCAAAGTGAAAAACCTTCATCAGCCATAAAAAAAATGATTGCAGGGTGCAAGGAAATATCATATACAAGCAATAATAATAGACAAAAGTATTTATTTAATTTTCACCATTACAAAAAAAAAATCATTATGTTCGGTCCCAAGAGTTTAGCAACTGCGTTAATTAATAAAGCGAATATCAACTGTCGAAAACAAAAATACGTGCAATGCATAATGTATAATTTATAATGTAATTAATTCTGATAAAATAGAATTAGCTGTTGCAATAAACTGCTTAACCAAAATGACCCATGGTATAAATGCAAAAGTAGTAAATATCCTGACGTTCTAACCCTATAGAAGAGTCTTTCTGGAAGGCCAAATGACAACACACTCACACATAAATTTAATTCTATAATATTGTTTGTACCATTATAAATCAAAGTACTTTTTGCCAAGTTTCGTGTGGCTCATCAGTGCTAGTCTTGAAATCAAGTCGGTAATTGTTGTGTGGTCTAATTGCGGGGACGTTACACACATCCTCGATCCGACCATTGCATGAGTGTATATAATCGCACTGTGACTGTTGCATGAACGGCAGGACGTTTGTTTGTAACAGGCAGAGCGCTGGCAGACAAATAGACATTGACTAACGACTTGTCATCAAGTCTACATCAGTGCGGGCTCGACCAACCTTTGGCACGGTTAGTAAAAAAGGTGACACATCCGATGTGGTGGTCAGTGTGGTACATGTATAGTTGCACCATGGGGACGAGGGGATAAGGTTGACACTGGGGGAGGAAGGTTACTAAGAAAAAAGGGGTTTTCGAGTGACAGTTTTCCCATTCCCTTTTAGGTATCTTCCTAAAAGCAAAAGAAACGCAACATAACAAAACAGCACGTTACGTCATTGTACTGTCGATCACACACTCATAATGAATGTTTGCAATTACGCCCTCTACGTTGTGTTGCTATTAAGGCTGGAAGAGGTTGGATTTGTCAACGGTGGCAAGATTTACCACACCAGTTACTAATACGATCCAGTTTAGTCACTTTTGTGGCATGAATATCACCACAAGAAGACCCTCCTCGCTTTTAGTTAACATTTTAGAAAACAGTAAAGATAAATTTTTAGCTTTATGGGATTTAGGCCAAATGTTACACGTCACTATCGTTTTCACTCTCATTCCGAAACTGTTGGTACGGTGTGGATGCTCTGTCAGCCTCATCCGGTACCGCCAAGAGATCCTGCCGTGGGCTCAGCCCCGCGATTCGCCCCATCTCTCGGCGGGCTCGCCACGCTGCTCGCCAACCGTAAGCTGTGATGGAGTACACGGCCTTGAAGCAGAAGGCGCAGCCTAGAATGAAGAAGTAGCCCCCGTAGATGACAAACTGATTGAGAGGTCAGAAAGAAACATGTTGTATTATAAGTTGCGTAAAACCTTCAAACATGCTTATGACTAGAACAGTGCCCAATTTCATACAGCTGCTTAAGCATAAAAAATTACTAAGCGCAACAAAATTATGTTTACCAGAATAAGGTTACCAGCTAAATTACCATTTATTATGTACAAAATGTAACTGGTATCCTGCTTAGCATAAATATATTAAGCAATATTTTCTGCTTAAGGAGCTCTATAAAAATTGGGCCCGGTCTGAATCTACATTGCCTCTGTTGCCCCCAGTGGTAAAATATTCCTACAGACTTAAAAAAAAAGTTCTAATGGAGATGGCCTGTACAAAAGCGTCAGAATGGACCGACCATTCAATGAGGAAATTCCATGCCTGGCTACCTCCCTTGAACTATAGATCACAGGCCACGAAGGCAATGTCTTCTATTGCTCCATGTCTCCAAGTTTCCTTGGTTTTAAAGAAGGCTTACTACTACAAACTTAAAATATTCCAGTGTCTAATGCTCTTTGGTGTATGGCCATTTGAAGATGAACTTGCGGAGGATATGTCGACTCATAAATGTTTCTTACTTGCGTGTCGGCAGGAGTGTTCAGCGTCCGAGAGTCCACCACAACGAAGGTCAGTATGGATCCAAGCACCATAGCGATGAACATGTTCAACCCAAAGACTAGAGCATAACGCTCCACGGCAAGGTGCTTCGCAATCTGATACCTAGGAGAACAGAAATTAAATCAGTTTAATAACAAATTATTTCACAAAAAGGATTTGAAACTTTGAATCTAGTTCTGGGCGCCACCTACACGAATCTTTGCGAGTTAGTTGCGATGGCTCTCCCTGGAGACAATCAGAGCACAGGTCGAAACGTTGAGTTGTCACACCACCCGTTCTTTCCAGAACCATCCACTCGCAAGAGGGATTTATGTATGACGTCACCGCAAACCTCATTCATAAGACAGACGTGTATTTATCCTCTATTTTATGTTTTTGCCTGGAAAGTTTTTACAGGGTTTTGGACACACTATAAGCCTGTCATCCTCAAGGACAGCTGAACACTCAAGCACCTTGTTTTAGATTGATTGCATGCATGCATGCATGATGTACACAACATTTCTGGTTCACATAGCAAGCAACCCTGTCACTTGATTCCTCAGACTTGAGAGCTAAAGTGATTAAGTCCACTTTATGAGGCATCCTTTGTTTTAAGTACCAGAAATCTATAATAATAATTGCACAAGTAGTTGGTTAGTTGCAATAAGTTGCAAGTCTTCAGGACTGTTTCGCATGTGATGTCCTTCACAACACTGTATAGTTTATACATGTAGGCCAAAATTCGTCCCAAGTAGATGTGCTTTAACATCGGATGTTTTTGTTTGATTGCATTTTCTACTCATTTAAATACATTAAACTTATTGCAAGTTTGTGTATAATATAATTCAAACGGCACACTTCACGTCTCGAGTTGCTCAGTGGTCCTTTGTGTTGATTAGCCATATTGCTTTTCTTTGTTGACAAAATAATTACCTCAAACTAGATTCAACGAGATTTGTTTACGGAACATCAAACTCAATCTTACGTTGCTATAGTAATCACCAATTGATACGAAGACCGGAAGACAATGTAGAGGACGTAACACAGCCAAATGTTACTAGTCACTCCCATGACAACAAGGATGGCGGCATCTAAGAGGGAGACCACACCCAGCAACAGCTCTCCAAACAGACGCCAGTCCATCCGAACAAACATAATCAGGAAGGCAGAAAGCGCTCCTGAAATAGAATCAAACAAATCCACCAGATATTCTAGTTGTGTCATCATTCTTTGATGTACTTTATTTTAAGGCGCAGCAGGAATATATTGCTGTTGATATTTCAGTAGGTGTTTTCTTGTGTTATATGTATGTGTGTAATAGCCAAGAGGTAAATAACCCTTTTGTGGCTGATGCAGACAAACATTAACCGCAATTTAAAACTTGAAATCAAGTCGAGGACGACGATCATCGAACTAATGTGCTGGCGTAAAATGACACGATGCCCGCAAAAAGTAGGCTTCCTCGGCCGCAAGTGCATAATTTCATGTGGTAAGCAGCTAGCACCATGCATGAAACTGGACTCAGGCCGCGCTGCGAGTTTGATCTGGGGCACATGAGTTTGTGTGGACTTTGTTGCTTTCAAAATAGTGAACAGGAAACAAAATTAATCACAGGTGACCGAGTGACTCAGCTATGCTGTGTTGGGCAATCAAACTCAGCTCTTTACGAGAAGCTGAGCTAGTCTCCCAAAGCTGAATTTACTTGTTCTTAGAAAAATGTCAGCAAATTAATGCCATGGATCATCGTTATGGTGTTTGATCATGTAAAGCTGTTTGGTTCGTCTACATTGTAAACCCTTACCGGTTAGTGTTGTGATGGCTTCAACGGCCCCATTGTACAGGTCGGTATCCAAATCACTGTTCCCAGGTTTCTTATAAATGATCTCCCACAAGTTCTGTATGTAGTTCCCGACCTGGTAGTCGCCACACGTGGCGAACGCCCACCACAGGGACCACTTCAACAGATGAAAATCCCCGTAACAGTTCTTGAAATCGCTCCACATCGGAGCGAAGTTCGCCCAGCAGCAGTCGCGGAAAGCCCGGCAAGAGGTTGAACATCGCCCGCTGGAATTCTCCAAACTCGTTGATGTCTCTTGGTGATGATCCGAACCACTTTCAGTCTCGTTTCTCGGCTGTTGCGCATGTGCATCCTCACTTTTGCTATCTTCACAAGATAGCCTACTTTCATCCTTAGACTTGTCCCTGTCCTTCGCTGCTCCTCTATGGAAATACAAAGTCTGTCTCACGTTGGGGAGCGCCACAGCAACGAAGAGCGAGCAGAACACACTCACCATGGAAATGACGTTGAGTCCGTAGTATGACGTCAACTTCAACGAGATGAGAAGCTGTCCAAGTGCACCGGCGATGAACTTGCCCGTCAGAATGGCGCTCCGAGTGTAGCTGGAGACTCGCTGGAATTGCTCTCGCGGTACGGCGGCAAAGATGTAGGCATAGTAAGCGATTTCGGTGGCAGTCGCAAATCCATACAAGAACTAAATATATACACGTATTTTGATAAAATCAGGCAAGAAACATAAAATACCATAAAATAGATAACTTACGGACATCAGGAACTTTAAGTTTCCGAATTATTCATTTAACCGCAAGGTTAAAAACATTTTGTTTAATGAAGCTGTAAGTTTGCTTTTGGTAGCATATTATATTATATTAAATCACTGCTAGTTTTATTTGCATAAAACATTAACACTTTATTCTCGGGTGAAATTAACGAGAAGAGGTTGGGGGAAATTCAGTCAACTGTCAGTGTTCTTATAAAGAAAAACTCAGAAGGAATTCAACTGTTACTGATTTGGGCTGCTTGGTTACAATAGCAAAACCCGGGCGAGCTCGGTGGTCTAGTGGTAAGACATTTGCTCTAGCATGGCAAAGACCGTGGGTTAGAATCCCACCCTAGTGATTTGCCTATGGATATTTTTCAAAGGACTAGGAACAAAGTGATTACAGCGCTTAATGTATGGGCAAATAATAGTCTTTATCCCCAATGCAAAATTACCATGTAAAAAATGGTCTTTGTTTGAATAAACAAAATCAAGAAACCTGCATAAATATCATCTGCAAGACGCCTTCACCCCAAAGCAGCAAGCCCCACGTCCCGATGAAAGTTAACCCTTCGAACACCACGACCGGTTTGTACCGCAGCGCATCCGTGAAGAGAAACACCGGCACGAGGGCCAGCATGTACGTGTAGGTCCAGTACGGGTACACGACATTGTCCAGGTCACCCTCGCTGATGTTCTTCACCTCGATGAGGTACGGGGTGAGGAAGGGTTCGGACGGCCGCATGGCTTTGAAGAATCCGTAGAGACAGATCAGTGCTGTTGCCAGGATCCATCGCTTCGGGTGTCGATATGTGTACCAGGCACAGGCCGAAGTGAAGCAACTCTAGCAGTGCAGGGAAAAGTAAAAATTATTGCATATTACATCATTATTTAAAGTAATACAACATCAATATGGACGAGTACATTCATTCCAATCACTAGTTTCCAATAAACTTCAAATACAACCAACGTGAATTGTAATTAGTTGGTCACGTTTGACAAGAAACAGGCGGCCACTTATGCAATGGACTTTGTGCATCTTTATTGAGCTTGTTTTGAAATTAAGCATCCGAAAAAGTTAAAATAAGAAAGAACGTGATATTGGGGGTAATATACAAATATTATGATCTAAACTTTGGCCGTAATTAAGATGACAATGACCGTAAGAACAGCGTTCCACGGTAACAGCACAACCAAGACTTCGGGTCCAGATCATACAGCTGCGATAAATGGTAGCTTTTGGTCATACCTCTTTGCCTTAAACTGTCGGGAGGATCGAGGGTTACAATGATCGCAACGAGGCCCTGAATGCTCTAAAACGAATGACAATGCTGCTATGTTTGCACACGATAACACCGCAGCAAGTTGTGACGTCCTGTGTCTTATTAATTTAGAGACAAAGATTACTTCTGAAAAAAAGAAGTCCCGTAATGTCTATACGAGGGTATCTTGGATGAGAGTCAGTGCTGACAAAAGTTCAAAACTAGGATCCAAAGTCTACGAGCAATGCTGAAATGATAAGATTTCCACGTTTTAGCCACCCCGGGCTTGATTTCACAAGTCATTGAGACTGTTAGATGAGTTGTAGGTATCACCATAGTGATCTGTATTGTGACATCAAACTTTGCTTTGCCGTTAAAATGGATTGCCAATTTCACGTCTTAAGATCAATCTTAGCTCTTCGTAAAATCGGCCCCTGAAGTTATAAATTCCAAGCCCTTTGGGGAGTAGTATCCTCAGTAACAGACAAGCAGATCAAAGAGCAGGATTTCTTTGTATCTGAAGAAAATAACAGAGTTGATATAAAACAGTCTGAACTCAGACACGAGTCTGAAATTTCTCATCACCAGATATGCAAATGAGTTGAACTTTATGGGATCCCCAACCCGGCATGCACGGTGAGAATCATTCGATTCGCAATAATTGACCCCCTTGCATATGACGTCACAAACCCCCAAAACAGACCCCTAACCGTGGTCAACGAAGAGCTATCATTGGCTGAGAGTTGTGCGCATCCCGTACACGCGTGCACATCTCCATTGTTTGGAATCAAAGGTGCCAGCCAGTACAAGGGTCATGTCATGATGGAGTACATGAATGTTAGAACAAATAATAGCGGTAACAAACATTATCAACAGTATCAACAACACAACATTAGCTCACTATGTGATCATTTCTTTCAAAAATATGTCAAAGTTGGAAAGAAGCCATTCTTAACGGCCGATATTCTCTCAAAATGACTTCGCTTGTGTAAGGGCTTATACCTCTTTAAAGTTGCATGGACCGATTTTTGAACGAAATTTGACAGATGATGCAGTTTCAAAACGAAAAAAACATACGGCGCCTTTCGCGTAATGCTACAGAAAATGCACATGTGACATTAACAATTGTTTGGGCTGATGGACGTGAGATAATGTCAGGATCCCTGCAATAATTCAGTTTTAGTTTCTAAATAATCACCATTTATCATTGGTGGAATTTGTTCGTGCAATACCTTAAATGAAAGCTGTAAATCTCTCCATTCTACAAACAAATATCTATTTTTTTTTTAAATCAGCAAAAAATCGGACTTAGCACCTTTAAAAGTTTAAACACAGCAACAGGGTAAACTAGTATTGTTTCTTGAGGAATAGGCCTATATTTGTACAAATAATACATGTTGTCAAGATCCAACTTTGCTTTAAAAAAAAAGTTAGTAACCTGTCCTGACGTTTCGACCCTAGCAGAATCTTTCTCGAAGGTTAAAAAGATCCAACTTTTTTTCACTTTCCCCAGTTTTCAAGTTCATGTAACTTTTGTACAAATTGCAAATAAATGTATCATTTTGAAGCAATGGTCAGCCAACCATTGTTTAAACACCTGAGTGCTAATACAACAAGGTCTGTATGACAGCTTAAATTTCGAGATTAAACAATTAAAAATAGAACAAATGATTGTTGCATTGTAATATTTTCAAACAGAGAGTCTTTATGAATGTCCATTTGAAAAAGAAGTGATGTAACTTAAATGAATGCAGAAAAAAAGTTAACTATATTTAGGTTTAAATTAGCATAAAGATCATGTGTTTTCTCAGTGTGATTATTTTATGAAATGAATTGAAATGAACTTCAAGCAGCATCCTCACGCCCCCAAACAGTAGTCTGCTGACCAAAGGCAAGTTAAAAAAGACAAACAAGGGAGATCATAACCGATCAAGTCTCACCAGTATTCCGGTTGGATAGTTCACTGTTGAAAAGCATTTCTGTTTATAACAAGCTCATATGGACTAGTGAAAAGGCAAGTGCAGCAACAAGCTGACTGTTCCAATGTTAGGCCTATAGACAGATTATTTCATTGGCAGATATGAAGAAAAAAAGGACTTTCAAGTTACTTCAAAATAACCAATTATTCCCAAGTAACCAGCGAAATCGTTTCGTCAGGTGCTATTTAATTTTGAGAAAGATGCAATATTGTATCATTTTGAAGCAATTGACGAGTGACCATTGTTTGAACGTGTGAGTTTTAACACAAGATCTGTCTGACAGCTTAAAATCATCACCATTTTTGCTCTCGCTTTTCTCGACGGTCAAAGACACACTAATTTAATGTAAACAGGACAGTGGAATGATATTTCATACTAAATACTACCCCACAAATCTACATTAAAAAATTTTTTTTTTAAATGCAATTATCAATGATACAATTTCCCTTGAGGACAAATCCCGAGTCTTCCCTAATAATTGGTTTACTTCTACACTAATTTAAAACTGAAAGCTTGATAGTATAATTTATAAACAACTCACCACATTTGCCGAGCCTCTCTGGAGGACATCAACCATGCTGTTGTCTTGTCAGAGTTAACTTTTACAGTGAGTCTAGTCTAGTTTACAGTTGGCTATAAAAACAAATGTGAACAACCATAAGACTAGTAATCATTTTTTGATCTTGTTATCGAACACTTAAATCAATCAACATGTTTAGTTCTTATCCTTGTCACATTGGGTCCTACATCTTGTTTTGTTTGTTGAAAGCTCTATAATATGGAGTATGACTAAGTTAACTCACATTAATCACAAAAACTTCTGTCTCAACAATGTTAAACTCAACGGACGACCAAGTTTAATGACCCCGGCAGGCCCCGGCAAGATACAAGAAGTATGTTTGCACAAACTTGATAACATGATGAACTTTTCTATTACTATCTGACACTAGGCAGTCCGCATAGTGTCACGGTGAGTTCAAGGGTAAATTCATAAAGGGCAACTGCTGAAACAAATGTGCAACAACAACGAAGGCGGGAACTAAAATGTTTCATAGGTTCTTTGCGACCATGGCCTGATAGCAGAGGACTATTAAAATCTACACCACATGTCCGTCCACCAATCATAAATATTGTTTTGCAGTTCAACTGCCATGCCAAACATGCCAAGTACACAACACAACAACTGAACTACAAGTACAAACAAACAAAAACAAATAAAAAAGAAAAGAAACAACAAACAGGAGATTTCATTTCTATTCATACCTGAGAGGGCATTTTCATTTTCTTGGTGGCGTTGGTTTTTCGTCACTGCACACAAAATATATTCACACTAGACACCAAAATGAATGATTGTTATTATTAATATTATTAATTAACAAACGTTTTTGACAGTGAAAAACACACCTTGCACGCACATACTGCAAGGGCTAGGCATCATGTGACTTATCACGTGAGCCGGCCAGCATTTAGATTGCCTCGTTACCATTAAGATCGCCCCCTACGGACACAATCGACGTACAACAACGCCCTACCTGCGAAAAAGGTTGTATTAGACCGAAATGTGTTTGTTTGCGGGTGTACATCCGGGACATGTAGCAACTGCCCGCCCTTGGAAACCCGCCTTCATGCGACCAGATTCAGCAGTTTAACATCGTGAAAGCTTGGCCAGAGCATCAGGTACTGCTTAATTGATAATCGATGACGAAATAAAAAAAATGTAATGTTTGTGATGCGCAAATTGTGGTGTGAAAACTTGTGTTAGTGCCTCCTTACTGGTGGATGTTTGTTTGTTCGTTCTTCATGTCCGTTGAGGAAAGTCGTCTGGATAATCAAAATGGCGCCGGCAAGCATTGCTCACTCGCGTAGTCGCAGTGCAGTCAGTAGCCACTGAATTACCCTCTCTCATTTATATCACGAAGTGTTGGTTGGGCTTTCTTCTAATGTCAATAGATTTGATTGTCTCTGTGTTTAGTAACTGTGTTTTAAAAAGGTTGCCCTTTTTGTGGCCTGATCATCATCATCTGATGCAAAAAGCAAAAGATGGGGCACTTGGTGACTGAATACCGACTGTTTTCGTTTGATTGCATCTAATTCGAGAGAAAAAAAATAAAATTAAAAACGCGACTGCATGCTGCTTCCCTAAACTAAGACCAGAAGACAGGACTGGCTGTGCCATATATATGGTCAAAATGCACTGTGGGATGGAAAAGGGAACACTGTGTACCCTTTCCTTTCCCACAGTCCACATTGCTTGTCGAACATTGTCAGCAGATTGTGCCCCCGGCCAAAAAATAAAATAAAAAATAAAATAAAAAATAAATAGATACAATAATATTATAAGTAATACAAAAAGTGAATGAATCTTTTCTACTTTTAATGAAAAATTTACTTTCAATTAACAAATGTGTCCAGGATACACGACACATTTGTCTGTATTTGGCGAAATTTCTTTATTGGGGGGTGAGTCGTGGAATAAATGGGAATAATGGATTGTGAAGAGGATGTGGGGTCATAGGGTGGGGGTAGATTCTGCTGTAGTGTTAGTGTTTACTGTTAGGCCAAGTAAAAAAATAACATGTTGCTCGTCCGGACTTTTAAAAAAAGTTGGTGAGGGAGGTCCTTGTTATTTGTTATTTTCCAATTTGTTATTTTTTTTCAACATGGCCGCCATGTCTAAGATGGCCGCCATAACATACAGACCTTTCTATTTACAACGTAACAGCCCAAGTTTTTGACAACTGAGGTTGAAAAGCTATGGAAAGTCATAAATGCAAATAAAAAACAGATAGTTTGTAGCAACATTTGATACACATTTATTAAAAAAACAAATCTACCAATCATAAGAGATTTATTTATTTTTTTCCCCTATTTTTTATTTTTTTTTAATAACAAATAAAAAAAAATCGATGCGGCGTCCAAAGTTGGAGCGGGCGGGGACGAGCAACATGTTATTTATTTTACTTGGCCTTAGAGGCAACTTTGTGAGCTGGACATTTTTTTATCACTGCAAATGAGCAAACCAGCAATCCACAGCATGTTCCCTTTTTGGAAACCAATAATATTTTTTGTATTAAATAAAGTATGTTTTCACATTTAATCAAACAGATTTAAACATGTCAAGAGAATCAGGCGACTCTGGGACTGAAGATGTAAATATGGATATCGATAATGGTAGCCAAGATGAAGCTAACGTCGACAAATGCAGTCACTCACCAGACAGCGGGCCTGAGGAAATCCACCAGAATGCTGGCGAAACTAACGAGGATGCAGAGGAAACCTTGAGGCTAAAGGTCAACCCAGTGAACGCAAATGATAGTACTTCTGTAACTGTTGACGAACCTTCTGCTGCTGTGCCCATCTCAAAAGTTCAGGTCAAAAAGAATGTCTCCTCAAAAGACAAAAGCAACGTGAAGCAGAAGAAGGTCTTGAGACATGCTCATTCGTCCCACATAGAGATTCGGATCGAAGAAGACAGCATTGGGTCCCAAGGAGATGAGACCGGGCAGGCAGATACAATTGAAGGTGTGGACAACGGCAGTGTTTTAAATATAGAGGTCAGCTGCTCAAATAGTGCAGCAAGTGAAACTGGGGATCTTGATAATGGGAAGGTCTACAGCTCAGTCTTGTACAGCTGTAATAAATGCAGCTTCTGCACCAGCAAGCTCAGCGAACTGAAGCTTCATGCACTGACAGAGCAGCATGAGAATATAGACACACTTGAGAATGACCTTGATGAAAATGACTCCGACGAGAACCTTCTGATAGATTACACCTGCTCCAAGTGCTCCTTCCAAACAAACCGCTTCCTCACCTACAGGGAGCATCTGTTGACTCACACCAAAATCAGCGCCAACGAGCTGTTCAAATGTCTCGACTGTGACTACACGACGCGCCACAAGTACAACCTCAAGACCCATTTGAAGAGGCATGCCAAGATTGAAGAGCTGTGCGAGGATGAAGTCTTCCGCTGCGAGAAGTGTGACTACGTTTCCCCGTACAAGCACGACCTGATGACCCACATGAAGAAGCACGATCCGGAGAAGCCGTTCCAGTGCAAGGAATGTGACTTTATGAGTATCTATAAGCACAGCTTGATCCACCACATGAGGTCCAAACACGAGAAGCTGCGACCGTACAAGTGTGAACAGTGTGACTACTGCTCGGCAAGGAAACAGGATTTGGCTACACACATGGGTCGCCACGCAGAAGAGAAGAAGTTTAAGTGTGATCGTTGCGATTACGCCACGCCCTACCGAGTCAGCTTCAAGGCCCACATGGATAGACACCTCGGCAACAAACTCTTCAAATGTGAGCATGAGGGCTGTGACTTTGCCACCACCACGAAGCAGAACTTGAAATCTCATGAGCTACGACATGCCGCAGTGAAGCCCCTAAAGTGTACCCTGTGTGATTTTTCTGCCACACATCGACAACAGGTAAAAAATTAAAACCATTTGTCTGGTATAAATGATTACATTTACAATATTTGAGATTGAAGTTAAAAGAATGAATTTCAAACCAAACTGGGCATCAAGCCTGAAGGTGATAGTGTCTTCGGATTCTAGTGCCCTGGTGTTCCTAACATTTTGCCTCGTAAAACGTTTCTCACACTCCAATTTTCCAATGTGTTTTTATCTCCCACTAACTGGCATTGACAGTTGACATTAGTAGTTTTAAGTTTCAAGACTTGTTCTAAAGCAGCAATTTTCTCACAGATGATCAACCATGAAGTAAAGCATGGCTTGTCCGACACAGTGACACGAACCTACAAGTGCATCTCCTGCGAGTACACCACAGGTCACAGGTACAGTCTGCAGCGCCACATGAAGCGTCATAAAGCGGACCGCAAGATGCCAGACAAGGACTTCATATGCCCGGTGTGTGGATACTCCACAGGGTACAAGAACAGTCTTAAGAGGCACATGGCCAAACATTCCGACGTCAAGCCCTTTAAGTGTGGACACTGCGAGTACTCGGCTATCAATATGACCCAGATGCATGTTCATATTGCAAAGCATACCGGTATGAGGATTGAGCAGACCAGGGGCTAATTTCATAAAGCCTGTTAGCAGATTGTTTTCTGATAAAGTGCAGGGCTTCAGTTCATTTTAACTATCCTGATTGGGGTATCTTGATCTGTTGATTGGGGTATCTTGATCTGTGGATTGGGGTATCTTGGTCTGTGGATTTGGGTACAGTGTATCTTGCTCTGTGGATTGGGATATCTTATTCTGTGGATTGGGATATTTTGATCTGTGGATTGGGGTACTTTGATCTGTGGATTGGGGTATCTTGATCTGTCGATTTACAGATCATGTCATTGGGTTGGCTGTCCTATGTCTCCTGATCAGTGGACTGATGAATGTATGGGGGCAGTCCTGATTAGTGGATCAGTGTTTCCTGATCAGTGGATTGGGTAGTCCTAATCAGTGGATGGGGTCTCCTGATCAGTGCTTTGGGATGTCTCAATCAGTGGATCAGGACACCCCAGTCCTGAACAGAATGCCCTGATGATTGGTTGATCGGGGTGACTTGATTAGTGGATTAGTGATTCTGATCAGTAGATGGGACGTTCGTGATCAGTGGATTGGCTGTCCTGATCAGTGAATTGGCTGTCCTGATTGGTGGATTGGGATGACCAATCAGTAGATTGGGGTCCTGACAGATATTGGTGTCCTTACCAGAGGGGTGAGATTATTTAGAAGTTTAACCTAAAACTTAAAAATGACCATTTCAGGAATAAAGCCCTTCAAGTGTGACTTGTGCACCTATGCAACGGCTAACAAGCAGCACCTAGTGGGTCATATGGCCAAGCACTCCACGGTACGTCTAAACTGCACAAAGTGTGAGTTCTCCACAGCCTGGAAGCAGAGACTCAGAGCCCACCTTAAAGCCCATGAGACGGGCACACTGCATCAGAAGAAGGATCCCACCGAAGCCAGCGCAAGAAGCGATCAGGTACTAGGAGACACGCTGAGATGTTTTTGTCAGCTGTGCAGAAGGAAATGAGCCTAAAGCTACTTTCTTCTGCCGGGTACGCAGAGTGCAACATTTCGGAAGGTTGCCAAGCACAACTCGTAGCCACTACTAGGTCTTCTTTTGACCTTATTTAAGGGTGTTGTTTGAGCTTGTGACATCATATCCAAGGAGTGTAAAAATGTCATCCTTGAAAAAAAAAATTGTTTGTGTTTGTTGCTAGAAAATGCAAAAAAAAAAATTCCTTTCCACTTTCCCACAATTACTAAACAAATAGCTGAAAAACGATCAAACTCTCACATTCGGTTTTCTTGAAACACAATCTTAATTGCTTATGATCAGTTGCCGAGCACACTTCTGTTACTTCCTTCTTCTCTACACTTGTTTTGTATTCACAAGCAAACTGCCAACAGGTTTATTTAATGAATATTGCAGGAAGCTGCCAGCAAGGATGGCGGGGACGAGGGAACGTCAGATAAAGATCAAGCCCTCAGTGAAATCTCAAGCGCCATTGAGGCGTTCAAGAAAACTCACAGTAAAGAGGATAACGACATTTCAGTCAACAACAATGAGGAGGAGGTAGGGCAGGCATTTAGCTTGGCTTGGCATTTCACTAGTCCGTCCATGTTTTTCACTGGTCCATATTTCAAATGAAATAGGGATGCTTTTCAACGCCGAACTAGCCAACTGGACCACTTGGAGTGAAATTTGACTGGTCCTGTGGTGTTGTAACTGGCCTTTGGCCAGCGGACTAAAGGGAAAATGCTGTTCAGGGGTCCTGATAGTATGCTGTGGACATATTGGTCATCTTCCCCTTTGTGCAGTAGCCGTAATGAATATTGGGTCTTTTTTTTTTTGCCCCAAAAGGGGGCAGACAGTTTTTGCTTTTGTAGCCTCGGATTTAGTAAAAAACATCTGTTGCATTAAAAGTTTATAAACAATACATCAGGACTGGAATTCTATGTTTGAGAGGGCAAGGCCATTTTCATTTTTGCAAAGGGCACTCCCGTTGCCAAATCTTTAAGTCTGTTTGAAAGGGCACCAAGGCCAAGACCAGGGCAATGAAAGCCAAGGCCTTCGAGGTCTTGATTTAAATCCAGGCCTGATACATCAAACGGCTCGCTGTCCCCGAAATCTTGGGGCAGGGTTGAATTGGAGCTCGGGGAAGGGCAAGGGAGCGGTGTTTGAGTCAATAATTCAAGTATGCAAGTTTTAAACATGAAAGATTAAATAAATTACAAATATTGTCCAATGTAATGCAAGTCTCCTTTATACTTGCTGATAAATTGAATCATTGATATCAGTAAATCCTGACTGAATTTCCGGTAGGTTCATGAAAACGGAAGTGCCTCAAATAGTGATGTCGAGATGAGCGCTACAAGCCAAACGGCTGCTGGTTGTAACAAGGGCGGTAGTCTGGAGCAAGTCGGAGAGGTAAGGAAATGAGCATTCTCATGATATTTGCACTTCAAAACTTGTCTCTGTAAACCACAAATACTTCCTTGTTGATGAAACTCCTCAATTTGGCCAGGCCCTCTATTGATCTAGCTCACTATGCCAAGTGCAAAATGTGCAAGGCTTGTTTGCAATTTGTGGTTGGGTGTCAACACATCAGACTTAGGCGTTTAAGGGTGTTTGTGGTTGTTACTCTGGGCTTAAACCTTCTACTGTCTGACCGTTTAATATCATCCACTGGTTTTTGAATGACAGATAAACTAGGCCAGCCTGCAATATGAACATGTGGTGACTGCATAGATTACAAAATCAACAGTCAACCCTCTTACTGTCTAACCATTCAGTATCGTCCACTGTGGTTTTGATTGATAGATGCACTATGCCAGGCTGCAATATAATATGTGGTGATTGCATCTACACAGTACACAGTCAACCCTCCTACTGTCTCACCATTGATTATCATTCCCATAGTTTGGAAAGATTCCAGCCTGCAATATCAGGTAGTGAATACACATTGTGGTTGTGTGCACAGGTGCCACCACACATACAACCCAAGCAGTTGAATAGTTTCAAATGCTTAATCACCTCGCTGAGAAATGTCACCAAGAGTAGGAGGTCCAACAGAGAATCAATGTAGAGATCGAGAAACATACCTTACGGATGATCCTCTGCAAGCTTGACCAACGATGGGCACTGATTTTTGAAATGTCTACTCTTCCCCCAGGTGCAGCTCATCGATGAAGATGGGAACAAGATGTCGGCGACCGTCCAGTGCATCAATGGGAAACAGACCATTGAAATCCTAGTAGGGAACGGCATCAAACAGACGGTTGCACTGAAAGACCTGCAAAAAGAAGGCTGCCAGGCCTTTAGTAAGTTTTCACAAGTTTTTTTTTTTTTTTTTTTTTAAGAAAGTAACAGCAAAAATTAGGTGCATTGTAGAAGTTACAAATATAACTCCAGTTTTATGAAACGTCAAAGCACACAAATTGACTAAATGCACAAAAGCGTTTACCAGCTGTTCATGTAAAGGTCGGCTTTCTTGCAAGTTCAAGTGTGTAACGTAACATAACAGTCTCAATTTCTAAGGCGCTATTCCATCGAGGTCATAGCGTACATAATGTAAATTAACATGGACAGAAGGAGTCTGAAGAGCTTTACGACAAAAAGAGATACTAAGGGATTCCCATATGACAGGAGGTAGATTGTTTCACTTCATTGGAACTTTGTTTGCACGGGGAACATTCAAGTGAGTGATGTCAAGTGTGGACCGAAGAAAACCAGAAGTGTAGTCGGTTTACTGTGACAGTAAATTGTCCAAGGATTTATGCATGAAGACGGGAACGTCTCAAGAATGTCTGTCGTTGTTTTCTTTTCTCCTGACAGTATGGGAACAGGCAGAGGAGGCCGATGGGACAAAGCACATCCGGGCCGTGTCACCCACCAAGTCCAACCCAGAGTCCGAGAGTGAGATGTCGCTGCTGGTCATCGACGAGATGGAAACGGTGTGACATGACGATGCCTCAAATCTCCTCCAAGCCCAGTGGCAGGCTGCTTGCCTAGCCTGACGTTATGTCCACATTATCTATGGTTGATAAGAGATAGCGAGGCTGTTTGCAACCACACTCCGTGGCTTAATCGCTGCTTGTATCAGTGAAAGACCAATTGTTATGTGATTGTTAAACAGCCATTTCTTTGATGCAGCTTTTTCAATTAACTCACGATAAAATAACAACATTTAGGCTTACGTCTTCCCCCACACCACAAGTTTATCCCAGTCTACCCCTTGAGACCAAGGATTTTTTCAAAAGGGATGTAGGTGTTTTTGACTGAGTGAGGACGGGTCCTTGTTTCGTTTCATTACAAAACCAATAGAAACATCCAAACATTGGGGGAAAAAAAGAGAAACCCTTCATTTACCGGATCGACAAACGTGTGTGCAACGGCCCACTTTAGCCATCCAACTGCCAACTTAATCGTCAAACTTCAACCAATCCTTTCATTTTCGTACATATGAGTTGGAGGAAAGCATGTACTTTTGCCAGAAAAAAAAACCCTGAGACCCCACTAGTCCTGGGCACAAAATGTAACAAAGCACAAAACAATTTTGCTCACAATAATAAGGTTTCTAGCCAAAATATCATTTAGATGCCAGCTGTTACGGGATTTTCTGCTTAGTTTTGCTTAGCAGGAAACTGTTAAGCAAAATTGTCTATGCTTTGTGAAACTGGGCCATACGCATAGTAATTCATGGTTGTTAAGCAGTTGACTGGTCTGTGTTCTGACACCCCTATGTTCCGACTACAACTTGTGATCTACCAGCTAGGGTTAGGGTCATGGTGAGGGTGAGGGTGAACGTTAAGCTGGTTTATGCAAAAGCGAATTTGAAGCGAATTTTTGTAACGCAATAATCAGTACGAACTGCTTTTCCAACTGTGATGCAAGAAATTTCGCTTTCGGGTAAAGTATAAACCAGACTTTAGGGTTAGGCTTAGGAGCTTACGCTGTAGAGTTGTCAGAGATAGGGGTGTTGGAACATAGGTGTGTCAGAACCGTAGGGGTGTGGGAACATAGAGGTGTTGGAATATGGGGCACAGACACTCGGCCAAACTTGCACTTAACTGCTAAAATGATTATAAAAAGTTAAGTTATGAATGTGTGTTAAATTCATCCTGTACATAGCAAATGAACTTTAGAAAAATGTACCACACATGGAAAAAACTGCGCGTGAATAAAATTGTCTATTTTTGCATAAACTGTGTTTGTACTGTTATCATTTTTTGGTTGTTAGATTATTATTGTTGCTGAGTTATGACTTATTAGTTATAGAGTGAGTGGTGTGGTTGGGTTGGGGTTTGGATTATTGTTGGGTTAGGGTTAGTGTTATAATAATAATAATAATAATAATAATAATAATGGCTTCTTATATAGCGCTCATATCCGTCACTCAGTGACGCTCGAGGCGCTTCAACATTAATTTCCTGCAAGGTATGTGGGGCTTCGTTTGAAGTATGAGACCTACTCCTTTACATAGCACCATGTAATGGTTTACAGGGTGCTGTGGCGCAATATGCTGCCGATCAAACCAGGAACACCAGGGCGAACCCCTTCTCTTTTCGATAAGTGTACTGGGTTCTTTTACGTGCATTACACAACACACGGGGCCAACGGCTTTACGTCCCATCCGAAGGACGAAGCAATAGTGTGTCTTGCTGAGTCGGAAACACCAGAGCTTGAGTCCGGTGCTCTTATCCGCCCGGCCACGACACGCCATAGGGGTGAGGGTTGGGTTGGTGGCGAGGGTTGTGGGAGTGGGGTTACTGTTCTTTGGGTTGGGTTAAAGTTGGGGTTTGGGTTTGTGTTTGTAATGATAAGGTTGGGTTTTTGGTATTGGTTGGGGTTAAGGTTCAGGTAAGTGTTGGGTTTGGGCGAATGTTGAAGGTTATGGTTAGTATTGGGTTAGGGTTGGATTATTGTTGAGTCGGTAGTAGTGTTAGGGTAGGGGTCTGTGTAGGGGTTGGAGCAATTGTGCCTATGGTATTGGTTGGGGGTTAGGTTAGTGGGGTTTTAGCGAGTGTTGAAGGTTAGGATTAATATTGGGATTAAAATTTCGATCGATTAAGAAGACACGATCTTGAAAAAGACAAGACAAACATTTGTGTATATATTACAAAAGACTGAAAATGTAACAATAATTTATTAATTAAAGAACTCCGTGAGCGTACGTCTGCTAAAAGGCTCGAGTGACAGCTAAGCGTAAAATGAGACAATCGAAGAATTGGGCCATGGTAGAGTATTTGAACGTTACTTTATACATTTACGTATTAAACCGACTATAATTTTGAAACATCTTGCCCAGTTAAAAATGTTAGGTCCGATTTGTGTCAGATTTGACCCGAAATAATTTGTTCTATTGATTTGAATTGTACATCGCTATTTTTTATTATAGATTAGAGACAGATTTACTTTTTCAAGGTGATGCACGAAAAAAAAATAATAAAAAAATAAAAATCCGCCAGTGATGAGTTGTAGTGAAATGTTAAAGATTGAAAGTGAATTATTGTTGGGATATGGACATCCCACGTCCATCCATCAGCCGTGTCAGATAATTTCGCATGTTATTTTGTGCATTGTCAGTAGCAAATGCAAACAACGTATGTTTCTCGGTTTGAAACGGCATTATAAAACAAAAACATCTTAGGCGAAAGCCGGGCCATAAAACTTTTAATTGTTTAATCACATTTTAATTTATAAGTATTATAATATAATATATTATTATATATTATTTCAGTACATTCTGGTTATTGCCAGTCGATAACATTCAATCAACATCAATTCACAAATATTAAAAAGTACCTAGATAAAAATATGATGACGATATAAATAAGTCGACCATTCAATTAAAATACAGACAAGTTGATCATCGAAATACTCGTACGCAAAGTAAAATTTCCCAAGAAGCTGATCAATCTTTTTGAAACAGCTCTTTGGGGTTCCCTGTGGTGGGCACAACTGACCACAGAACTACAATAGGTCTCAACATAATGATCTTAGTGCAGGCTGGCGTAGTTATACCTATCAATCAAAAGCATATTATATTGAATGGTCAGATAGTAGGAGGGTTGACTGTGCACTGTGTAGGCGTAGATACATTCATCACATGATATCATGGTTCGGGCTGGCAAAGTTTATCAATTTCTTTGAGCTGTCAACCATTTGAAACCATTCAACTGCTTGGATTTCTGTGGTGGACACAACTGTGCACTGCACTAATAGATATCCACAACCATGGTTTCCTGTTGCAAGCTTGCATAGTTTATCTTTCATTCAAAACCACAGTGGATGGTATTGAATGGTCACACAGTAGGAGGGTTGACTGTGTACTGTGTAGATGCAATCACCACATGGTATAACATTGCAAGTTGGCAAAGTTTATCTATCATTCAAAACAAAAGTGGATGATAGTGAATGGTCAGGCAGTGGGATGGTGACGTTAAGGCTACAGGGAAATAGACTGGCTCCATTGCAGTGATGTCGCGTTATACTCGTTCTTGTAATAGGGAACCCAACAACAAGGGGAATTCCAAAGATCCATA
This sequence comes from Pisaster brevispinus, assembly GCA_023634235.1. Taxonomy (NCBI): domain Eukaryota; kingdom Metazoa; phylum Echinodermata; class Asteroidea; order Forcipulatida; family Asteriidae; genus Pisaster; species Pisaster brevispinus. The sequence goes on along the minus strand of JAMKCF010000014.1, from coordinate 10,970,977 downwards.
TATACTTTTTATATACTTTAAAAACAAGTGTTCTGTTTACATGTCTAAAGAATAAGACTGAAATCGGGAAAAACACAGATCCATAATCCCACCAATTGCATAAAATGGTCCATCCCTTTTAATTAATTAACACACACAAATTTAACTCAAGAGATCAGTCTCATTTGGGAAATTTTTGTTTCATCTCGCCCCAGTATTTTTGAAGAAAGAGATGCTCGCTCTTGATTTTTCTTGATAGGAAGGAGCCGAAGACCCAGGCTCCTATCTGGAACATGCCACCGTTGCGTCCAATTGGTAGGATCATCATTGCTCCCGCTGTCAAAAGGGCAAACAATTACAAAACACGTTTCTTAAAATGCAAACAGTGATAATTGTAAAAAAAAACAAAAAACAAACAAACAAACAAAACCCCACCAATACATCATCTGAAATAATAGAAAATAATTAATACTAATACATAGTTATGGCACTTAATCACCTACTACGTCATCCATCAATTTGAAACATCCGGGTTATGTTTGGTGGCCCAACTCTGCATTAAACCCTGAAGCATTTTTTTGTGTAGGCCCCCTATGTGTAGTAGCCTTATATGCATAATAGCTAGCATTATATAGTTTGTCTATATTATTCAAAAGCAACAGCGGACCAAATTAGACGGTCGGTCAGCCAGTAGGAGGGTTAAGTTAGAGGATTGTTTATGGGATTGTGCCTTCGATGATACAAGTATGGAATAGACCGTGCAAGTCTCGCGCGTATTCGAATATTTTTGGGACCACTGTGGTCCCACGTACATTGCTTTAACGCGTGAAAGAAACAAACTCACGCGCTTTAACGGATCCCAAATATTCGTATACGCGCGAGACTTGCACAGTCTATTTAGCACAGTCAGAATATGTCAAGATAAATTAGAAATCTATCTAAAGTTTCAAAATGGCTGCCATTGCTTGTTATTCTAGCTACAGATTTAAAAAAAAATAAATCTACGGTGATTTTATAGCAAAATGTCTTTCTCATGACATATCCTCTATCTGCCAAGTTCCATCAGAGGCATTCCCCCAAATTTCCCACCTTCGCACCACTAAAATGTTGATAGTAGTAATAGGTTCTTATATAACGCTTTATCACACCCCTAGGGGTGTATCAAAGCGCTCAGTATTTTTTCCTGCAAGGTATGTGGAGCTACGTTTTTGAAGTATACGACCTATTCCTTTATAGCATTATATGGTTTACAAGGTGCTGTGGCGAAATATGCAGCCAATCAAACCAGGAACACCGGGGCGAACCCCTTCTCTTTACGATAAGTGCACTGGGTTCTTTTACGTGCATTACACTACACACGGGACATGCGGCTTAAGGACACATCACGACCGGAACTCGAACCCACACTCTGCTGACCAGAAAGACCAGAGCTTGAGCCCGGTGTTCTTATCCACTCGGCCCCGACATCAATGGTAGTTGATGGAGATATTACTTACGGTTTGTCCAGCTTTTAAGGCCTTTCCTCTCGACGCTATACCATATATTATCAGCAGCTAATTCTCCCTGGGAAGCGGCCACGTAAGCCATCTTGGCTGCGCCAGATTCACAGCAGTCCCCGATAGCGAAGACGTCTGTTAACCCTTCTACTTGGAGGAACTCATTCACCCTGAGATGCCCGCGCTCTGTCAAACTACTTTCTTGAATATATAAACGTTCACACACAAAAAGATTAGCATTTGTTACTTTGTAGCCTACAATCAACCTGTGCACAATTTTGATACAAGTGCTGCATACTCTTAAGAAGTGATGTTTAAGGAAATTGGGTCCCAAACCAAGTGCATAAAGTGATGTATACAATTTGTGATTTACTAGCATATAAAGTGTACATCAGGTGATTTACACGTATACAGTTGTAATCTACTAGAAACCAGTGCGCCAATTTGTTGCCAGTGCTGCAAACCCCTAAAGAGATGAATTGTTTAAGGAATTTCTTCAGACCCAACACATGTCCAATTAAGAAACTGAAGATGATTGGGTTATTCTAGGTAGTGACCTACGAATCTGTGCATTCTGTGCGCCATTTGCTGCCAGTGCTGCATGCTCCTAGGAGTTGAGATGTTTAAAACCCTGGAATCCTTTTCAGTCACTGGGTGCCATTTCACCCATTTTGTGGATAGAGTTACAGTAGACCCCCTTTTTACATGTACATGTAGGCTGCCATCACTATGGTCAAACAATGGAAACATGGATATGTGTTCACACCACGCACAACTATCAGCCAATGGTTGTTCTTTCTTCGACCTCAGTGAGGGTACTGTTTGGGCTTGTATTGTTTATGAATGGGATCCTTCAGCAGTATATCCATGGTTGCTTGTGTTAAGAAAATGCCTGACCGTAAAACACGGGTATGAAACTGACGAAGATGATAGGTTCTCTTACGCAGTGACTTAGAGTACGCGGATGAATTGTACGGCTGCCCGATGCACCTGATGACAAGATCAGCTTCGATCTCAGTCCCTTTGTCGGTCTTTACAGTACATTTGGAAGATCCATCCCTGGGGATGTCGTCAAGATTTGTTACCTTCTCGCCTGAATAAAAACAAATATTGGAAAAAAATATGGATAGTTTTCTAAGACAGATTTTGAGATTATGATGCTTTGAAATGTCTTATAATAAACAAATATGTGTTTTCTCTTTCACTTAAACAAAATAAAGACACGAACGAAGGACTATGATCGATAAAATAACATTAAATATACCTCAAAGAAAAGGCAAACATTTTGTTTAGACTTTTCGAGACGCTAGGTGACAGCAGACTTGCCATGTTCTCAGAAGCGTGCCACGCTCCGGATAGCGAAAAGAAAAACAATCAATATCACGTTAAGTGTTTTTTGTGTGACACCACACTTATCTATCATAACTATAATTCTTTTGTTTTTCTGTTCCAAATGACTGTATTTGAATTTGTTTTCAACTTTTCTTTTACCTAGAACTAGTTTGACTCCCTTGGCTACTAGTTGTTTCCTGACTCCGTCTCTAAATGCAGGCCTTAGGTTATCACCCTCGACGAGGTAGTCTCTGGAGTGAACGACAGTTACGGACTTCTTGGGGTAGTCGGTGGCAATCTCACCCGCCATTTCAAGCCCTACGGCTCCACCGCCGATGACTACAATCTCGTTGGCCGACTTGACCTTCAGGAATGTAAAACAGAAAAAAAGAAGAAGTAGACGAGGGAGAAGAAGAAACAAACAACAACTGTATTATTCCCTTATGGTGGGGGAAAAAAAATTCGTCGTCAAATAACTGTCTACATAAATACAATACAAACGAACTGCATACAAAAGAAATCACAAATTGTAAAATTGCAAAATAATAATAATAGCCTCATAAAAAGACTTTGGTATGGTCGAAACGTCAGGCCATTTAATTTTTTGCATAAAATAATATTATTATCAACAGTAACTATAAGTAACAATAAGTTCTCCAAAGTTTTTCAAGACTATGAAAAAGCTCCCAAAATAGCATTTATATATTTTTGTATAACAGTTACGTTTCAGCTTCCCTATTCCAAGTAATTTATTTACAAGAGTGCATTGGTAAGGAGGGGGGGGGGGGGTGACACAGTAATATAATTTTAGGCAGTTACGCTTCAGTTTTTCTTATCCAAGTAGTTTATGTACAAGTGCATTGGTATGGGGTGGTGTTACAGTGTAAGCTTGCTTAGGGTTATTTACGTGTATAGGCAAAACAAGAGAGCACAAAACAACAGACTGACAGTGGTTGTAACATCAGCAAGTTTTCAAACTGAAAAGGTAAGATACAAGTTAAATAACTGAAATTGTTTGTCATTTTCTTACCCTCTGCAACATGGCTGTATACTTCGTGACGTAGACATCGGTGTCCTCCCCACCATTGACGTTACCAGGAAACGGCCCCTGGCTCCCCGTTGCTATGATCAGATAATCGTAGCTGATCGACTCGCCTCCAGACAGGTGCACCTCTTTCGAGTTTACATCGATCGACTCAACGGTTCCACGTTTGAAACTTTCGCCGAACGCTGGCTCGTACGGGATAAACGATTTTCCGGCGAGGCCTTCGAACATCAAAATGAAAGGCAAGATCAATTTCACCTCCAAATTATTCAAATTTGGTTACTTCGCCTGGCGTCACTTTTCTCAAGTGATGGAGCGAAGTAGGACTTGAAACCCTCCACCACAACAAATTTTCTATCCTCGTAAACAGGTTTCAAAACTAATATAAGTCACGAACATGAGAACGTACAGATAATTTCATAAGTCTGTTTAAACCGTTTGTGAATAAAATTAAACACTAGTGTTTGTCGTTTTAATTGCAAGATGGAGTTTACCTTTGAATAATGGATCTTAATTTGTGAGAAATGTTCTGTTTTTATGGGTAACGATATTTATGATTAAAATTATATCGTTTTTTTGTTGCATTATGATTACGATGCGTGGACCATTTTCTTTGAAACGCAAGCTCTTTGCGGTGCACTTATTCCGTCTTAAAAATGTTTTTAAAATCACCCATCTTCTTACCATCTTCAGTGCAGGCGCGTAGGGCTGCTAGGCAGTGATGGAAAGCCTCCTTTGGATCTATTAGAGTCAGCTGACATTTCCCGAGGAGTTTATTGGCCGCTGCGACACCACCGTAGCCACCGCCGATAATGACGACACGTTTGCCCTGCAGCTGGACGCTGTGAGAACTCCCCATCGTGATTTCAGCGCTAGAAAGAGACACCAAACTGCACCATTATTAATAAGAATAACGAGGGCTGCTGTTTTCATTGTTATATACCGCATTTGAGATAACCATGCGCCATTCCTTGCAGACTCACAGTCGGTTGTTGGCGCCCGCTGGCGGCCAGTCGTGTTTAGCGCCAGTCGTTTTGTCACCACGGCAAACAAACTTTTAGTTGTTTTAAAGTTAGACGCTGCCTCTCAAAGCTTGTTAGTTTTCCGCCTGTTCCGTTTATATTGTTAAACGTGTCAAACATAGCTCTAATATTCACAAGCAATGGCGTCAACAGAATGGGAAACCATTTTGTCTCTACTCAACTGTATAGTCAACTTTCACTTAACCTATGCAAACGCGGTAAAAACACATCACAATGTTCAACACCTCAAATAAATATCTTCCGTGGCACTAATGAGCTTCCGTACATTTCTAGCTCTTGATCACGGAATTATAAACCTTTCTACTGCAACTTCACAGCCCAAGTTTTTGCCAACCGAGGTTCGAAAACTATGGAAAGCCATAAAGGCATAACAAAAACAAATAGTCACAGATATCTCAAAATAGTATTGAACTTGTTGGAAATAAAGCAACCACTCATGGGATGTATTTTGTTTAAATGAAAGTTTAGGTGCAGAAGCGCGAATTGGGTAAAATATGTACGATTGAATGTTTAGGTAACTCCCATGCCAACCAGTGTGGTTTGTTTATCAACAATGCAAAGGTCTATATTCACAAATCAGGCAGACATCTTGTTTTATACCCAGACTGCAAGCTTCCTGCAAGGTTAGATTTTGTCAGCAAAGTCTTGCTTACTTTGGTAACCATACTATGTTGTTGTCGTCCGTCGGAAGGTCAACCGCGATTAAAACAATGCCAATCTTTTTTGTGGAACATCAAAACGGTCGAAAGTTCTTTTTTTTTTATGCCAAGCTTACGAGATGGTGTTGTTAACTAGTAAAAGAGTCTCAGCTCGACGTTTGCATTAGCCGCATATTTGTCGAATGACCAGGAAAACCTTACATCATTAGTATAGCCACCCAGTCGTCCAGTGTGTTTGTTTAAATAATAAATCAGACGATACGAGTATACATTAATCCACAAGGGCAATGTGAATGGTTGGCGACTATATAGAGGGCTGTTTACAATACTACCATGCACACACTTTTATAGTAGTTCTATACTTCATACTATAGTATGTAATTGATAAAAGTAAGAGACTTTCGGGTACACCCATGTGATCTATCTCTTTTGAAAAAAGTGGTGGTTACGTTTCGAACAGGATACTCTGCTCGTCTTCAGGAGAATGAAGACGGGGATGAGCCGAGTATCCTGTTCGAAACGTAGAGGCTCCCCTCAGAGCCACAACTTCTTTCAAAAGAGTTCTATCAGACACGAAAATGGTTGTACCTGAAAGTCTCTGAAAATTGTTAGTTAGGCCCTACCCTTCTACGATGCAAAGCTTCAAATTTCAGTTACTAGAGTATGTAGTTTTATAAGTAGCCCTCATGTGAGCAACAATTCGCATTGCACTTTTGAGATTGTGCCGTTATAGTTGAACAAGCACAATGGGAGACTAGCAATTACGTTTACGTAACAGTAGAATATGGACTTTGATATGCGGGCTACACTGGACTATTTCATACGGGCACATTTCTGCGTAAACGATCACATCTGATAAAGCACGAATTAAATTAGATTAAAATGACGAGTGTTATTTTGGCCACACCATATTCTCGTTGCGAATGCTATTAACAATGTAACTGGTGAACCAGGAGGAAAGTAGGCACAACAAGACTTTGTTTTGCAAAGCCTTTTTTTTTTAATGGCGCAGCTCAGAAACCCCCAAAAAGGAAATCAGTTGATCAGAGCATGGAGGTCTATATTTCTACCTCCATGATCAGAGTGAACATTGCATGCCCGAATGCTTCAAATGCCTGAAGCAAACAAAGAATGCGTGGCGACAGTATTACATAATTCACCATGCAAGTACTCTAGGTCGATCTGTCAATTTGAGGCTACTAAAGGAGGACTGTGTAGAATACTTAGGTTTTTTGAACTTTTATTCTACGAAAAAGAAAAAGCATAGTTCTGCAGTAAATAATACCATAGAGCAAATTGATAGTTACATACCGTGTAAACTAAAGACTGCAGCAGTGGTGGGCCCGGTGGTCTGTAGACGTTCTCCGTGAGCAGAGTCTGGCAGTGCGGTGCCCTGACCGTGGACAGCAAATCGTTAACTCCCCCCCCCCCCCCCTCCACCCCTCCTGCGACTGCTTATTGTTACGTCACCCCATGTCCGTTCATGAGCAATTTCTTACAGGTGTAGGTACATACTGTATGCAAACGACGTAGAGATATTTCTGTGATTGTGAATGGTTCTTTTGTTAGGAACCCAAACCTAAGGTTACGGCGCTATAATAAGCTAACGGGATGTCACGGCAAAGAGGGCGCAGTCATACAGAGGTAATGCAGCTCTGGGTAATATGAAGGCATATTGAGAAATCGTACAACCAGAGCAGATTTAATACTGGCGTAGTTACTCTTCACAATATATTTTTTTAACAATAGTTTTGAAGTTGGAATTGCCACTGCTGTAGGCTATATCACTTCATGTACCGCAATACACCGTTTGCCCTCTATTTTTGTTAAACGTGGGAACCATCAAATTAGACTGGTCCCCTGACTTTATCCGCAATGATAAGACATGCACTGGTCTTACAGACCCAATTATTTTATTGGATACAATGATTTCATTGGATAAACGTGCAGTGACGTAAGCTTTCCCATATCTGCGGTATAATTGGTCTGCTCCGAAGTGACGTGTTTGTCGGCTGCACCATCATCAGGCAATTTTCGATCGTCTGCTGCTGCGTGCGTGTACATAATGTTTCTATGTGTTGTTTTATTCAGAATGTAATCTGTGTACACGTGTGTGTAAACTACGAATCTCTGCCGTGTGAATGGATGCGAAGCAACTGGCAGGATCCTGCCAGTTGGCTAAGGCCGGTATTGGGCGTTTTTATAGAGCCTCGCAGTGTGAGGTCAGATGTCCAGGCTACCATCAAAAAGCCTTTTGATTGGAATGCTGTTAACATAATAATATTACGAGAGGGCGTTATGCTCAATGTCATGGGCAGCGCGCCGTATCGGCGCCTCCTCGTCACTTACCCTGGAAGGGATGTGCGGGACACCAGCGCTGATTGGCTAACCAAAAATGCATACAGTTATAGACATGACACGAGATCAAAGAACAGTGAGAGCGAACCAGTTGCTTTATGACTGTGACTGTTTTGATCGAGCGTAGGGTGGACGGCCACATCACCAGTAGACGGCCACAGGACAAAGTAAGTATATCCAATACAATTTGGATATTCCAAAGTCACATTTCCTTCGGCTATGGTCAAGCAAGGCATTCCTGGGGAAGTGGCGAGGCGAGATCGTACACCTCTGGGAACGAGGTTGGGTCTAGTTCTGAGCTGCTTATCGATAAGCAAATCGTTATGTACAGCAGTAAAACAAGCGTGAGCAAAAGTGTACATAAACGCCTATGGTGAATATTTGACAGCGCGTGAATGCATTCACGGCAATTGTGCCTCGTTGCGTCACCCATTTGCTAACAGGAATCGCCGGCAAGCTTGCGCGCCTTTTGCATTGCTTATTACGGTTAGCAGTATTTACGAAACAGAAACTAGGCTAACTAAGGGTCACTCGTTAAGCGTACGTCTGCTTACAGACTTGAATGACATTTAGTTGAACGTAAAACGAACCAATCAAAAGAAATGGGACACGATGGAGCGTTATCACGTACACTCGTGTTTTAGCATTGGCCCCTGACATTTCAGATTGATTTTATTCTTAAACATTACTTTATACATTTACATATTGAACCGAATTAAGGCCTAATTTTGAAACATCTTTCCAGTTTAAAGATGCTTGGTCCTATGTGTGGCCGATTTGACCTGAAATATACGATTTCACTTTTACTTTTTGAGGCTTTGCATGGTGAGGTATCAATGTACATTTGGTTTGCAGTAACACCATGTGTATATCTACTAGTTGTGTAGATTTGTTCTTAGAGAACTAGGTCTTGCTTTTTTTTATTCTACTGCTGCGGAGTAGATTTTAGGAATCGGGAGACTACTTCGGGAGACTACTTACTTCTCAAAAGAACTGTCCAGCTTATTAGCTACTACCTGGGCGGAGGGTAGGAAATCGGCCGGGACTACTACTTTAGCGGAGTGAGTTCTTAATTGATCTCACTCTTAGATAATTATTTAAAAACAAATTTATTACAGATTCGAGAAAGTTTTAAGTTTTCATTTAAAGTATTGCACGAAAAAAAAAAAAAAAAATCCGCCAATGATAAGTGGTAGTGAAGTATCAAAGACTGAAAAAAAAAAAAATAATTCGGGATCCAAACATTATTTCGCGTCCACTACCCATGTTAAAAAAATAAATGTGCATATCCAGTGTGTACATTGTAGATTATTCATTGCATATATTATGCAAAATTTATGTTGATTTTCGCTTTGAAACGGCGTTCTAAAAACATCTTCAGCGAAAATCGGGCCATGCAACTTCACATTACGTGTTATTTCAATACATTCTGGTTTACCTTAGTACTCTCAATCTATCCTTGCCGGTCACTATACACTCAACATCAATTCACAATATTTATAAGGTACCTAGATAAAAATATGACTACGATATAAAAAAAAGTCGATCAATCAATTCAAATACCGACATTGTATGAAGTTATTGTGACAAGTTGAAAGGCATTGGGTGGACTTCCTACTCTTGGTGGAATTTCCCAACGAGCTGATCAACTATTTTGACACAACTGAGCACAGAACTAAAAGGCTGGCAATTTCATCTATCATTCAAAACCATTATAGTAGATGAGACTGCATGGTCAGACAGTAGGAGGGTTGACTGTGTACTGTGTAGATACATTCACCACAGTCATGATATCATAGTTCAGGCTGGCATAGTTTATCAACAATTTTCTAGTTGATCAGCCAATTGAAACTATTCAATTGAATGGGTTTGTGTATAGTGGGCACAACTATGCAAATAACTAACACTATGTATTCAACAAATGATCCCTTTAGTCTTACAGGCTGGCATGGTTTTATCTAGCTTTCAATCCCAGAGTAGATGACATTGAATGGTCAGACAGTAGGAGGGTTAAGATATTCACTATAATTTCACACGCACGTACGTTTGACACCAGCCTCACAGGGAAATAGACTGTTTTCCTTTGCAGTGATGTCGCGTTATACTCGTTGTTGTCATACAGCGAACCCAACACCAGGGAAAATGCCAATGATCCATATGTATTTAAAAAAAAATAAAAACACGTTCTGTTTATGTCTACAGGTGATTAAGACTGAGATCAGGAAAACCACAGACTCAGAATCCCACCACTCTCCTGGTCGAACCATTCTAGTTAAAGACACACACATTTTACTCAGAGATAAGTCTCAGAGGGCACTTTTTGTTTCATCTCGCCCCAGTATTTTTGAAGAAAGAGATGCTCGCTCTTGATTTTTCTTGATAAGAAGGAGCCGAAGACCCAAGTTCCAACCTGGAACATGCCACCGTTGCGTCCAATTGGTAGGATCATCATTACCCCCGCTGTCAAAAGGGGAAAAAAACAGTTACCATTAAAGAAATAAGTTTCCTATAAAAACTCGAACAGCGACAACCGGTTTGTTCTAAAAGTATTCCAAGTATGGTATTTGGCACACAGTCAAAGTCAGTTTAATATACTAGCCAAATATAGCTAGCCAAATGTCTTTATCGTTTATAATACTATTATGATTAAGATGATTTGCTGCAGGGCCATCACAGAGTTTTAAATTGACAAAGTTTAGGTAGAATTACCAGCAGTTTTCAAGTTTTCCAAAAGAGCTGACATTGCTTGTTTATATATAACTATATTTATACATTTTCAAAATTCAAATCTGCGATAACCCTATAGATAAATATCTTTCTCATGACATGTCTCCAGTCTACCAAATTCCATCAAAGGCATTATTCCCCCAAATATTTCCCTTCTGCACCACAACAATGGTAGTTGATGAAAATATTACTTACGGTTTTTCCAACTTGTAAGGCCTCTCTTCTCGACGCTATACCATATATTATCAGCAGCTAATTCTCCCTGGGAAGTGGCCACGTAGGCCAACTTGGCTGCGCCAGATTCACAGCAGTCCCCGATAGCGAAGACGTCTGTTAGCCCTTCTACCTGGAGGTGCTCATTCACCCTGATATGCCCGCGCTTTGTCATACTACTTTCTGGAATATAAAAACATTCACACGAATAATTAGCATTTATTAGTTGTAATCTACTCGCAACCCGTGCACTATTTTGGTGCCGGTGGTGCATACTCCTAAGGAGCTTATATGTTTATGGAATCTTAGTCCCAAAACATGTGTAACAAAATAACTGACGATGACTGGGTTACTTACGCAGTGACGTAAGAACCCGTGTGTGCAGTACGTGTGCCATTTTGTTGCAGGTGCTGCCTGCCTCTAATGAGTTGAAATGTTTAAGGAATTTCTTCAGTCCCAAAACATATGTAATTCAATAAACTATTTCCTAAAAATATGAAACTGACAATGATTGGGCAATCTTACGAAGTGACTTAGAGTACGTAGTGGATGAACTGCCGGGCTGCCCAATGCACACGATGGCAAGATCAGCCTCGATCTCGGTCCCTTTGTTGGTCTTTACAGTACATTTGGAAGATCCATCCCTGGGGATGTCGTCAAGATTTGTTACCTTCTCGCCTGAAGAAAAAAAAATATTGTCAACAAATATGGATATAGTTTTCATAGACAGGTTTTGAGATAAGATGATTTTTAATGATGATCCGTATTTTCACTTTCACTCGAAATACGGGGGGAAATACAAACAACAGAACAGTATCAAAAGAAAAACTCAACCCCGCCACAACAAACAAACAAAAAGAATTAAGTAAAATAAAACACACCAAATGACGAATTATGATGGATAAAAGAACATGAAATACATTTTAAAGAAGAAAAAAACCCATTTTGTTTAGACATTTCGAGACGCTAGGTGGCAGCAGACTTACAAGTTTCTCAAGAGTAAGGCACGCCCAACGAAACAAAAATGAACAGTTGTGGGTTTCTTTTGGGGACGTCACACTTGGCTTTAAAATCATGTTTAATCTTTCGAGGTATACATGTATATCGTAATTATATATATTTTTTATTCTGTTTTAAATTAAATTCATTTTCAAAAGCCGTTAGTTTACCAAGAACTAGTTTGACTCCCTTGGCTACGAGCTGGTCCCTGACTCCATCTCTAAATGCAGGCCTTAGGTTATCACCCTCGACGAGGTATTCTCTGGAGTGAACGACAGTTACGGACTTGTTGGGGTAGTCGGTAGCAATCTCACCCGCCATTTCAAGCCCTACGGCCCCACCACCGATGACTACAATCTCGTTGGCAAATTTGACCTTCATGAACGTAAAATATTTATATATATATATGTTTAAATTAAGTAGGAAAAAACTGTATAATCCCTAACAGGGAAATTGAGAACTGTTTACAAATACAATGCAATCGACAAATATTAAAATCGCAAAATATAAATAAAAAGTAAGATAAAACAATAGTTAACATAACTTTTTCAAGATAAAAGGTCCCCAAAATGCATTTTGTAAACAATTTACGGCAGTTACGCTTCAGCTTTCCTAACCCAAGTAGTCTATGTACAAGTGCATTGGTAAGAGGTGGTGTTACAGTGTTAGCTTGCTCAGGGCTGTTCGCGTGTAAATGGAAAACAAGAGAGAACCGAGAAAATGTTAACGAGGGTTTTAACATCAGCAGGTTTTCAAGCTGAGGAGGTTACATGTGCGATAACTTAAATTTTTATATTTTTAAATATCCTACCCTCTGCAACATGGCTGTATACTTCGAGACGTAGACATCGGTGTCCTCCCCACCATTGACGTTACCGGGAAACGGCCCCTGGCTCCCCGTTCCTATGATCAGATAATCGTAGCTGATCGACTCGCCTCCAGACAGGTGCACCTCTTTCGAGTTTACATCGATCGACTCAACGGTTCCACGTTTGAAACACTCGCCGAACGTTGGCTCGTATGGGATAAACGTTTTTCCGGCGAGGCCTTTAAACATTACAATGAAAGGCAAGATCAGTTACACCCCAAATTATTCAAATTGTTCTGGCTACTTGGCCCAGACATCACTTTTCTCCACGGATGGAGCAAAGAGGACTTAAACACAGCACTGCAACAACTTAAAGGTTTGAATTAACTTAGAAACAACACATGCGTTTGTCACACAAAATAATAAATGTTTGATTTGCAATACCTTTGACTGTTTGTGAGAAATTGTCTTTTTATTTGTAAGGCTTCGAATTACTCTTCCTAGAGCAAATCTTTTGCATTGTGATTATAATGCATGGAATTTTTTTTTCCTTTCGAAAACGCAATCTCTTGGTGGCGCACTATTATTGTGACCCCACCTCCGCTGTTTAAAAATAACCCCACCCATCCTCTTACCGTCTTCAGTGCAGGAGCGCAGGGCTGCTAGGCAGTGATGAAAAGCCTCCTTTGGGTCAATTAGAGTCAGCTGACATTTCCCGATGAGTTTATTGGCCGCCGCGACACCACCGTAGCCACCGCCGATAATGACGACACGTTTACCCTGCAGTTCGACGCTGTGAGAACTCCCCATCGTGATTTCAGCGCTAGAAAGAGACACCAAAATGCACCATTATTGATAAGAATATCGAGGGCTGCTGTTTTCATTGCATTTGAGACATTCATGCGCCATTCCTTGCAGAATCACAGTCTGTTGTTCGCGCCCGCTGGCGGGCAGTCGGGTTTAGCGCCAGCCGTTTTGTCACCATGGCAAACAAATTTTTTAGCTGTTCAGGTTACACGCTGCCTCTCAAAGCTTGTTCGTTTTCCCACCTGTTCTGTACTGTTCAAACATACTTCTGTTCAAAGGCAGAGGCGTATCGAGTGGGCGGGGTAGGGGTGCTTACTACCCGCATCCCCTCTTGCTACCCCTCTCAAATGAAATCAAAGGAAAATAAACCAGGATAAGTTTGGGTTAAAAACTGAACATTTCCATCGTGTTTCACATGGTACTCAGTCTACAGTGCCGGCAGACATTTTCAAAAATTTGAGCTCATCAGCAATCACCTTGTTCTATCTTCAAGGACATATATAGATTTGTTTTGGACTATTCGGACTTTCCTTTAGGTTTTCATAATACATCATAATGCACTGTTGAAACCCCCATGTCTCTAAGTAACCTGCCGCTTTACTTTGACCACCATAGAAGAAAGAAACAAGCTACCAAACACGGTGTTCGGCCAACTGGGCTACGATAGACATTAGTGCCGATGACGCTACAGTGTGTAACACTTTTCAGAAGACTGGAAAACCATTGTGTCTCTGCACAACTATCGGAAATGCTGCATCCAGTTACGGCACTTCAACAATGCAGTAAGCAAACCGTGACGTCATCGATAAAGGGGTCTTTTAGGCGTACGTAAACAATTGCGTGAAAGATATAGAGTTAAATTTTACCTAAACATATGCACAGTTCTGCCGACACGATAAAAACCCATCACGTTTTCCAACACTTTACAAAATATCTTACATGGCACCAATGGGCCACCGTACATTTCTACCTCTTGATCCAGGAATGCATTAACACACCATGCGTACCAATCAAACCTATGACAGAGGATGATAGTTGGTACACGCTGCAAATGTGTGGTCAACCATGGAGGAAGGGGTCAACCACTCCATTTATTCACGAGTCAGGCAGCCATCTTCTTTTATACCAAGACTACAAGCTTTGATCATGTATACCATGGTAGCCATGCTATTTGTCAGTTAGCAAGGTCAACCTCGATCAAAATAATGGCAATGTTTTTGTTGATTTAAAATATCAAAAGGGTCGTGTAAAGTTATTATATTTTGTTATGCTAGGAACACGAGATGACGTTGTTAACTAAAACAGTCTGAGCTCGACGTTTGATAAGGCCGCATATTTGCTGAAAATTACCGAGAAAATCTTATATCATAAGCAGAAGTGTAGAGGTATGTGGTAATATTACTAGCCCACCTACCTGTCAACAACTGCATTAAGTTAGTGGAATAATGTACTCTTATCGTCTGAATTATTAAAGTTTAACAAGCACACTGAAATACTAAAACATTATGTTTGCGTAGAGTAGAACATGGACTTTGGAATGCTGCGCACACTTCTGCATAAACGTGTACCCACTTAACATTATTACAATAAAGCAATAACTAAAAGATATGATGAATGAATGGCATGTTAGACGCATTCGGATTTCTTATTTTAAAAAGTATGTTTTCTATAGAAAACCTACTGCAGATTTTCTTTAATTTTTGATGTTGTTAAAGAATAAAACACGAGTTATGTCGACCATATTCTATTCTCATTGTGGATGCTATAATACAAAATAAAAAACGCTTATTAAATTTAGCATCGACTCATCATCATAACGTATTCTTTATCATGACCTTAATAAGTGTAGAGGCAGGTTTATAGTTACAGCATAGTTACGGGTAGTGACAGTAACCCCGGAACGAGGCCACACCTTGTACATGTATGTACCTTCAGAGATTTCATGTGATTGTGACTGTTGAAACTGTTTTGACACACAAGTCTTTGGCATTTGAATCTCATTCTTTCCACCATGGATAGAACTGTTTATAGTTTCACGTGCATTTGTTGGGTTCATGGACAGACAATTATAGGGATGATTCAGGCCTCGGATTACACAGAGGCCACGAAGTCCATGGCCTCTGCTGCCCTAGTCCTTGCCTCGATGCCACCTCAAAAATTCCCGATGATTTTCCGGTGGAAAGTTCCCTTTGCAAAAAGGAAAATGGCCTAGCCCTCTCAAAGGTGAAATTCCAGGCCTGTTTTCTTAGAGATTGTGTACCAAGGTGAATTGTCTTGGAGTGAGGCAAAAATGCACTACTTGTACCAGTGACTCATTTTCACTATGCAGTTATTTATTTATACTGTCACAGTGATAAAGTGTGGCACTACGCTTATAGTTATACATATCTAAGGCAAATGACTACAGCTCTATTGTTTATGGATTCGTCTTTCCTAGTACATGTACTTCGAGTGCTTGTGAAATCAAGTACAGTTTAAACAGTCACTGTAGAAGTAAGATTTGTAATTGGCATGCACGGGTTCGATGAAGATTGATTCATAATTAGCTTACCCTACATGAGGCCTCACCTAGCTAGTACAATGCGTAGACCCGATCGCTATTGCTCACACAATCAAACTGCAATTTTCAACACAGCTCAGAAAACCCGAACGAGGAAATCAGCTGATTAGAGTGAAAGTTGGGAATTTCCGTATGCCACTCATTCACCCATAGTTACCGAAAGCAATATCTCATTTGAGCAATGGATACTGTTTTCATATTATGAATGAAAAAGTGACAGTCGGATACGGATATTGTACCTGCAATATGCCTGAATGCTTCAAGTACCTGATGCAATCAATGAATGCATTGGCCACAGTAATATATGCAAACATACTCAAGGTCGGTATGTCAGTTTGATGCTATAATGTGTAAAATAAATAGTGTTTTATTCTACGCAAAAGCAGAACATTGTAATGGAGGAAGGTAACATACCGTGTGTTTAACTGTAGAGTGCAGCAGTGGCGTGTCCGTGGTCTTAGACGGTTTTCGTTGTAGAGTCTGGCAGTGCGATAACTCGACCTATGTGTGCAGGCTATGTGACATGTACGTTTAAGCCAAAATGGAGGAAAACAATCCCATGTCTGGCTGTCCCCGTGGAAGAATGATTCAGCACAATCAATACAGTATCCGGTTATTTGCAATTTCTTTCAAGTATTGGTACATGTTGTATACATGACGTGAGGGATAAATTCCTGCGGCCTCTTCAGTGAACCGAGCCTAAGGTCACGGCGTTATAATAAGCTATATTATGGGACGCCGCAGCACAGAGAGCGCAGTCATAATACACTGTACAATGTAGAAAGGTATAAGGCATTTATTGACAAATCTTACAACCTCGAGTAGATATTAACACCAAGGGTGTACGCAACAGATTTTTAACAGAATAGTTTTGAAGTTGGAATTGCCATTGCTGTTTGGTTGTATAACTTCATGTAACGCAATGAGTCCATTCAATTGATTTGATTGGAACACGCTATAAACCATAGAGAGGTGCTATGCTCAATATCACGTGATAATTAATCAAAAATAGGGTGCACCACACTAGACAGAAGTAAGCACCCCATAGCAGCCAATGCTACTGCTAAATATTGACAAATACTCAAATAATATTTAAAAGTCTCTCAGCTTCTAGAAAACAAATATTTTCTGACAACTAAACTTTATTTTTCTGTTCAATTTTTGGTAGGTTATCTGTTTAGTATTTGATCTAGTTAGGTAATCATAAAAAACCCACCAACAACAACATAAGAAGTAAGCTGACCTGACTCGATCTTGGAAAAAATTTACTTAAAAAACTTTTCAATAAAATGGGGCTAGTTTTAGGGGTTTGTGTACCCAGAATGCTCCGGGTTGAAAGTCAAAAAAGCCCCGGGGGCACAATATTGGACCATTCTTCAATAAAAGCCATGACTTTCGAACGAGGCCCCGCGCATGAGTTTCTCATGTAGTGCACCCACGTGAACCCTAAACCGAATAGTGTCTCGTACGGTACCAAAATCTGAAAAAGGCTCGAAATGGGGCTTTAAATTCATAGTTCGAAAAAAATATTGTTTGTTCAAAATAATGCATTCCATTTTTTTTGTAGACATAAAATAAAGTCACCTTGAGAGAAAAACATATACATATATATATATATATAAAATTAGTAGGGGAGATGGCCTTAGCTTTCAATCCAATCCGGACCTTCGTCAGAGGCATAAACAAGAACAAACACAAACATATCCATTTATAGCAAAAAGAGGAGCAAAGGATTAAGGGAGAGTATCCAGAAAAAAGCGGGAAAATATAGCCAATCAGAGTTGTAAATTTACTGGCTAAGAACCAATAAGAGTGAAGAGGTGAGAACAAAGGATGGTCAGTGTCAAAGGCTGGATCACTGGACCATAAAGGTGGTACTGCATTGTAGGTATTACAACGCGGGAAGCATGAAAGGGTAGGATTAGAGGGCAAGCCACGTAAGAAAACGCAACTAACAATAGGAGGCAAGATCAAAGTAATTATAGAATAAAAGAATCAGTGTAAGAAGTTAAAACTAAGCAAGAGGAACCTGCAGAGAGAGCAGGTTATTAATTCCTCTGCAGAGGGAATGGGTTATTGACAGGTTGATTTTTTCAAAACTTTTTTAGAGAGAGGAAAAAGAAGTGTAGGGAACATGTAAATGACAATAACTGTATCTATTTTGTATCAATGAAGTAAGCGAGAGAAAAAGCGTAAAAATAGACTAGTGGAGAGAACTTGTTGTTTACAGTTATTATATATATATATATATATCTTAGGTCAGAACAGCTGCTGCCAAAGTTGTTAGGTCAGTTAAAACGTGACTGAAGTGTAGAGTGTATTACAAAGTAATTTTCATAATACATTAGAATCCTAAACGGAACAGAGTACATCTTTTACACATTTACATAATATTTACAACAATACATTTAACAACTTTCATCCGTTGACCAATCTTTGATAATAGTCCGGTGGCTCAGGGCAAATTTGGTACAGTTATTATATAGGTCCCATAGAATCATTCTAGAGGGGGGATGCCCGGTTTGGGTGACCTAGGTCAAAGACAGGCTGAGGTCAAAGTTCATGTGGTATTATAATACTGCCTATCAATGTTTCACCAGTAGAGGGCCGCTTCCGCATATCATTCAAACTTGTAACAAATGACCATGCAGCTTCTATTTCAGACACTCAGGCAGAGATAATGTGGAAAAAGTTTACCCCTTTAGTTTACTAACCTGGAGATGACAGACCAGGCACCCTCTCTAATTATGCTTCTTTGTGACCCCTAAAACAATTGTGCAAAGTTTGGTGCTTTAATCCGGCGTGCCACCGGACTATAAGAAACTGTAGGCTTATACTGCTTATGTACCGTGTGGAACAACTGTTCACAGAATTGCTATAACGGTGTGACTCTGGAGGTACACCATGCTCTACAGCGAGCACCAAATGTGATCAAAAGATATTTTTTTCACAGGTATACGACACAGCATACTAAGCTTTATTTATATTTTACAGAATAAGTCTGGCATCAGCACAAATTCAGATTTCCACCACTCTCATGCCCGAACCCTTCAAATAAAAAGACACAGAAACACAAACAACTAGACATATTGCATTTGTGCACAAATGCCGAGCTGTTTCGCCATAACTTTTTCAAAAAATCATAAAAAATCATGTGATGACGTCATCATGACGTCATTTCAGAATTTACAAGAACTTGCCAATATCCAACAACCTACCAAGTTTCAACATGATCGCACTAACACTTAGGGAGATATATACAACATTTAAAAAGGCACCTTTAATGCCGCGTCACGTGACCCCCGATGACGTCATCGATCTGAAATTTCACACTCATGATGGCTGCCTGACGATCAACATGTGTGTAAATTTTTAAGTGATTACACAAAACTTCACCACACACATCTTCAAAAAGTCCATTTTGATCAGTTTTCAACCTGCCGCTAGAGGGCGCTCTTGTGTATTGTGACGTCATCGGTAATTGTTTTTAATTACCCACCCTTGCCAGACAATAACATCGTTGAAAGCAACTTCATAACTATTTACACTTTTGAATTACGAGGCACTTCCTGTTTCGACCGGAAGTAGAGGTCATGTGAGGTCACGCACACTGAATAAAATGAAGACCTAATATATCCCTATACAATCCCGCAAACAGAAACCTACGGTCTCTTGTTGCTGATTTGTTACGGATTTTCAAATATTTAAAATAGAAACCTTTAAGATGACGTCACGTGACAGGTGATGACGTCATCATGACATCAATAGTTTTAAAATCATAATTGCACCAATGCCTTTCATCACTGAAAGTTTCATTGCAATTGCTCTTTAGGAACTATGCAAAAGGCCGCTTAGAACGATTCGTGCATTATGGCAATGACTTCCTGTGTCTGAAAAATAAAAATAAACTAGACATATTGCATTTGTGCACAAATGCCGAGCTGTTTCGCCATAACTTTTTCAAAAAATCATAAAAAATCATGTGATGACGTCATCATGACGTCATTTCAGAATTTACAAGAACTTGCCAATATCCAACAACCTACCAAGTTTCAACATGATCGCACTAACACTTAGGGAGATATATACAACATTAAAAAAGGCACCTTTAATGCCGCGTCACGTGACCCCCGATGACGTCATCGATCTGAAATTTCACACATATGATGGCTGCCTGACGATCAACATGTGTGTAATTTTTGAAGTGATTACACAAAACTTCACCACACACATCTTCAAAAAGTCCATTTTGATCAGTTTTCAACCTGCCGCTAGAGGGCGCTCTTGTGTATTGTGACGTCATCGGTAATTTTTTTTAATTACCCACCCTTGCCAGACAATAACATCGTTAAAAGCAACTTCATAACTATTTACACTTTTGAATAACGAGGCACTTCCTGTTTCGACCGGAAGTAGAGGTCATGTGAGGTCACGCACACTGAATAAAATGAAGACCTAACTTATCCCTATACAATCCCACAAACAGAAACCTACGGTCTCTTGTGGCTGATTTGTTACAGATTTTCAAATATTTAAAATATAAACCTTTAAAATGACGTCACGTGACAGGTGATGACGTCATCATGACATCATTGTTTTAGGATCATTATTGCACCAATGCCTTTCATCACTGAAAGTTTCATTGCAATTGCTCATTTGGAACTATGCAAAAGGCCGCTTAGAACGAACGTGTGTTATGTCAATGGCTCTTTTTACTGAAACAGACAAATAAAAAAAGGAAACTAGACATGTTGCATTTGTGCACAAATGCCGAGCTGTTTCGTCATAACTTTTTCAAATTACTCAATTGAATATGAAAGTTGTTTGTATTCAAAGCAGTAATGATGTATCAAGCCTGTTTTAAAAAGAATTTGGATTAAACCACGTTTTGTTAGCAATTTATGACTTAAAGGGGCAAAAAACGAAAAAAATCATTAAAAATCAGTTGATGACGTCATCACGACGTCATTTAAGAATGTACAAGAACTTGCCAATATCTAACGACCTACCAAGTTTCAACATGATCGCACTTATACTTCGGGAGATATATGACTTCAAAAAAGGCACCTTTAATGCCGCGTCACGTGACCCCCGATGACGTCATCAATCTGAAACTTCACACATATGATGGCTGCCTGACGTTTAACATGTTTGTAAGTTTTGAAGTGATTACACAAAAGTTCTCCACACACATCTTCAAAAAGTCCATTTTGAACAGTTTTCAACCTGCCGCTAGAGGGCGCTCTTGTGTATCGTGACGTCATCGGTATTTTTTTTTTAAATGCACACCCTTGCCAGACAATAACATCGTTGAAAGCAACTTCATAACTTTTTCCACTTTTGAATTACAAAGCACTTCCTGTTTAGACCGGAAGTAGAGGTCATGTGAGGTCACGCACACTGAATAAAATGAAGAGCTAATTTATCCCCACCCAATCCCGCAAACAGAAACCTACGGTCTCTTGTGGTTGATTTGATATAGATTTTCAAATATTTAAAAAAGGGAAACTTTAAGATGACGTCACGTGACAGGTGATGACGTCATCATGACATAATTGTTTTAAAATCATCATTGCACCAATGCCTTTCATCACTGAAAGTTTCATTGCAATTGCTCCTTAGGAACTATGCAAAAAGCCGCTTAGAACGAATTTTGTCTGAAAAATACAAATTAAAAAAAAAAAAAAAAAAAAATAATAATAAACTAGACATGTTGCATTTGTGCACAAATGCCGAGCTGTTTCGTCATAACTTTTTCAAATTACTCAACTGAATTTGAAAGTTTTTTTTGTATTCGAAGTAGTTATGACGTTCAAGCCTGTTTAAAAAAGAATTTGGATTATACCACGTTTTGTAAGCAATTTATGACTAAAAGGTGCAAAAAATAGAAAAAATCATAAAAAATCATGTGATGACGTCATTATGACGTCATTTCAGAATTTACAAGAACTTGCCAATATCCAACAACCTACCAAGTTTCAACATGATCGCACTAACACTTAGGGAGATATACGACTTTAAAAAAGGCACCTTTAATGCCGCGTCACGTGACCCCCGATGACGTCATCGATCTGAAATTTCACACATATGATGGCTGCTCGACGATCAACATGTGTGTAAATTTTGAAGTGAATACACAAAACTTCACCACACACATCTTCAAAAAGTCCATTTTGATCAGTTTTCAACCTGCCGCTAGAGGGCGTTCTTGTGTGTTGTGACGTCATCGGTATTTTTTTTTAATTACCCACCCTTGCCAGACAATGACATAGTTGAAAGCAACTTCATAACTATTTCCACTTTTGAATAACGAGGCACTTCCGGTTTCGACCGGAAGTAGAGGTCATGTGAGGTCACGCACACTGAATAAAATGAAGACCTAATTTATCCCTATACAATCCCGCAATCAAAAACCTACGGTCTCTTGTGGCTGATTTGTTACTGATTTTCAAATATTTAAAATAGAAACCTTTAGGATGACGTCACGTGACATGTGATGACGTCATCATGACATCACTGTTTTAGGATCATTATTGCACCAATGCCTTTCATCACTGAAAGTTTCATTGCAATTGCCCATTAGGAACTATGCAAAAGGCCGCTTAGAACGAACGTGTGTTATGTCAATGGCTCTTTTTACTGAAACAGACAAATAAAAAAAGGAAACTAGACATTTTGCATTTGTGCACAAATGCCGAGCTGTTTCGCCATAACTTTTTCAAAAAATCATAAAAAATCATGTGATGACGTCATCATGACGTCATTTTAGAATTTACAAGAACTTGCCAATATCCAACAATCTACCAAGTTTCAACATGATCGCACTAACACTTAGGGAGATATACGACTTTAAAAAAGGCACCCTTAATGCCGCGTCACGTGACCCCCGATGACGTCATCGATCTGAAATTTCACACATATGATGGCTGCTCGACGATCAACATGTGTGTAAATTTTGAAGTGAATACACAAAACTTCACCACACACATCTTCAAAAAGTCCATTTTGAACAGTTTTCAACCTGCCGCTAGAGGGTGCTCTTGTGTATTGTGACGTCATCGGTAATTTTTTTTAATTACCCACCCTTGCCAGACAATAACATCGTTGAAAGCAACTTCATAACTATTTACACTTTTGAATTATGAGGCACTTCCTGTTTCGACCGGAAGTAGAGGTCATGTGAGGTCACGCACACTGAATAAAATGAAGACCTAATATATCCCTATACAATCCCGCAAACAGAAACCTACGGTCTCTTGTGGCTGATTTGTTATGGATTTTCAAATATTTAAAATAGAAACCTTTAAGATGACGTCACGTGACAGGTGATGACGTCATCATGACATCATTAGTTTTAAAATCATTATTGCACCAATGCCTTTCATCACTGAAAGTTTCATTGCAATTGCTCTTTAGGAACTATGCAAAAGGCCGCTTAGAACGAACGTGCGTTATGTCAATAGCCTTTTTTACTGAAACTGACAAATAAAAAAAAAAAAAAAAATAATAAAAAAAACTTTAACGAAAACAAGAGCTGTTTCGCTGCGCTTTGCTGCGAAACAGCTAAAAAAAAAATAATAACAAAAACTTTAACGAAAACAAGAGCTGTTTCGCTGCGCTTCGCTACGAAACAGCTAAAAAAAAAAAAACTTTAACGAAAACAAGAGCTGTTCCGCTGCGCTATGCTGCGAAACAGCTAAAAAAACAAAAACAAAAACTTTAACGAAAACAAGAGCTGTTTCGCTGCGCTTTGCTGCGAAACAGCTAATAAATACAGAAAAGCGTCTAGGCCTACTTGGGCATTTTTTGTTTCATCTCGCTCCAAAATTTCGGAAGGAAAAGCTTCTCGCTCTTGAGTTTGCGGGCGAAGAAGGATCCGAAGACCATATTCCCCGCCTGGAACATGCCCCCGTTGCGCCCGATCGGTAGGACCATTAACGGCCCGGCTGTTAGAGGGGAGACAAAAACAAAAACAAAAAAACAAGAACAATTAAGTATTATTGCAGATAACAGAGCTATATTTCTGTACTCTGGAAAAATGAACAGGGCCTGCTGAATTTGGTGCTCATAATCCTTCCATTATGTTAATGGTATAGTGGCAGTTCATCTCATCTAGAAGGACAAAGGTCGTGCGTTCAACTCCCACCCGAGTAATATGGGAGTATCACAGGACTCGGGAATGTACTGAGTATATTTAATACACATCGGTGTATAGGGGTAAAACACAGACAGTTTAGTTTCTTAGTGTCAACAATGAGATCCGGTGTGGTCTAACACTGAGCTATCATTCAGTATGGAAAATAATTTAGATGAATAGGCCTAATATATTTTTTTAATGGTGGAGCAGTTGGAGTGTGTACAGATCTAACCGTATAGGCCTTCTGTGTATAGACGCACCATTTTGCAGGCTGACATCAATCTTTCAAAAAACTTTCTGGACCTGGGGCCCATTTCACAATACAAATCACTATGGGGATATTGGCAACTCATCTTCAAAATGGCATCAATAGGAGCAGTGTCGTTACCGGACATTTTTATTTTTCGAGGGGAAAGCGAAGGCAAAAACATAACTTGGGCCGGGTGCACTATTTAATATCTTGATCCAATCATTTGTGCCTTAATTTGATCTCCTTTTTTATTATACCATTATATTATTTCTGGTAACCAAGGATGCCTCATACGTGAACTTAATCACTGTAGCTTGCAACCCGAAGGAAACCTGCAAACAAGGTTGCTTGCTACGTGAACCAGAAACACCGCAGTTAACGCCTACTCCACGATAAGTGTTCTGGGCTCTTTTACATGCACTAGCAGTCCTATGGGACCTACGGCTTAATGTCCCATCAGACGTTAAGCAATTATGGTAAAGCATCTTGCTCAAGGACACAAGTGTTAAGACCAGAGCCTAATTCCATAAAGCTGTTAAGCAGAAAATACAACGTGGCACTTTTCTACGCTAAGCAAAAAATGAGTGGGGTATCAGTCAAAACAATGTAAACCTTATGGAGTTATGGCTAGTAACCAGTTTTTGCTACGCAATATTTTTCTGTGCTTAGCAAGTTCTTTATGTAATCAGGCCCGGGACTCGGGCCCACACTCTGCTGACCAGAAACACCACAGCTTGAGTCCGGTGCTCTTATAACGGCTCGGTCACGACACACCATAAAGGGGGCATAGCTCCGCCCCTTCCCCCTCTGGGGTTAATACAGAGGAAGGTTTACAATGTGAGATTTTACAAAGAGGATTACTCACGTTTTTTCCAACTTTTAAGACGCTTTCCCTCAGCGCTAGACAGTATATTAGCAGCGGCTAATTCTCCTTGTTTAGCGGCAACGTAGGCCATCTTGGCTGCGCCAGATTCACAGCAGTCCCCGATAGCGAAGACGTCTGTTAACCCTTCTACTTGGAGGTACTCATTCACCCTGAGATGCCCACTCTCTGTCATATTGGTTTCTGGAATATAAAAGTATTCACGAGTAAGATATGTTTGTTACATTTAGTATCAAGTAATGTTAGTTGCAATCTACAAGCAACTCGTGCACCATTTTGGTGCTGGTCCTGCATACTCCCGAGGAGGTCAGATGTTTAAGGGAACCCTTAGAGCCCACATATTCTATAAATTGATGTACAAGCATGAAGTTGCAATCTACTAGCCACCTGTGTGTCAATTCGCCGTATTTTTGACCACGTGAGGGCGTATGTGGATAAATTTCACATGATGAAAAACAAGTAAACAAACAGGGTTTTTTCACTTTTGTATCGCTATTTTTTATGTATTTCTTCATTGGTGCAAAAAAACTACAAACAGGCAATTATAATAAGCTAAAACTGCTATTGTGATGCAAAACATTCCCTAATGACAGCGCTCTCATGCGGTCAAAATTATGGTCAATTGTTGCCAGTGCTGCATACTCCTAAGGAGTTCCGGTGCTGCATACTCTTACAGAGTTGAAATGTTTAAGGAATTCTGCAGTCCCAAAACAAGTGTAATAAAGGAAGTGACGATTACTGGGTAATCTTACATGCAGTGACGTGGGAACCTGTGTGCCATTTTTTGTCGGTGCTGCATACTTGGAGTTGAGATGTTTAAGGAATTACTTAGCTGTTAAACACAGACGATGACTGGGTTATCTTACGCAGTGATGTAGAGTACGCGGATGAATTGCACGGCTGCCCGATGCATACGATGGCAAGATCAGCCTCGATCTCAGTCCCTTTGTTGGTCTTTAAAGAACATTTGGAAGGTCCATCCCCGGGGATGTCGTCGAGGTTAGTTACCTTCTCGCCTGCAATAAAAAATTATCGCGAAATAAAAATGTATTATAATAATTTGATGAATCGAGACAAAATTAAAGAAAGAGGCGGTTTCAAAAATGTCCAATCTCCATATAAAGTTCAGTCAAACTATTTCCTTTAGTCAAAAAAAAAAAGAAAAAAAAAAAGGGGGAACAAAAGACACCCCAGACAAACAGTACGGGGAGTGTTATTACAAATAGAAAATACATTGTTACCCGAACATCACACTTGTGAATAACGCCAAAATTCAGCCTTTTTGAACCTTGCGGTTTCCTGCCAGATGTACGTTTGACCTTTGCATATCATAAAACTGAGTGTCTTTACTATTAGTCTGCTAAATGCGTCATTGCAAGTAAGTGTCTATATAAGAAAACCATTGGTTTTGGAAGACCAGTTCCTGTGTTTATCATTACAGATAAAGAAGGGAATAGTAATACAAAGTCTGCTGGGGGGGGGGGAGGGGGCAAAAACACTGCAAATTGAGATTTTTTTTAGGACGCTTGGTGGCAGCAGACTTATCAGGACTTTACCTGCCAGCCAGCATCACAAAGTCTCCAAAAATGACAATGAAATTCAATGAAAATTGTCCAGGGTGATTCTGAAAATATTGTTCTGAGGTATATCTATCGTAAACATCTTTTTCGTTCAACTTATTTTTACTTTTCAAAACTTTTAGTTTACCTAGAACTAGTTTGACTCCCTTGGCTACGAGCTGGTCCCTGACTCCGTCTCTAAATGCAGGCCTTAGGTTATCACCCTCGACGAGGTAGTCTCTGGAGTGAACGACAGTTACAGACTTCTTAGGGTAGTCGGTGGCAATCTCACCCGCCATTTCAAGCCCTACGGCCCCATCACCGATGACTACAATCTCGTTGGCCGACTTTACCTTCAGGAACGTAAAAAACCCCACACTTGTTTTTCCAAAGATTGTAAAGGTTTTGTGCACATCCAAAAGGAGCATTTGGAATTTATATTTCCCCTAAATCTAGTCACCTATTTTCAAGTGTAGGCTATTGGTATAGTGTGCTTCAGTTCGGGCTCGCTCCCGCGTTTGTTCACGTGCAAAGAAAAAGTGTCAAACACAATATTTTAGTTAATTTTAATGGTGACAAATCACAGGAAATCAGTTGTTATCCAATCTCAGCAGATTAACCCTCAAAGTAAAACGGCAAACAAAAAATTAAATAAACTTAAGCAATTACACGGGATAACTTAAAATGTCAGATTATCCTACCCTCTGCAACATGGCAGTATACTTCGTGACGTAGACATCGGTGTCCTCCCCACCATTGACGTTACCAGGAAACGGTCCCTGGCTCCCCGTTCCTATGATCAGATAATCGTAGCTGATCGCCTCGCCTCCAGACAGGTGCACCTCTTTCGAGTTTACATCGATCGACTCAACGGTTCCACGTTTGAAACTCTCGCCAAACGTTGGCTCGTATGGGATAAAAGTTTTTCCGGCGAGGCCTTTAAACATCAAAATGAAAGGCAAAATCATTTACACCCCAAATTATTTAATTATTCACCCAGGCATCACCTTCCTCACTCTCCAAACCTTAACAATTGTTTTCTCTCGTAAAGACCGGTTCGTACTACTCCCTGCGAATGCAAATGCGACGCAAATTTTTGTGGCGCAATAATCGGTACGTGCAGATTTTCGAATTTTGACGCAAGAAAATTCGCTTCGCACGAAGCATTCGCAGGAAGTATGCAACGGGCTTTTGAAACACTTTTGCTTTCAGAACCAAATTGGTGGGTTGCACATGACGTCATTGACCGCCATCTTTGATGACAAACAATGGAAAAGTGCACGCGTGTACGCGCTGCACACGACTCTCAGCCAATGATAGCCTTTCACGTGTGCACGTTTTCATGGCGGCCAACAATGCAAGAGGTCTGTATGCACATTATAAGAACTTCATAGCATGAATATTAATCGCTGTCCCTGCTATTTTACGCGGCACTTGTTCATTAAGAGGCAGATGTCTTTACTTTGAACACTAATCGCACTCTCCGAATTAGACTTGATTCCAGTCTGAGATCGCAGTTAGTTTTTGTTTGTATCAACGTTCATCTGGCAATACTGTTTTAATTCCAAGTGGAGTCCCAACTTTTGCACAAAGAAGCTGAAGAGTACGTTTGTATGCCTGTGTAAAGATAATTAGTAGGCCAAATGCAAGGCCTCAAAGTACATTTCTCAACACTGTATTGGACTGCCTTCTTTCCGTGTCAAACTCTTGGTGGCCCTCTATATTGTGACCCTGCCCCCTGACTTCCCTCAACGTAATCACCCATCATCTTACCGTCTTCAGTGCAGGCGCGTAGGGCTGCTAGGCAGTGATGGAAAGCCTCCTTTGGATCAATTAGAGTCACCTGACATTTCCCGATTAGTTTATTGGCCACCGCGACACCACCGTAGCCACCGCCGATAATGACGACACGTTTACCCTGCAGTTTGACGCTGTGAGAACTCCCCATCGTGATTTCAGTTCTACAAAGAGAAACTGTACCATTATTGATTACGATATTTCATGTTATCGCATTTTGACAAAGATACATCATCCATTGCACACTTCTTCTTATCGTGTCCACTATATACAGGCACGTTCAATGACGACTAGATGTTTCTTGGTCTTGGATCTTGATTTTGATGAATTCAGACGCACAGTAAATTTTTGGCAGCCCAGTCGCCCAAGTCGGTCTCAGTGTTTTGTTCCCTTATCTGATCCGCCGGTTGGTAAGTCATCGCGTCACACGCACGTGTATCTGATGCACGCCCACAACGTTTGCATCTTCCGGCTGCAAAGCTTGCAATGTAATTGTGTGTAAATGTAACAAAAATCACCCCAAAATTTCAACAGTTTCATCGTTCAGAGAAATTTATTGTTACAGTTATTGATAACTCTGACGAGACCTCAAGACTTTGCAAAATATTAGTGTTCAAGTCACCGCAAAATAAAAACAACGTCGCACCAAGAAAAAAATAATAACAAAATGAAATAACAAATAAATAAATCTCCGCTGAAAAAAAATTCTCCGCGTAGGTGTCCATAGAACTCCTTTGGGTTTCTACTGTTCATTACATGCATGGTATGTGGACTTTGTTTACTACCCGCCCCGCCCCCACCACAATTCTCATGGAATCTTGTGGAAATAGCCGATTGGGCAAGAAGTGAAGTGCACTATAATAGGTTTTTAACGATTGGAACGTAACCACGTCCCTCCTTTGTACCGTTTTTCTACGATGCGTTTCCCATGTACACGATGTTTCGCTGTGCCTTGAGCGCATCTAGACTTTATTGCCGGGATTAAGTCTTCCTCATTATCATTATATCCTACAAAATAGACAAGATGAGTTTCAGACAGCTACGGATTGTGACACAATGACAACGCCGTGCTTCTGTGCACGGCTTGGTTAGTGTAAACACGTATAGTGATTGTGTTTACATACTGAGTCAGGGCAAATATTATGAAAGTAATACATACCTTCAGTTCTATAAATTGCAGAGAGCAGTACTGGAGTAGTTTTGCCACACGAGGTAGGAGTCCAGCAGTGATACAGTCTAAAGTACGTGCAAACTGTGGAGTGACCGATGAGGACAGACTAGACTGCGTATCACATGCTGGACCAACAGTGAGGAATGATTCAGCACAAATCAAGTCATTATCATAATGATAGATATACGAGGTATGCTACGTGAAGCGCAAGAAAAGTGCCAAGTCATACCTCGACTCGAATTGTATCAAGAAAACGTAACGCCTGAGAAAATCAACACAATGATGTGTTCACAATAGAGATTAAACACAACAATACGATTACCATTGCTACGATAGAATAGGCCTTTTTCTTTTTGGCCTTCGAGAAAGACCATGTTAGGGTCCAAACGTCAGGCCACTAACTATTATAATATTTTTTTTGCTGTTTTTTTTAGGTGGAATCATATAACATGGTATGACCTCACACAAACATTGTGTAACTTTTACCTGGTATTTGTGCTAAAGGTGATAATGTTGTAATGATTTTTGCAAAATTATTTAAATTAAAATGTCCCCATTGTAGGAATCAAGTTGGCAAAATTTGAATCTCTCCCCCAAGAAAGCGACCTTTGGAGATCCTATCTGTGGTGTCCATTGGTGAATGCTGCAGCCGGAGATGAGGTTGGTACCCGCTGTCACCTCGCTAAGCGTGCACGGATTTGACGTTCTTGTGCAAAATCCCATCGACAGCGTTTGCTGTTTTCTCAACAAGTAGACATGGTATTCAGATGAAACTTTCACAGGTGAATTTTATTGTATCTTTCTTGATAATTTTGCTGATAATCAGCGTTTTGTTGACAAACACCAAACGATGACCCGTTTTCTCGTGATTTTGCAGGATCATCAAAATGAACTGCAATGTTATTTTCTCTCATAAAGCCAAGTACACTATTTAACCTTTTTTTTTAAGTACCCCCGAATTCTCGACATTTGAGCCTGACCTTGCAAGTAATCATTTCCATAATGACGTCACTTATTTAATCGCTGACCAAAGAGCCACATTGATTAATACAACGTTGTTATTTCAATTGTAGATGTCCCCTTGGAGCTATCCATATAAAAACTAACTGCACAATATTAGAAAAAATAAAAACCACACCAAACAAAAACACGCAAATTGAATGTTACAATTTGGGGTAAGAAGTTTTATTATTGCGATAAAGAACAAAATGCACTTAAATTGTATAATTATTCATAAAATCTGGCGTTACAACGTCTTAGCTTTACTCTTGATTGTATCAGGCCTAATTTATAGCGATATAGGCAAAGTATTGTGCAGGAAAATGTGTGGGTTGTTTCCAAAGTGTTGAAGAAGATTTCGCGGCGACTATGCGCGTTCATGATAGAATATGCCAACCTCTTCCCCAGGGTGTATCGAGCAGTACGAGGCTGACTGCTCTCTCACCCTGGTATAGGAACATTTGCATATCCAAAAATTTTGGATACGTATGCAAATTAGAATAGTCTGGCTGCATATCGAAATTCACATCTTCGCCATAGTCTCGTGGTCCGGTACCAGATTTAGTAGCTTGTATGTATTGCATGTGCTAATGTAATGTTGTTGTCCAATCAGGGTCCAAGTGAGGAGTTTCCATCCCAGGGTTTACTATTTACAAACATGGTTGGAAATAAAGTAAACCATGGGGACGAGGTTGAGAATATGCCGACTTAATTTAAAGCTGCGATGGCCCTAATCTTTCTTATGGCGTGATTTAACCGTGCGCTGTATTCCATGCTTGCATCATCAACTACACAAATTCCCCCAACATTTACACTTTAATATGCACCAGCCCAATGTGCAATTGGCAGGAGGCAATAACGTGTAAACCCTACGCATTGACAGATCGTACACTAGCCTTGCAAATCAATAATCAATGATTAAGTTTTCATCACAAAGACCTTTAACACTAGGTTAGAGAATAATAATGTTGTAAACATAACACCAGAGGGCGCTAATCTGGAACGCTGGTGCCCTTGAGACTGTTCACAGTGGATTTGCATTTGTTTGGTCACACATCTCAGCCCAATTGCAAACACACAGCTACCAATCAGAGGATTGTGCCGGGTAAAGGTTTCTCTTTTTAGCAGAAATTAACAGGAAACCAGTCAAAAATACATTAACATTACATAGTATTTGGGCTGGTACCTGTTTCTGCAACGCAATATTTTATCTGCGCTAAGCATTTTTGCTTAATAACAGCTTTATGAAGCTGAGCCCTGCTTACCAGTCAGCGTGCCTTTTGCTTTGGTAATGAAATATAAGTAGTGGCTATGAATATAAAGTAATCTGCTAATAGGCGCCTCGTAAATAAACACGTCCTTTGATTCTATGTGCAATGAAATCGGTGCCTGGTGTAGCCGCATTAAGGAAATCTTAACACAAAAACATGAAAAACGACAGCCATTACCAGTTGACCGTTGACACATTATACCCCAAGAGGGCGCTATAAACTTTGCTGGGTAAAACCTGTTCTAAAAAGAAGTTTCTTCAATTGTTTTTCATACAGTTATATATTTTTTTTCTTTGCTAAAACCATCAGGAAATTAGTGTCATAAATTGCACAGGGACCGTGACCCTCCATTCCTAGACCGGTGACTTCTTGTCAAACTAAACACTTGGTTTATTTGCTCATCATATAGACGAGAGTAAGAGCTTTCCAATTATTAGGCTCACAGTGTGTTTTGTCAACTAAAAAATAAGACAATTCTTAGGGCATCACAAAGCACTATCATGTCTGGTGTTTCGGTTGGCGTCACTTTTAACACCACTTCACTGTTTCAAAGACGTGTCTGGTATTGGCTTGGGTCGTCAGGATGTTGCTTGTTTGTTGTGTATTCGTGCAGTGCGATGGCCAATCGGGCTACACTACTCTACTACCTAAAGGCCTTGATTATATTTAACATAAATA
The DNA here is from genome assembly GCA_023634235.1 of Pisaster brevispinus. Taxonomy (NCBI): domain Eukaryota; kingdom Metazoa; phylum Echinodermata; class Asteroidea; order Forcipulatida; family Asteriidae; genus Pisaster; species Pisaster brevispinus. The sequence goes on along the minus strand of JAMKCF010000014.1, from coordinate 10,938,206 downwards.
TACATTTTTGCAAGAAAATTACAGTTCGCAAAAAATAAACATCGATTACTTTATAAACTGCCATGTCAATTAAGTACAGAATGGCCGCAGATTGTATCGTTTTTAACGAAATCCACTTGCTTTATAATGTTGTTTCACCTCTACAACGAGAATAAATTAAAACATCGTTGGGTATCACAATATAGGCCTCACAGACGTAATATTATTAAATATATTATTTTACAATTTTCACTTCATAATAGTCTCCAAGAGCAAACACTGGGCCTTACAGGCCGAGTCCAAAGTAAGTAAACCTGGCTATGGCTATGGTCACGTGCTGCATAACGACATTCAGTGACCAAAGGACTTTTCAACACTCAGGCATAGCCACTAGAAGCCATTCATTTGGATGGGGCTTGTATTACGAGTTTAGAGTCTGTGCGTACAATCAATTAACTCGCGTATAGCGCAACGACTTTCCAAAGCACCTGTTCAGAGGGGACCAGATGCAAATGTTGCATTTGCATATATGCAAATTTAAGAAAATTACGCCAAGTGACCTCGTTCGACTTATTCACACGGTGCTGTGGAATTCTGACAGCCATTTTCTCCTGCATGTAATTAAGCAATACTCAAATAGATAACCGCCATTCGTTAAAAACCATCAAAGCTAGAAGAACCTTTGCATTGTGCTATTCATAGTTTCTCCCCTACAAGCAGACACAAATAGTATGGTTAACCCGATGAGCATTTATCCGTAAAACGTAATAAGTTACAAGGAACAAGACTGCTCATAAATAACGCAACTCACATTCGGCTTTCCATACTTTTGCCAACCAAGAAAGGAATGACTCGCGGCTTTGACGATGCACAGGTAAAGGTCTATATAACTCTATATTAAAGAAACTGGTCCCTCCATGCCGCAATTCTCTCAGCACACAGGTCTGCTATGGGGCGCCCGCAGTGTTTGGGGGAATGCTAAAAGTCACGTGCTGATCGACCGCCTGTACAATTCTCTCAAACCATTCTCTAACAACTTTGCGCTTCATTTATGATAATGTTTAGTGAAAACTCTCCGAATTAGAGAACCATAAAATACATGATTTAGGTTACTGCAAATAATTCCAGAAAAAATACAAACAAGTAAACACCCCAACACGCCAACAAAGAAACAAATAAACAAACAAGAAATCAAACAATCGAACAAAAAAAAGAAACAAAAACCAATCAAACAAACACTCAAAACAGAGCAATATGCAAAACTGTTGTCAGAAGAAGACAAATCAACGTGTAGAAAGGGGACGGGGGTGTTACCAAAGGAGTATAGCACAAACGTCCATACACATGGTAATAAAACCATCTTATTACTACATTATTATGACACATTGTTCTAATTCACCACACAAAATGAGACATTGAACAGCTTGGCTGAGTACAGCGTACACTTCTGACAAATGGCCTCCCACTACCATGCGGAGAGTTATAGACTGGTTCCCTCTTACGCAGTGATTATCAGAGGTGTTGAAGTACTGTGCATTGCGGGGTACCAGACAAAGATGGCCACTGCCTGGTCAACATTCGAACACTGATTTAACGTTGTTTTTTTGGAAAAGTTCGTTTCTTCCAATCATCCATTTTCCATAAAACATGTTCAAATTTTCCTTTTAAAACCAACTTTCTAGGACTACTTTTTTTTTTAAACAAAGGTGTACGCGGTGCAAACAGTTCAATTGTATATTCAAGGCTGTAACATGAACGAGCTGAATCATAAACAACGTACACGTACAACGGGATGAATCCATCGCAATATCTAAATATCTGAATAATTATGGCAAGATTTCCACCAAAATTTGAATACATCCATAATAATGTCGTACTTATAATATAATATCGGAGAATCATAAAGACTAAAATCACATGAAACCTTAATATAACTCGCAAAATCAAATAAATATTTCAATATTGCACATTCAACGAAGCTTTGGTATAATAATTACTTTTACATGAATGAAAGAGAAAATCAAGTCGCCAAGAGTTTGTACTTTATTGGTGAGTCAAAAACTAACCTATTTGCGAAACATGGTCCAAACTAAGAGGCTACCCTCCCCATCCCCGCCCAAGAGTGCTGCAAATTCCCACAGAACAAATTTCAAAATGTTGTAAGCTTGAGGGCGCTTCCTGCCTGGTTTCAAAGACCACCATTTTTCTATGCAGTCACCAACCGCTGTTCTCCGAAATTCCATTGTTTATTTTATACATAAGGCGTATGATGTCATGGAATGCTTCTTTCAATTCTATTATTATAAGTTCACATTTTTGTAATGTGACCTCTTTGAATGCACCTTTTTGATATTATATATTTTTTTCTCTGTCAAACAATTATTATTCACAAAAAACACCATTCACAATACCCGGCAAACGTGCACCCATTGGCACATGCAAAGATACTCGAGCATTCAACGAGTGTCATCAATCCGATGACGTCATCAATCTGATGACGTCACCGTTACCAAAGCAAGGCCCCAGCTTCTCTGGAAGGCTGAACATCGAAACAAATATATTTGTCATGAGATATAAAAAATGTGAAAACATTTTATAAAGGTAATAATATCAATATAAGAACGTTGCTAATAGTGCTCCTATGTTATTTTCCTTCGCTGTGAAAGCTGCAGAATGACGTCACAACCTTGCTTTGGTAGAGTTGGGGTGGAAACGTCGAGACATCACTTGCTCAGGGTGGTGAGCCGGTTAGTGGTCTAATGTATGCATCTGAAATATTAACACAAATATTACAAGATTTTAATTATAGGATTATTTTTCAATACATTCGAAATTTTTCAGTATATTCATTCACAGTAGTATTTGGCAGACAATATTGTGACGTTGCCATGACGGTAAATGCAGACTCCGATGGTTAGAAATAGTGATTCTTGTCTTTCCCTGGCATTTGTTTTTAGTTGACTGTCAAGGAAGCTTGAAAAACAATCGAAAGAAATTGAAATCATGTAAATAACCTTATTAAACTTGTACGAGAAACTCGAGTAAGCAGGGATCTGCGCAGACAGACGGTGAGTCCGGCACGTGGACTCTGTTGTTTCTCGCCACCAGCCAGAAATATTTCGCTCGTTGTTTGCAGTCGACGTCTTTTGATGGACATCGGGAGAGAATCTCAGCTTTAAAGAGCTCATCGCAAAGCTTTGCATCGACGTCATAGTAACTTCCCTGTACATAAAATAAAAATAAAAATAAAAAATAAAACAAAATTAATTGTGTCATTCTTGGGCAGTGTTAATAATAGACTCCTGGCATTGGCCGCCATTGCTTGTCAAACAATGGAAACGTGCCCGCGTGTACGCGTTGCGCACAACTCTCAGCCAATGATAGCTCTTCGTTGACCTTAATAGTGAGGGCGCTGTTTGGAACTTTTGACGTAATACTTTGCATGGGTTCTACACTTAGACAGGTTTGAATGTAACTTACGCATGTATAGCAGAGTTGGTGGCGGTTACACGCCCCAGAAAATAGTTCCTTGTATCCGTCCGCCCCAAGATCGGCGTAGTTGTTAACTATGTTACAGTCGTCAATAAAATATTGCAGTGAGGGGCACTCTTCATCGTCATCTGCAGAACAGTAATGTGAAATGATTGAACAAGATGAGAAAAACATTAAAATGCGTATGAGGGGAAAGAAAGAGAAACAATCAGCTTTCGAAACTATCCACTCGGTCTGTCAGTCTCGAACGCTGAATAAATCGTCATCAATGCGGCGTGTCGTGACCCAAAAGAAAACAACCCACATATTTTTGAGAATGAAGAACTGAAACAAGTTGTAAACCTCCAAGAACCACATGGTTAACTTTATGTCACACGTGCTCTTGCAACCTTTTGAAAGACAAGTACCGTTCCACACGTCCCCACCATTATGATAGCCATGTTGTATACGCATGAACTCTAAAAGAAAATGTCTCCTGCTTGTGGCCAGAGAGAGATTTCCAATAATTAGTGTCATAATCAGTTCACTAGTACTCGAAGAAGTCATCTCTTCATCCTTGAATATCTGTCTTATCAGCCCTTAAGGAGGACCACCTGCCGTCTACTCATCATGCAAACTACTTCAATCGCGCCAGACATTGTGAGGATGTCTCCACTCTTTTATATCTCGTACTTCGTGGCTAGACTCCCCGGAAGAAGAGAAATTAATGTGAGTCACGTGTAAAGCCGTGAAATCTCTACCCGTATGACAGACGTGAATTGAATGCTTTATGATATCAGTGTCCACCGTCTTTAAGGGGTAGACGTAAGGACACAGAGTGCATTCCAATTCTAGTGTCGAAAATAATGACCCTGTAGTGAAATTCCACTAACAGCTGAGGAACACATGTCTTTTACTATCAGTGCTTGCATCAAGAGTCCGTTGTCTTTCCCCTTTGAGTTAATTGTTGTTGGAAAGTTAACTGTGAGTAGTCACAAAAGACTTGGCGCCTTAGCCAAGGAAAGCCCAAAACCCCAAGTGTTATATAAGTAATTGTAAAGGCATTTAGTTAACTACTTTTGTATATGCACAGAGCACAGTAATCCCTTTATTGTTGTACATAGGTCATATAAAATACATGGAGACACAAGGAGATTCTCTCACTCTCCTCCAGGCTCCGACAGAGATACATAGGAACCTTCCTATTAGCTATTATTACTATTCTTTTAGGTTTATTTAGTATTTGATACGTAGTCGTCCAAAGGCTGGATTGGGAACTGAATCGGCAGTATACCACTCCTACACAGCAACCATCCGGCTAGAGGACGACATAATAGTTTAGATAGATGTAAACTTAGTAGTTAGTGTAAATATAATTAAGTTCACAAAAATTGATTAAGGTGGAGCAGACCAGCGAGTCAACGGAATGAGGCCATCAATGACTGACAACTAAGAAGTAGGGTAAGAATAATTTGCAGTAGCCATTATCACTATAACCCCTTTGACTGACGTCATACGCGGCTACTGCCTGCGCATGGTTTGTCTTTCGGGAGTCGACATGCATGTAAAGAAGTGGTGCGCGTCTGTACGGGCGTCAACTACACTGCACGCTGTACAGAATAGACGGGAATCTGGCTCTCAAAAATGGCGCTCACTTGATTGTGTAGTGACGTCATGTGAATAGGGTCAACAGTATCATCAAACCGTACTTTCTTCCTGTATTTTTGATAACAATGAGGGACTCATTCAGACCAGCCCCTGCCAATATAACATCAAAACTAAAGTATTCGAAAACAATGCACAGGTATCTTCGTTAGACACTTTCCTTCCATGATTTTACTATACCTTAGCTCATATTTATTTATTACTTTAATTCAATTTCGTTTTATTTGAATATTCAATTTTTGTATCGCGTCTCTCACACACGAAAATAATATCCAAATGGAAAATCTGACATCATAACATCACATGGATTGTACCTTTATTTCCATCAAAAACACATCATAATCAAAACTTTATTTGCTAACCTAAACCAAACTCTGATCCCTCTGACGTCTCTTCCACACTTCCCTCTTCAGCTACTCTAGTCTCCACGCTCGTGTCGTCTTCCTCCTCATCATCGTAGTCTCCTGCTGTTTCCTCTGAGGAATCGCCGGTCTCCAGCTCCTCCTTCTCCAACTCTAGTATGATGTCATCGGCGATGTTTTCGACGACCTTGTCGATCTCCTTATCCACCAATTCTAATAGTTCGTCGTACACTGCAAGGTAACGGGCACACATTTAGACAAAAGATGATTTAAGAGCTTAACCTTTGACAATTGAGCTTATGCACCTGACGTCATTGAGTGGCAGGGCCCACCAAACCTCTCAGTTGTTTGGACGCGTGCCTATCAACTCTCCCATGTTGCCCGGTTATTTATGGTTCTTCATTCAACCTTATATTACGCACATGACAATGTCTAGGGCGGCCTCAGCTGGAGGCCAAAGGGAGGTTGCTAATTTTCCCATCCTGGTTGCGTACAAAGGTGTGCGTTTCAATAGACTGTGCAAGTCTCGCAAGTATTCCGATTTCTGAGCCCAAGTTTCACGTGCGCGCAATTCTGTTTCCTCAAATAAAATGTAACTTAGCCATGAAAATAAATTTAATAAATCAACAAAGAAACGCAAGAATTAAACTTGACCTCCGTTACCGATTACTTGTAAACAAATGCGACTTTTGCCCAACTTGCGATTTTTTTTCTTCAATGTCAGTTGTAACAAATTATTCATAAATAACAAATTGCATTAGGTTATTTTTACTTTCAAGATTTTCTAATAAATATAATTTAAAAAGAAGTTTGAATTCATAGAATAGTCTTCGTTCCAATTGTTTTCTTGTTTCTAGTACACGCGAGACTTGCACATTGTTTTACGTGAGGTGGTGACGTCACTGCAAAAAAGGTCTATAGAACAAAAACTAAAAAATCAATGCAAAATTAAACCTGATATGTATCGAACTGTGTACATTTTAAAAAGATTATGAGTAACAAAATTATACTTAGCACTGTTGTAAAAATGGTTCCAAACCAGGGCATATAGTTTCATACAGCTATTTAAGCCAAAAATACGCTAGCCAGAATGAGGTTAACAGCCAGATTGCCATGTAATATGTACCAACTGTGACGTGCCTGTTTTTGCTTAGCAGACAATTGTGCAGCAACACTTTCTGCCAGAATAGCTCTTTGGAATTCAGCCCAGGAAGCGTGTTAACCTTCCCCCAGTATACTTTACTAAATTGAAATAATACAACAACAATAAACAAATCAAAATCAAAACAATTCTATAAACAAACCAAACCTCTCCTTAGCAAACACACCTTCTTGTTCATTCTCCCCAGTTTGATATGAGCTTTCGTCGTCCACCATTCCTGCATCCAAAACAGATGAAGACTGCTCCTCCTCAATCTCCTCCTCTCTCGCATAACTAGGTGCGTAATCCTCCTCCTGGTCTACATCCTCTTTAGTCAGCTTACCGATGATACCTTGCAGGAGTTCCTCCGCTAGCAGTTTCTTCTCGTCGTCATCCTCTGTCGGGAGTAAAGGAAGAGGGGAGATAAAAAGCAGGTTTTACCTCAAGAAAGTGACATGATGAAATACCCTGACCTAGTTCCTTACCTGTCACGGCGTTCTGCTGACACGTTTTATCGCTACTAAGTAACGTCGTTGATGGACGAGAGTTAATACCCAAAGCGGACATTAATGATGGCATGTCAGTGTCTTTACCATTACAAAGTGGCGTGTTTTAGGGTTTAAGTCCAAAGCAGAGCGAGATACATGCTCTCCGGGTTGCATCGACTTTTCCCGGGGGGATTCATACTGAGATGGGCTTTGCAAAAGTCTCCGAAAATTACTGGGAATTAATCTGCCAACCGTACACTAATCCTTATGTTCCAAGTACATGGTTGGATTAGAATAAGCTGCAGTAAATGCATTTAACAAAAACTCTGGTGTTGTTTTGGGGAGTTTTGTAACTGTATTTTTTTGCAGAAAGCTCGATTTGAGGGCGTTTTTAAAGCTTAATTCTTGACATTGCCGCATCTCACAACTTTGTCCATTATCTTCTGCCGAGCGTTCGTCCGCTCTGCGCACTCCGTGGAACGTTACACTCAATAAAACTCTCGATAGGACAGCTCAAAGTTATTCTGTTATGTTCTTTTAATGGTAGCCACATTATTTGTCCAATGAGTCAAGAGCTATAAAATACGGCCAGTTCCAAACCGAGTGACTTTGGTTTATAAGCTTGGCTTCAGCGATAAGGTTGAAGAATGTGATTTTTCAGCGGAACGGATACAGACTGCCGAAGCCGTGTATTCTGACGCAGCGCAAGTATGGGCACATTTTGTTAAAAAATTCCAGTTTTTTTTATACGGTATCTAATTCAAAGAACAATGCATCTAGATTGATCATTTCAGCCATTTTGTTGCAATGTGATTTTTAATGAATTTAATGAATGAAATGAATGAATGATCAATCAGTTTGTGTGTTAATCGAAATAAATGTAGCGTACGTTCAACTATCAAATCATCCTTATTGGCAACCAGAGTGACTCAGTCCAAACAAAGTCTCAGAAAAATCGCTTCTGATCGTTTTAATAACTTCAATAGCCATTTCCCCCGCTGCATGCTTACACGACAACAATCTACACGCTCATTGGTCTTCTATACAGTTCACAGTCCCATCCCTGCGTACGTCTCCCCCCCCCCCTCGCTATTTTGAACTCTTTCTCTACGGGCTTCGCTTATCTCCTCACACTTTAGCAATACCGTCTCCAATTGAAAGACACGTCCCGTACACAGCCTTTCTCCATTGATCCTTGAGTGCAACACTTTTCTTCGCACGCGGATGAGAAATAAAGAAGACACAGAATTGACAGAAACTGCGAGTAAGAACACCGAGCCTGCTGTATCAATTACAATGTCAGTGGCCCAACGGTGTTTGCTTTTATTTTATACTGAAATGCAACACTAGCACCGCTTCCGAGTATTTGGTTTGTGTTGATTGTGTATATTTGTGCCAGCGCACGTTTGGGACGTTGTCTCCTTCTCTCTGCAACATCCGGACAAGTTAAAAGTGCTTTGTGAAGAGGACACAGCGGTAAAGGAAGTTGAAATTAATGTTCACAGTATAAATTTACTTTATGGTTTCTGTTGAAGATGTGTTAATATTAAGTTTTTTTTGAAGTGGCGGCCATCTTGGTCACTAGGCGCCCCGTATGATCACCTCTTAGTACGCATGTAAATACACCAGACTTATTTTTCGGTCGCAGACAGGGATAAAAGAGTGACGCACTTCATGCATGAGGTCACAACGTTGAAAAGTGTAGTACGGCGATAAGAAAAAAAGGAGATTATAAGACATGTGGGCAATAATTTGCATTAACAGCAATTATCTTGACTACTTGCACATGAAAATTACCACGGTCGCAGCAGCATTAGACAGCATTTGTTACGTCATGCGCAGTCTGTTGTCTTATAGACTAGCTCTGCGGTCGCGCGTTAGACCTTTAATACTGTCGCCATTTTAAAAATAATCCCAGTCTGAATTAGCCCTCCCAACCTCTGGTCAGTTTCATTGATTCGCATGGGGTGAAAAGCAAGATGGCTGAAAGTACCAAATAGGTACAATAAATAGAAATGGTCAAAGAAGGGTGCAAAAATACTCTACAGATGGCGCACTTCATAGCTCATTTCTCTTGGACGCCATCTTTTAATCTGCACGAACACCGGTGGTAAATCATTTTTCCGAACGACACTTTGCCGGATAATGTTTTTATGGATCCTGCAATGTTTGTTATAGCAGCAGCTTTAGTATTGGACCATAGAAATTACAAGATTGATGAATCCACGTTCAGGAATAGCCACAATCCTTTTGACAATGACGTTTTCACGCAAACGGCATGATTTTATACAACATAGCAAACTACGTTTTAACTGAGTTGAGCAGGTGCAACCAGCAGCACCCGAAACCCTACAGATCGTCATCATCTACTTGGTCTCACCTTCATATCCTTCTTCTGCAAGACCCAAGATCTCAGCTGCCTCCTTGAGTAGCTCTTCATCTTCCTCCTCCTCGTCGTCCAAGGACTCGCCCATATAATCTACAGATATACCCTCGGAGTAGTCCGTGTAGGCCGACTGCATTCCCTCGCTCACGTCCCCGGGGAAACCGTCATCTTGTCCCCCGTCATCGGTTATATCGCTCGGCTCTGCTCCGTCTGGGTAGAAGTACTCAAATGGATCTAGAAAACAAAGAGCAGAATAAGAAACTGTCAGATACTTCTAGAGTTATTTAAATGACGTGAGTTTTGCATCGGGCATGAAGAACTAATCGTGGTGTAAGTGTTTGTTTTTGTGCTACATCAACGCACACCGGTGTGGGGGTTACACAAACGAAGAATCTAAGATTCTAGGTTCGATTTATAACAACAGCAAAACAAGCCACCCTGTACAAAACTGTTTTTCTGCAGAACGGGCAGACCAATAGGCTAGCTCCTGCTGAAGAAAAAAAAGTTGGTGCTCGATACTACGGGGCATGGTGTATCCGATATTGTGTCTTTATTGTGTTCTGGGAATCTCAGGAATTCTAAAAAGGGGGAGGTTACATAATTATTATGTACAAGTCGAAAATAATGTGCTTTCATGTATTGGAAATTCTTTGGTGACCTTTTTCTTTGAAAACTAAACGATTTGAGCAATGCATGCCAGATTGAGTTGTGGTTATGTCTTTTACAACGACTTGCCTGGTCACTTAGGAATGCTGTATTTAGATGCAAAGCATGTAATACATATTGTGGCTACATTACGTGTTCAGCGGAAGCAAGCTCTAAATCAACATAAAGTCTGACACCCGTACCACGCATTTCACTGAATTGTATGGGTTGCCTTTTTATGTGCAAAAGCAATACTCTTCCAGTTGTGACAAAGCAACAGCAAGCCCGAGGAATTCAAACTAAGCATTCACTTGTGACCAAGCATGACATCATACCAGATTATGTCCAAATCAAACCCAGAAAATAATGATTTAATAAAAAACTGATGATGTATCGTCCCCTTTAAAGAATGTGTTTATAATCTCTCAACAGACGCGATACCACAAGCAGTGTGCTTCTAATCAGGTTAATATATTCCCGCGCTTTTCCCCTCGCGGGACGGCGGGCCTATCTTGTTGAAAAGGGGGTGGGGCATGTAAGGGGGAAAGAGAAAAACACAAAGACTCATCGAAGGAAAACATCTTTTGAAAATTATTTCGTTCACTCGACAAACCTTGTAGAAAATAACCGTATATATAGCCATCCGTTTCATTATACTCATCAGCCCACCGTCTATATTATTTTCGCAATAATTGCTCTTTCTTTCTTTCAACTTTTTTGACAAACTCTATACCGTGCTAATAAATGCAAATGTCAATGCCTAGGCAGTCTCTGATTCAGTGGCTACGGCTACATCTAGATCTCCATGTTATCATGCGTTGAAGTGTAGGCTGCCCTTAACAACAGCCACAGCAGCAGCCGCAGCCTCATCAACTAATTCGGACGCGGCCTTTAGATTCAAAGACAGTGCCTCTGGGGAACAAATGGAAATCAACTCAACCGAATGTTTACCCCGACGTGTACTGTCTAATAAAATATCGTCACCCCATCCATTCGCTTTGCTAGAATGTCTCCTGATTGTTTCGCAATGACGTCAAAAACGTTCGAGTTGCAAATTGAAAAATGAGGTTGGGGAGAGGTAACCAGGATCCAAATCGAGGTGTCAGCCTCATTCCTTAATTCCTGTGCTTATTCGTCCTGTACATCAGAGGGAACTGGGTCTGAGTGCCAATTGCTTTACTTTAAAAAATGTCCGAAAATCAATGTTGAGATCATTATAATTAGTCCTTTTCCATATCGAATTAAACCTGAGATGTAACGGAATTCCGAGTTGAGCCTACCTTTCTCTTCTCTCAACTCTTTCTCCTCTTCCTCCTGTAGTAGCCATTTGAGTTGGTTCTCAGCATCTTCTTGTAGCGCCTCCTCAGCCCAGATATCCTCAAGGATGTTATCCACGGCGATGTCTTCCATCTCCTCTTCAACGATGTCCAAGATCTCTTCCTCTTCCCTTTCCAGAGCATCCCTCAGAGCCTCATCCTCCTCCATCTCCTCCTCCTGCAGGGCGATATGAAGGAGCTCCTCATAGTCGTAGTTTTGTAGCATCTCATCAAGACGTTCCTGCTCCTCGGTCAGATGCTGCCCGGCGTCCCACCCATCTTCCCCCATCCACGGGAAGTCATCAACCTCATTGCCATCTTCTCCAACCGAAACCTCGTCTTGCTGTCTTAAACTGTCAGCAAAATCTAGAGCCGGGTATATCTCATTTGCATCGTCAGGGTAGACGACATCAGTTTCGTCATCCCCGTAAAAAGCACCGTCGTCGAGTTCTAAGTTTCCGTCGTTCCAGTCGTTTTCTCTACCACGTCCGTATTCCTCCAGGAAATCTAGCGCCTGAAGGAGTTCCTTCCTCCTGGGGAAGTCCTTAGTCTCTTGTCCTGACGTGGACGGGAACGAGACTATTCTTTGAGCTTCTGACGCTGATGGAACTGTGACGAAAACCAATAGAAAGGCTGGTATTGCGGCTAGAAGAAAGCGAGGTGCTGTCAATTCCATGATTGTAGAATTCTACAGGCGATCCCTGGCTTTATCTGGTTTAGAAGAATGAAAAACAGAATAAAGTTCTGAGTGTATTTTAAAAAAAAACCTAAAAATCAGTGTTTAAGTCTAGCCTTATTCCGAAGCTGTCACACATTACGTAGTCAACTCAATGGCTAAAGTTTGTGAAAGCTTGTCATTGCTTGCAATGAACTACACTTAAATCAATAATTTATAACCCACTGTGACATAAGAACACAAAACAGTTGCAACAATAAAATATGAAAACATAAGTGTAGAAACAAATTTAAAAACCGACGAATGAAACATTTTACGTCGTAATATTTTAGTAATATTGCCAATTGTGTTGCAACTTAACGGCTTGATACAATGTTGTATGGTTGATTACTATAGCTATAAAGATACGGTTTGGCCAATCACCAGTAACATCTGTCTGTGTATTTGTTGCGAGTGTGCTGAAGTGATTTGAAGAGAAAAATACATTGCGAGAATCGAGTGCTTAATGAGTGGTTGTATTAGCAAATAAAGGGTATTTGCTTCCTAACATAACGGTGGATTGCATTTTTTTTACCACGAACTTGTTTACTTTTTGGGACAGTGACTTGATTTTGCACTTTACTCTCACTGACTTCAATGCTGGCTTGCGATCCTGTATTTTTGGTGTGCATTATTGTACTTATGGCTTGCGTTCTTGTTCTTTGGCCGGCTAAATGGCCACTTGTCAACTTCAATTTAACGGTTGCTTTCATTGTTTTGCTTTGCATAACGGCCAACAGTAATTTTGACTTCAAAGATGGCATATGCTCTTAAATTTTGGCTTCCTACATTGCCACGTTATCAACTTAACACAAACGGTGGCTTGCTTTCTTGCAGTTTGCATTGCAAACTGGCGAAGAGTCTGTCATAGTAAAACAAAAACTTAGTTTTATTTTGTTTTGTCTTGCTTGCTTGCTGTCTCATCACTATGCTCGATCTGGTTTCTGACCCGAGCTTTGTTTTCTTTCAAAATTAGTCCCACTCATAGAAGCGTATAACAAGTTCAAAGGCTGTGGCGTCGGTACACAGACTACACAGACGATTAAGTACGTGTAATGAGCCCTTATGGATGACGCAACAATTAGTATCCCACATTTGGTAAATTAGAAATGATCGATGCAAAACTCGGTGGTGTCCGAATTAGCAACTGTGGATGCGGCTCCGGCTTGATCGCCTTGTTGACAAGCATTCATGACATCCTTAGCAATGTCCATAGCAACAGCTGCAGCCGTATAGCCACCATTTCGTAGGCGGCCACTCAAAAGTAAATCAACAAATAGTTTTTTTAAAATAATTTTTATCTAACTTGCGAAGATAATTACAGTTTTACAAATCGTGTATCCTGAAAAGAGCTAGTCAACAATTTCAAAATTACAGGTCTGTTTAAGATATTTTGTTTTATCATGAAACAACAAAAGAAGGGTGGTAAGGAGAGATATACACCCATTCCACCCTAACGACCCTCTTAATTTCAATTATCGATCGCTCCACCTTATTAAGATGGGAACGCGCTGGAGTGGTTTGCGCTCAATTAAACACTTTGACATACACACACATTATTGTTTATGTTCCCATTCCACCGCGCTGACCCCTCTCAAACGAGTATAAATATCCGTTTTCTGTCATCTTTGTCAAACGGTGTATGGCGCGCTCTTTTGTGCAGTGTGAAAACAATGAGTTTGAATTCATTAGCCAAGAACCATGCACTCCATTTTCTCCGAGGGTTTTTAATCCATTAAACAAAGAACACGGTTGAAGTTGCGACAGAAGACAACTGAACACTGCCCGCCAACCGAGTCAACATAGACACGCTTCCTTCCCGTGGAAAACAAATATTTGGTGACGCTTATTTCGTTCTGAGAAAATTGTTTTCTTTACAATGGCGTTTTAGGCTAAATGACGAGGAAGAGTTTTATAAAAGTTATTGAGGTGATTAATTGTGTTTTGGTTCTTAGACGTGGTTCCTTTCCATTAAGATAATCCATCCTATAATACAACCAAGCTTGTCACGTTCCCAGTATATAATTTTGAATGGGGTTAAGATTACAATTGTACACTAAAAGAGCACCAGACTATTTATATTCCCATGCTTTTGTTTGGGTTCCCCTTCGGGTATTTTCGAAACAATGGCTTCGGGTTTGGCTCTTGCTCTTGCTCCGTAATTAGCAATTTTGAAATCGTACACCTTCGGTACGGGTCATTACAAGGGCAGGCATGGCCTATGTCAGACCTGAGCTGTGGTTTCGAAAACACCCTTGAGGTTTGCATAACATACAATATATTAAAAATAAAATACACCAAAGGAAATACTTTCTTTTCTTCATAACATATACATATTTGTCCGTCAAACAAAAAGGTAATAGTTAAGACTAGACTGTTAAACACAAGCTTGACCACATTGTAACTATGGGGTTACGTCAAAAATGTAAGAATTCAAAAAAGTGTCTGCTTAAAGCACGCGAAAAACATTGGTAGACATCAACGACCAGTATCTGGACTTTATGTAGCCCAACATACACATAAAAAGTAACAAACCTGTGAAATCTCAAGCTCAATGGTCATCGATATTACGTGAATATAGCGAAACCCTCATCACATTTAATTTTCAAACATCATGCTTTGGACTTGCAGTATCGAAACTAATTGTTTTATTCATTTCTCAAAACTATAGATTTTCAAGCAAAAATATTTCAAGGAGAGTTTCCACCATGCCCGTCATCAAACCTGATTAGTTATGTGCAAATCTGTAAAATTGCGTATTTTCTATCTTACCAAATGTTGTGCAGAATCTTGAAACGCATGTAACTGGCATGTTTCCGTAAACAATGTCACGTGACAGACGCATAACCAATCAGATCACAGTATGCGATCAAAGCAGACACAATTTTGCAGTTTGTGGCTTTACATGAGGACACGGGTACATAGGTTTCTAAGCACATCCATTTTATCTCGTCGATACAGTTAACAGTATCAGCTTTCCTACTTCGCCTCGACCAGTAGACCTAAGTGGAGTATTCATTAGTCCGTTCTGTTGATCTAGGGGACATCGTGCCATGTGATATTCAATAGGATCCAACAATGCCATTTATTATATCTTATGGGAGTCTAATTGAATATCCACAAAGCTTGCTTTGTTACGAATCTATAGCAAGTAACTTATCGAGACAGTGATGCTGTCCCGAATAAAATCTCCACTAACTATGGTCAAGTAATTATAATTTTACGGACATGCTCATAAAATATAATTAGAACAAAACAAGATTTTTAGTGGCCTGACGTTTTGACCCAAGGAGAGTCTTTCTCATTAAGCCTTTAAAAAAAGAGACTTTGCTTGGGTCGAAACGTCGGGCCACTAACCAGTTGTTTGCATTTATAGTAAAGGTCCTTTTGGTTACGCAGTTTGCAAGAGCTAATCTATTTTTCCAAATATTATGAGCGTGTCTCACGCTACCTTAAAGCCAAACAGTATTTTGAAGCTGTTAATTTTTAACAAAGTACCACATTAAAAAGTGATGGCATATTGCTTTATGCATTATTAACTAGTTCGGTCATTTTCGAGCTTCAATAATTAATGTAAGGTCATCCGATACTGCATAAAGACATCTTGAGTCGTTGCCTGACTCATTGGCCTGCCGATGTCGCTGTGACGGTCGATCTGTTCTGTCCTGTGTCATCCTCGCGGTCTTGACCAGCCGCGGGAACTGGAGGTTCCTCTCTCTGGTGTTGATGGCGTTTCATGATTATTAAATCTCGTGTCTTGTCTTAGCCCCTGACGTGCCAGTCGATCGTAGAGCTGATTAGTTTCCCCTCCTCCAACCCAGTCAAGTCCAGGAATTGCTGTTGGTAATCATTTCACCAAAAAGGGTACCGACATTTACATTTAGTCCTAGTCTGGGTTGAACAAAACCCATTTTCATGACACTGTTTTTTCACCCCGGAATTCTGTTCACAACAGCTCACAGAATTACGCGATTGTATGATACAAGGCGCTGTAAGCGCACGATTCTGCGATAAACAGCGCAATGAAACTTAGTCCTGTTCCCTCTTTAATGATATCGATTAGAGCCTATTGATTTTGCAGTGTAAAAAAAAAAGCCCTGCAGTGTAAAGACAAACAAGTGCATGAATATATTCTCCGAAGTAACTTTATGACGGACTTCATGTCTGCTTGCTCTAACGCCACGAAAGTACTGCCTGGCGAAACAGCAAATTAGTCATGCACCATTCTTACTTTTCCATCCCACAGTCCATGGCTTCATACCGTCCAGTAATAAACTTGGAGGGATTTCCATGCTTCATTTACATTCAATTAGCCGAAATTGGATCTGTGATATCCGGACCCGTTCTTCGATTATGTCTGCGTATTATGTCGTCTTGTTGACTAGTCTGAAGTATAATGCATATAGCATATCTCTACCTTAACAATCCAGATACACATCCTATAACATCAAAAGCTAAGTTGCGTCCCGGGGAACACGTAGGGGAGTCTCATGGTGAACAACAGAACCCGTCTACGATTTACATAGTGTGTGTAAATCCTTAACAAATCCCCCATGGACAATCCAATTAGCTGCTATCGAAGGAGAATATGCAATTAGATCGCATCATGGCCGCTAGAAGAATAACAATGACGATCTTTATTACATTTATTATATGCTCTTGAATATCAAATTGGGATGTTTTGTTTATCTATAAGCATACAGCTAAAGTAACTATCAAAGGGGAAAGGTAAATTGTTTCTTCTGCTGAGGAATGAACGTTCTAACTAGCTTTAGAAAGAAAATCTTTTGAAAGGTACTTTATAAATTTCAGTAAAACAGACAACCAAGAGCGAACGTCCTAGATTTTTCCAATCGCCATAAATCACTACTTAAACAATACAGCATAAGTTTACATCAAGCAATGTAATCATGGTAACGAATGGGGTCTTGAAGATTGCGAAACAAGAAAGGGATAGTGCGCGAGCGCCTGTTTGCCGTAAATCGACAATGCACTCAGCGTCGCTTTGCGGACGCGAGAGAAAACTCAATTTTTTTATTTCAGCTGTTCAAAAAGCAAAAACAACTAAACTAGTACTTGGTGCACACATACGTCGCATTTAATATTTATTCTCCTCAGGACAATCGATACAGTTATCAAGAAAGGTATCGAGGAAACTTTCATAGTACAATTTTGGGTGGGGAAATGTTTTTTTTTATGTACATCGACTTCAAACTGCAGACTGCGGCCGTTTTGTTGTGTTATTTTCCGAGTAGCGTTTTTGGAGAGGAGATCGAACTCGTGAACGTTGATTGTTTGGCTTGCAGGTGTGTTGGGAATTGATTTTCTCTTCATCTCTAGGGTTGTTTATTACGCAACAAGAATCCCTTCCCTTCATCCCCGCTTTTCTTTTTGAAAGAAAAAAGCCTGCTTGTTGATCAGGGGCATACGATACATTGATAAAGTCATTGTAACAAGAACAAGTGTACTGTTTATGAAAATTGTATTTTAAACTTAGAAACAGGTCAATTAGAAATGCCTTGATTTAAAACCCTTCAGGGCACGAACGTTTCAAACAAGACTATTAAAGACATACGTGTGTACAGAAGGTCATCCACTCATCTAATTAGTTTAATTAGCTCCAGATTTGGCCCAATCTTTCCCCATGTGTCTGATATCACAACGGCAGACCAAATCAAAGAGGGAACCCTTGATGGTCACACCATGAGTTTCAAACAAGACTATTAAAGGCATACGTGTGTACGGAAGGTCATCCACTCATCTAATTAGTTTAATTAGCTCCCAATTTGGCCCAATCTTTCCCCATGTGTCTGATATCACAACGGCAGACCAAATCAAAGAGGGAGCCCTTGATGGTCACACCTTGAATGTTTTCCAATGAAACCAAGCATATCAACTCAGCCACAATCTCCTCGTAGTGGCATCGCATAGAAAGCCTTCCCATGGCTATAAAAAAGAAAATAATCTAGGAATTCATCATTTTTGAAAGCGCTTCACCATAGAATAACTTAAAATGAATCTTTTCTTCACCCGAAACGACAAAAATATCAAATTCAATCAAGATGCAACACGTATACCAAACCGATGAGCATAACAAAACTGCGAAACCCTCAAGTGTTGTTTCGCTGTCATTAATCTTAGGAGACGGCGGAACGGTGACGGGGAGGGGCTAAAGCGGAGGAGTGGGGTTATCCCGCCTTAGCTGATCCGTCTGTCACAACATTGAGGAAGCAAGAATCATCTTGATTAAAAACTCACTCAACTCATCCCCACCTCAAACCATAAACAACACTGCCGCATCAATTTCGTACAAAATTACTCCGTAACAAACACCGCAGGGGTGTGTGTTGAAAACATTATAACAAAAGTACTCCGAGGATGATCCCATTAGAGTCGCTCACAACTACGGGCGAGAATCAGCAAATTAAAGGCAAACAATTGGACAAACCTCACGACGTAGACATGATCTTTTTGCTAGCCGTACCAGTTCATTCAACCCAGAACTGTTAGTCAAACTTAGAGAATAAATGACACACTTTTGTTGTTGTTGTTCAGCTCAGTTTATGTCAGTTCATTTTCACGCAGTCAGTTTGCAGTTGCTTAGACAATAATGCACGTATACGATAATTTAAATAAACTATAATTATTAAGTGGTTAACTTTAGATAAAAAACAATGATTGTTGTTGTCGTTTTTGGTGTTGTTATTAAAGTTGTTGTTGTTGTTGTTGTTGTTGTTGTTGTTGTTGTTGTTGTTGTTGTTGCTGTTGTGGTTGTTTTTGTTGTTGTTGTTGTTGTTGTTGTTGTTGTCCCTCACAACATGGGGACAAATTCGCCTAATTGCCAGCCCGTTGCTGAGTAAAACATTACAATATCTTTCCTACTTTTAAAATATATACTAATGTATAGCAATATGAAGCTATTGTTGATGGCGACATTTTTTCAGTGCGATATTCATTTAGCCAATGACTGGTGCATTGCGTTTCTGTTTAATTATGTTATAGTGCAACTGAACGGTATATTACAGTCCATGATTAAGTGCTTTTAATTTCCTCGCAAATGGTCGTTGCTTCCTTTTAACTTATTCATCACATTGCACAGGGCAGCTTGGCACTGTGTGCTTAATTTATGATCACCTTTTGTTTGACCCTTATTATCACAAACACACAAAGTCCGCTCCTCCTATTTTGGTTGCAATGCGATTGCCATGGCGCTGTACGAGATCGCCGGTTGCCATGGGAGTTGCGCGCGCAGCCTTGTGAGAGGAGTAATAGACTTAAAGGTTATGTGTCACTGAATTGATCAATGCTGAACTTCGGAGATTTTATTCTGGAAAATGTGATTTCTTTAATTGCAGTTTCGATGCTTTTGCTGTTTCGGCATTCGTGGAAGGGATTGAGTATGGGAAACAAAGGGTGCAAAATCCACTTTTAAAAAAATTAGTTCATTTTAAATTGCAGTCTTAATTCTTCCTCTACTTCTCTTTGTTAAAATACGTATCCATTACATTTTAGCCCAAACTTGTATGAAATTATTTTTGTTATTCAGTTCAACAAATTAAAGCAAGGTGTGTCGATACGAATGTTCTTTTTTGTGTATACAACCTGAGAATTACACAATGACGTTGCATATACGTCCTAGGCCTACAGTATATTTTCTTCGTCTGGCGTATGAAGTAAAATGCCGTTCGCAAATAATAAGCTTAGGTAGACTCTGAGTGTACACGGTTTGCGTAAGAATGACTCATGGTGAAACCGGCGGATGTAAATACAATAGAACCCATGAAACGTTTCCCGCCATAATCAACGGCTTTCTGTTTCCCGCCATAACAGACTGCAACATGATTGTTTGCTTAGATTCATGCAATTTATCACTGCATGACTTTGTGTTTCACAGTTGTATGCGTCACGGTCAATTACACGTACGCTTCTTCACGAAGTAGTTGCAAATTCAAAGCATCATTTATTATCATTAACATTGGGCTCATGTTCAACTTGTCAAAACCAGAAATTATTTAGTGTTCAATTGACAAATCCGTGCTTAATAAGCGGACAAGTCAAAATTCGAGACCAGTGGACGAGACAAGAATCGCAAGCAGAATAAAATAAGAAAACAAATAAATCGAGTCTCCAAGAATTGCTTATATTCTTAAAATGAAATATGACCGAGATATCTGTTTGAACTAATGTGTAATCGAAATTTTGTGCATGTACCTGTTTGCCATCAATAGACAACACTCAGCATCACTTTGCGGACGCTGGAGTAACACTCGTAACTAAACTTTTGGGCTACAGGCTTGTAACATCTTTGTCTTAAAAACGATAAGCATTGAGTCACGAAGTTGCGTCAGTGGGTTTTGTTTCATGAAATTATAAATTTACAAATATCGGCACTTGCTCTGCTGGTGGGCAAAGTTTAGCCTAATACCTACAAAATGTCACAGAAAATTCATGGACCTGATGAAGAGGTATTAAGACTTGTTTGCACCTGTGTGATGCTTTTTGCGAGGGAATTTTTTTGTCGTTACGAGGCAATTGATCATGAAATCAACATCTCTCCCCATCCCCAATGTTTAACCACTCTCTGACTTGCACCTCGGGGGAAAAAACTTGGCCAACACCTGTACAAATGTAGCTCGTGATGAGTAATACGGTAAAACATTACCAAGCCAACGACTGTTTCTAAAGGTCATTACAATGGAAACACACCATTCGTTTATGTCGTGGTAGGAGATTCACAACTGCTTCGGTAAATCAACATTAAAACGGCCGCAGAGAGCCCAGGCTGAAAGTAAACCCTTTTGTAGACGCTCATTTCCTACCATCATTCAGCCCCAAATGGACTATCAAGCAATACAGTCTATATGCCAACCGATGACGGAGCATTTAACTGTTGTCGTTTGGCTTGTCACACTGTCTAATCAGGAATATCAATTACAAACCATGGATTACTGACAAGAAGCTAACTATGTTTTCGAAAGGAAGCCACGAGCCTCGCAGATTTACCGTAGCATATTGTGGCCAACACGACAGGTGCTTCTGAGAATGCCGCACATATTACGTAATGTGTCTTTATATAACCGTACATCTATCTCCTCTTGGCACCCTTACGATTTGTATGTATCGCCAGTAAAACTCTTTGTCGAGTGGTTTCCTCGGCCAATGATGTCACGAGAGAAGTGTCCCAATATGGCTGCCCTTCATGCTTACATATATTTCATCTGCTGTCACAAAGCCAGTGTCCCGGCGTAATACGTCCACATACGTCAAGTGACAGTGACCTCTTTGGGCTCCCAAAGCACAAGTTTGCTGACTATGAAACTTACGATCAAGTAGCCTATTCCAAAGGTCTTTTACTCAAAACATTCATCGTCCACGTACTACGCGCATCTGGGTTTCTGTCCAGACCCTTGTGACTGTGTGAGCTTTCCTCAACTTCAGCTTTTCCTTCCTAAACTAAACATTATTTTCTTCATCATCTTCTCAAACACATCTTTAGGCCCCGTAGGCAAGGCACTTCTGGTAGTCACATGGTTTTATTGTCGGAAGACTGTAATAGGAATATTAACGATATGGCTAGCTGGAGACACCACACCAAATTCAGGAATGAAACTGGACGAACATAAACATTCCTGAAAAAAATATGTTTGTTAGTCTAGACGAGGAAGCTCCAAGGTGTTACAATTCAGTAGTTTTACACTTACAGATTTTGTGCATCACCAGAAATACATAAACTCAAAACTACACTGTTTGGACACAATAGACTAATACTTACCCATTTGGGGATTGATTTTATTTCTTTCACAAAAAACTCGAAGGCTCTCTATTAAATTATGAGGTTTCGAGAAGATTCTGATATCAGGAAAAATCATGAGAAATCTCTTGCTTCTAAATTAAATTAAAAAATTAAGCAAATACACAAAATGTGTATCATTTAGGTGTAAGAGCTACGTTACTTACTCTCTGTTGGAACCCCCCCCCCCCCACACCCCCTAAGAATCACGGTAATGTCAAATAACTTGAGGGTAATCATGTAACGTATGACCATAAAACACAATGTCATGAAACCGATGTTCGTACACGGGAGTGAGTTGCATGATGGGAAGGGTTGGTTAAAAACGATGACAAAGATACTGGGGTAAGAAACCAATTACCACGCCACACATACCTCATCCTGTCAAATTTTGCTCACGCGGGTCGGTGAGTGACTGTGATCTACTGCATGCACTGCAGCGTCTCCCAACCCAACCTCCAACCCTAACACACACTTCACTGGCCGTCCGTGTGGAACCTCCAAAGGGCAAACGAAATAAATCTGAAGAAGATGCTGATAGAGCTACCTTGCCAAACTGCCCCCCCCCCCATCCCCACGGTCGGTTTACTACTTTAGGCTCGCCCGAGCAGCAAAATCGAATTACCATGATCGATACCAATGTGCTACATCAGGCAAACCGATCGGCCCCGGCATCTCTACTCGGGCCAAGAAGAGCGAAAGCCAATAGCGCCTGCAGGTGTTTTTTGGGCCCCGACGCTCCGGGGGGTTCCGAGAATGTGGATTTGGGCGATACTGGGGATGGATTAACAGTGCACCTGTTGTTTGTGCTTGAGTTTTGCTGCCATGCTGCAGGAGCGAAAAACAGACATCACTCTATAGTTTGAATAAAAGTAGCGGTACTTAATCACAGTGTGTGATATATATCTTAAATACACTCTTGGGTCTTGACTGGTTTTATATTTACATTTACATGTTTTGTACTTGTGACGCTCCATATGTTCATCTACAGTTATGAGATTTCAGAGTGTGGAGGAAAGGTGTTTCCTTATCAATGCAAATGTAGCATCAGCCTTTGCAAATTAAGTTATAGACCCCTTACACTGGCCGCCATCGCTGATGATGAGAGGTCAAACAATGGAAACGTGCAAGCGCGTACGCGCCGCGCACAAGTCTCAGCCAATGATAAGTCTTTTTTGACCTCAGTGAGGGCGCTGTTTGGACTTGTGACGTCGTATGCAAGGGTTCTGTTGAAACTATTTTGCAAGTTCTGGCTTTTATGTGTACTGCCTCGTTCTTAACCGTCTTAAGTTCTACCGATCCACTGTGTGCCTTTCAGTTTAAAGTTTCTCCATTCCTCCAAATGAGAAATCTTACAAATGGAAATTGATATCAACAATCTTGCATTTGTTTCATCGCTCATTCTGTCTTAATCTGCGTTGACTTGATGAGTTTCACAGTGGCGGAAGCTTCGACCCTGCTCTGTTATCTCAGACAGCCTCCTTGTCATGTATTTGGAAAGTGCCGATCTGCAGAGGCAGACTCCAGATCAAGGGAAACTTTAAAGGTGATGGCGTTAGGAAGCCCTCATTGAAAAAGGTATATGTTTCCAGAGGAAAGCACGAGTGACTGTCACAATCTGTCTAACCATCACGATAAATATATATCACGTCCCCACTCGGGCAGCAATCTCTACATCGGCAAACAAAGCGCCGATACTGCTTCAAGATTCCAGCAGTATTGCATGGTGAACAGTTACCACCAACTGACTGGAGTTATAACAACTTCCTTTCACAACTACGCTCTATCCGGTAAATGAGGTCATGTGACATTGCATCTACTGGTTACCATTTAGAGTCTACCAATCTTTATAACAGACGGTATCTATAAGCTGTCCAAATTGCGATGTCATCCTGAATTTAGGTAATTGACTTGGGACTGGGGAGATTTTGCGTCCAACCCAGAGGGCCCGATGCCTGGTACCTTTACGCTTCCTGCCCTTAGGACAGCAGGTGGCCGGGTTGCAACGCTTTTGTTACAGCTAAACTAGGTTTGAAGTAACGCTCACTGGTACGAGAATCCTATGGGCTAGATTACAGCGGCGTTCCAATAATTGTGTACTTTTCCATACGAGATAAAATGCGTGATATTTTTGATAATAAAGTCAAGCTCATCAATGTGAAAACAGCTTTCTGACTGCTGCGCTGCAGAAAAACCCATACTTAATAACGAGAGCATGCACAAGTACATTTTTAATACAAATGCACGTTGAGTACGTGCAGAAAACTTACAGCCTTACAAGACAAATTGTATGTCTAGTCGAGATCGGGTCACGGTGATAGCGAGTTCATTCTAAATAATAAGTACAAATACGGCTACATGTCAGAACAAAACTGTGTACTCCAATGCGAGAAAGCATGAGTATATTTTAATAAGTACAGAAAGCAAAAACAGGGCAGGCCTAGTCGAGTACGGGTGCAAAGGTATGAGTACAAGTACATTGTATTTAGTACAAGTACAAGTGCGACTACAGAATAACAACACATACTCGAATGCGAAAAAGTACACAAGTACGTCTTGACGGGTACATAAGTACCGGTACAGCTACAGAAAAAAACCCGTACACAATACCAGAACAAGTAGGCCTAGTCGAGTACGATTAGTACAATTATATTTACAAGAACAAGCACGAGTACAAAAACAAATGTACAAGAATAGTACGAGGACGAAAAGTACACTCTAAAAGAAAAATATACACAAAATACAAGTCCAAACAAAAACTTACTCGAGTACCAGAATGGAAGCGGGTCCTGGTCGAGTATGAGTACGACCAGTACAATCAGTATGTATACAATTTTCCGAGTACAAGCTCAAGTACGACTACAGAACAAATAACTGTACACCTCGAATACGAGAACGAAGACAAATACAAGCTGATTACTATGGTAGAAACTTAACTTACCCAAGTATGAGCATGGAGAACGAGTATTATGAGTAGCAGTTCGAGTACAGAGAAAACAACGTACATGAGTACAAAGTACAATATGGAGCACATTCAAGTGCCAGTACACACCTGTTATTTGTTGTTAGTTTTTAAAGGAAATGCATTAACGTTTTCGATGAACAAAATTCAACTGATTCGCCATTACAATGTTGTACCGTATGCCTTCCATTAAAAACGTACAGGCACTGTTTAATGATAGATTGGATTAATGTAAGCCTACTTGCGTTCTCTGATAACTTCCTTTACCTGCAATCTCCGTCCTAGATCTCGCCGTGACGTCCGAGATTCACGTTTTATTAAAATTTCATTCATTACAAATTACACTCTTGGTGTAGTCTACCCATCACAGACATTGGACAGCTTCAAGTTTGCCAACGGGTACGGCAGATTAAAAAATAAACTAGTCTTTAAATTTCAAATGACAACGAACCAGCTGCTCCGACCGTTGAGTTATGGGCACGGCTCGAAACGGCACCGACAAAATAGCTGGCGACTACAAAACGAAGAGTAAATAGAGTGAACAAGAAAAAACACATCTGGAGAACATTCTGAGTTTTCTTCACTCTTTTTTAATTGTAGTGGTTTGGAAAGTTGAGGTTCAAAAACTTACATCATGATGAGCCTCTACCCTTTTATATTGGAAGGCGTACACAAAATACTCACAATACTTAACCAATCTACCTGTAGGCCTAAACGAAATAGTTAGTCATTCACCGTCATTCCTCAGTGTCAGTTCAATGCACCGCCACGGAGAACAAGAGTCAGCATATAGTTTGCTGACAAATCAGACCACCTTTAGCTCCATGTGTAGAACAATAATGGACTACTCTACAACGAAAATTGGTACATAGCCAAATTGCTTTCTCTTTTTCGGGTGGGTGGAGGAACGGAAGAAATCACTGTGTTGACCATAAAGGTGAAGAAAAGTTGTTCACAGACCGGTGAGACAGAGATGCCCCTTGGTGATGAATCGTCCGGGGACTCTTACCTCCTTTTTTTCCCGAGCGTGTTTTATTCACTCATACTGACTCAACTCCACCGGGGAATCGTGACATTTTTGTTACGATCAAACCATGAGAATTGCAGGAACTTAACTCCCCCTTTGCCTTCCGGTCAAAACTGAATGTGCTGAAAAACATCGTTAACGTGTCAGTAAACTGCAAGCCTGGTACCCGTAGAGAAAATGACATTTTGCGGTGCTGTGGGGCAACTCTTTGATGACAAGTAGCTATGCTGTTTGTATGCGCATTAAATAATTGACTTTACAACATACACAGGGGGTGGGGGTGGTGTGGGGTACACAAACAGAGGTGCCTCTAAAGTTGTTAATTTATAAAAGGACGAGCTAACGAAATATGAGTAGATATGTAAATGTTTATCTATACTGCCGCAGACCTTTGGAAGCAAATTTCCAAACCACATTCTGCCTCTGCTACGTCAGCTTAAGTTTACACTAAAGTTTGACTCAAGATTTGAATGAAACCCACTCACATTCATATTTTGGTAAATATTTTGCTAATCTACTCACTTTACACGTTTATTATTTTGTTTACAGACTGCGCAAGTCTCGCGTGATTCGAAGGTTGCGTCACGTTAAAATGCGTGACTTTGCAGGGGCAGATCTAATATTTTTTTTAGAAAGGGGGCGCAAACTTTGAGGGCTTATTTTCAAGTTGAAAATTGTCAGTAGTCTTGCTGGCTTTTTAAAAGATACGTTCGGTTGAACACTGCGTGGGGTACGGGGCCCTCTTTAGGGAAATTGTTTGAGAATTGGATGCTTTCTGTTGCACTCTAGGACATTATGAGAAGTGTCTTATTGCTTACCCATTTTAAAACTGTGAACTTGATTTATTTGCAGTTCAATTAATTTTATTTTATATCAGCGGAAATAAGGGAGCGCCCGCTGCGCCCATCCCCTACAAACGCAACTGATTTCTTTATTTCCTTCATAAAGTAACATCGTACACGAGAACCTACGATCTCAAAAATGTGCAGTCTTTTCTCCCGTCATTCCAATCAATTCCAATAGATTATGGTTTATGGTGTGTCGCCGCACATTTCATAAAAGACTAAAGACTTCGAAAAAGAAATACCAAGGTTGTAAACATCATTGGTGAAAATTGCCCCCCCCCCCCCCCGTGTCGGTACTTGACGGTTACTGACGGCAGTGTCCTTGAAGATCACGTCCTCGGTCTCCGTTAATAACAAAGAATTCAGCTTACTGTCAGTTGTCGAGACACATTAGCGATCACGGATGTTTGATGCTAGACACAATGCCGAACTGATTTGTAATTGTTGACAACAAGCAAAAGCGTAAGTCACATTTTTTGAGATAAATGAAGAAGGATATGACTTCCAGTGAGGGAGAGGATGAAAGCTTAAACGACACTCCAACACAGAACTGCATAGCTTTTTGTAAGAGGCTTTTGTAATGGTGTTTTTTTTCTTCCATTTATAACGGCCGAAAAAAGCAGACAGGGGCGAACTGATTTAATATCAACTCATCTTCAAGGCCTCCATTCTGTGTATGGGAGAGGCAACCATCCTTTTGCATTTAAATTGAAATGGGAACGAGAAACAATTTGTTATCTACTTGGTCCAGTTCTAGGTACGGTGGCCTTGAGATGACATCGAAAATGTGCAATTTTAATTCGGGTATAGTTTATTGAAGATATTTTGGTATAATTGTGTGATGGCGAGATTCAGCCTCTGCAACATATGGATGGAAACACATTTTGCTAGTGGCGAGGCGGGATGGGTTGGCATGACTGTCCCCTTCTGTGTGAAAAACATCCGTGTCGTATTGTCATTAAATTGAACTAATTTAGCGATAAACAAGAGGGAGATAAAAGATATATATAATATGTTTTAATGTGTGAAGATGTTTACTAGAAAGATCTTCACATCTTCGACTCACCGGGAAACCCTTCGTTTGATGGGGAAGCATTTTCTCTTTCCATTTACTGCGTTATGGTCATGGCAGAGCGGTCTTGCTAACCAGACTCAAGTACGGGTGGCTAAGTCACCGGGGTGTGGGTTCAAATCCCAGCTATGACACTTGTGCCTTTGAGCAAGATGCTTTACTCATAGTTGCTGCTCTTCACCCCGGAGTATAAATAGGTACCAGTGAGGGTAGAGGTTGATGTTGTGTTTGAATAAGCCTCCGGAGCACCAAGGCAGCCCCAGGGTTGTATATACTCCTCAGGGAGCTGAGAAAGATTCAAGGAATGTTATTGGCCCAATGACCAGGGCACTAACGAAAGCGCATTGACATGTTATTGTAAAATGCGCTATTATACAAACTAGTTGTTACGATTGTTGTCATTATAATCATTACTTTGACCTTTGTTATTTGCTAATCAGCTGAAAATTTCACCCATCGATCATCGTCCCCATTGTGACGTCACATACATCCCGCTGGGATGATATCAACCTCGCCCTCATCCAATCAGTCGTCCCGGTCTTTGAGTCAATATATACTATGGATCAACTCTCATCGGTCAGCTAATGGCAGCCTCGTGATGGATCGAAGTCGATTTGACACTGACCTGCTTTTAGGTTTTTTCACTGCAGGCGATGGAGCTGGCCTCACCGTGGGTTGCATACAGCCCCATTCATTATAGCAGACCTTTCAGTTCACTTAAAGCGGCGTGTATACACTGTGCTCACCCGGGACTGGAGAGGAACCCATGATTTGTACTGACTACTGGTGTATAAGTCCTCCAGGGTAGAAACAATCTTCCCTTACACAGCCAGTCCAGAAACATGGCGCTTTACCTTGTAAGCAGAGTATGGCATTAAACCGTAAGTGCATCAATATGCAAAGCAGATCTCCATGGAAATTGGGCCAAGGCTGTTGGTGTTTTTTTTTTTTTTTTTTTTTTTTGCAAAAAGAAGGCCCCTGTTTCTTGAGAAAACATTATGAGAACTCCCAACAGAAGCCTGTCTTGTACCAACACAAAGTGTACAAAACCTCTAATAGCATTAAGCCTTCCATTACATCAACGTTATGTTAATGGCTATGTGAAGCACTCAGTCCGAGCCCCATCCAAGCAAAACGTAATTCTCAGATGAATTCGTTTAAGCCATTCATCCTTAGCGTTGCAATCTTACTATTATTATTTTTTTTTCAACTTTTGTTTTTCTTCTTTCGGACTGATTGTAGCATCGTGTTCATAAGTATTGTACCATTTTGTCAGTTGTGTATTGATGTAAACTGTTTGCACTTTAGATGTGTCAGATAAATGCATTCCACTTGTCATATTTTTTGACGGAGTGTGAAATCTCAGAAGAGCCGAAGTAAATTCCCCTCTAACGAGACTTATGTTTCTTTCTTTTTCTTTTCTTTTTTTCTTTCTTTCAAAAAGCACTCGAACACCCAGCAGATCAATCATGCGCACACAGCGTATCCATGTACAACCAGCAAGAAATCAATAAGTGCCCAAACCACTGGTGGAAAAACGATTTGGTATAGAGTTTTAAAATATAGGTTTCCCCATCCAATGTAAAAAAAAAAAAATATTTCATTTAACACTCGGTACACTAGTTTTAGTTAATTAAGAAATGATCGGTCCTTC
Source organism: Pisaster brevispinus (assembly GCA_023634235.1). Classification (NCBI taxonomy): domain Eukaryota; kingdom Metazoa; phylum Echinodermata; class Asteroidea; order Forcipulatida; family Asteriidae; genus Pisaster; species Pisaster brevispinus. Next base: position 10,908,688 of record JAMKCF010000014.1, on the reverse strand, counting down.
GCATCAGCACTCAACAGTCAGAAGGAGAACAGATTAATTCAATTTCAACAATTTAGCATTCGCTAGCCAAAGAACAATCTAATTTATTGGGTCGCAAACATCATCCGATTTCGTAAAAGCCATTTGCAAGAGGTCGGTCAACTATTCAATTTTATCAGTTGTACATATTTGAATGGTGGGATGTAGTAAATGAAACAGAATGACTCAAACGAGCCTGAATGAGAAGAACGAAACCCTGGTTTGATATCTAAATGCGTTCAAATGAAATTGAATTTTGCTAAAAATTGACCGGGAATATCTACTGCTTGGACCATGTAATCCTTGTTTTGACAAATGAATGACCTTGTACATTCCAGGTCGTTTCCTGGCAGGCGAGACACTACACTGGTCATATAGGTTGGCTCAAGGGAGTCAGGTTGGCTCAGTGGTTTCTTTCCCTGCCTTTCAACTCTGTGGACCCCGGTTCCAATCCCGAACCGGAGCCTTGCATGTGGATTTGGTGTTCAGTCTCTACCTGTTATTGCGTGGCTTTCCCTAATTGGGGGTTTCCTCCCACATCTAAAACTGCAAATTCTTCTTCAGCCCTATATAAGGGTGTCAGTGCTAATCACTTTCTGAGGTCCCCTTGGTATATTAACAGAAAGGTAAATAAATAAACAAATACATTAATAAATAAATAAATAAATAAATAAATAAATAACTCTAGTAACAAATCAAATAAGTTTGCGTCTTATGGTACCAGTGAAAGTACGAAGTAATATTCCCATATTATAATAATATATTCGTCATGTCCAAAACCCATCAATCCCATATCATTACAGCTCTGCACACAAGAGCTCGCCCCCATGGTTTGCATTACGTTAAGTATTCCTGAGTATTGCTCCATTACCCGACCCCTCATCCGAACTGCAAATTACCCAACAGAGCATTTCCGCGAACAGAACACTCTACAGTTTTCCTCAATTTTATCGGTTGGGATGTTCATTATGGGATCAATAAAAATGAGAGAAAAGAAGAACAAATTCCTCCGACCGTGTGTCCATCAGCGTTTTTGTCAGAATAAATAAAGCACGATGAGCAAGGGGCTAGGTATCCGGCCGAGCCAGGGAATGCTCGGGTCAAACCCCATTTCAATACTTTCCCAGGGACGTCAGTCTGCTTAGAGATGACTTGTGCTTTAGCTCTGATGAAAACTGTATTTTTGGGGAAGAGCCGTAGACTTCCCCCTAGAGAAATTCCTCTATATATGGATTACTGTAAGAGGTTTTCCAGCGAAAGACTTGATTATTCCTGAAATGCCGGTTTGGAAATCAGAAATGTGTTCACTGAGTGAAGATCCATCGAAGCCCAACAAAACCCACAGGAACCACGGGGCAATGTTTTTGTATAAAACATGAATTTCATGTTCACATCAGAGAGTCCATTTGAGGCTTGGATCTACAAGCTTTCACTGGGTGAGTTTTCTTCGATGAACAAGACCAGGCCGCGGAAGCATGACCGACTTGATCATTTTTACATACGGGATCTTAGTTATAATAACACGAAGAAAAAAACCCATATTGTAACATTAAAATTATTTTTCATCGTCTTCTCCTCGGTTTTGCAGTTGTCTGATTTTGCTTTATATCAATCATGAAGACTACAATGAATTACATTTTGCTTTAAAAATGGGTATCCCCAAAAGCCAATGACTGCTTTTCACACAATGGCTCTTGACTTACAATAAGTCGTGAAAAATTAGACAGTGGTAAAAGAAAATCAGCCATGTAGAACCCAACTAGGGCCTGACAACCTAAGTAAGTTTAAGGGTTTTTTATCAAAGAGAGAAAAAGTAAAAGAGAAGTAAACTGTGACACACAAAACAAGTTAAGTGCATTGAAAAGGGAGGGGAGAACACACCCAGAAAACCTGTTTTTTTGTTCTGTCAAATATAACAGTCTTTTATTTTTATTTGTACTCGAGCTTCCCTCATCCCCAGGAACACACACCAGAGTGTGTAATGACCTCCAATCGTGGACCCTCCTTTGTTCAACTCTTTGTCCTGACAAACTTGGACCCATTGTTTTCCTCTGTAGTAGCAATGTTGGACCTATTGTCCGTATTTGTTGTAAGTCCTCGGTTTGAATGTCACTGGTAACACACTCACACACACTCGCGACATGTACTTCCCAAATAATCCAATATGCATTCTGTGCCCCAACACAAATACATCAGACTTGGACCCATTGTTTTCCTTTGTAGTAGCAATGTTGGACCTATTGTCCGTATTGTTGTAAGTCCTCGGTTTGAATGTCACTCGTACACACTCACACACTCGCGACATGTACTTCCCAAATAATCAAATATACATTCTGTGCCCCAACACAAACACATCAGGAATAAAACCTATATAATATATAGGTTTTACTCCTGATATATTATATCATATTATAAACACACTCAAGAATAATCAGAATGAAGTGTTGTCATGTAAACAAGTACGCTCAAAATGTACATGTAAAATGTACACCATGGATGAAAATCATTAAAAACATAGATAGCATTAAGGCTTGACTACAAACGCCAAAATGAACCAATAATTTCAGGGCAGTAGGACCCTGGCGATATCCATTATGTTATAGTCCAAAACACGTCGTATATGGAAGAGATCGGCCCTCTGCTGGTGTGGCCAGAGGTAGATCGATTCAGTGAAGCACCTGGGTTGGACATGACGTGTAGTCTCTCCACAAGTCTGCAAAGTGACGGGACTGCAATTGACTCCAGGGTTGCCAATTAAGTTTCCTTTATAATGTGCGACTCGAGCTCAGCCTATATAACCCTCCAGTAGATTTGAAACACGTGTCCCTATCGGTACCGTTGAAAGAGAGGGGGAGGATGGCTGCCCGATTTCCCACGGGTTTGTCAAGATAGATTCCACATCACTGGATTGGCAAATGAAGGTATGATGAACAATGGGCTTTGGGTCTGGGAGAGTCGACTAGCTGTGAATGAAGAGCACTCATACACCCCCCCCCTTCATTCTCCGAGGATGAGAAATGTTCCCCGCTATGGAGGCACACAGATATATTTGAACCGAAGACGTCTGAATTTAAAACAATAGCTTAAATCGACAGTGTTATTTTGTTACGGGGTGCAGAGCACTGTTGTAGATTTTATGCAACTAGCCAGTCATTTCTCTATCGTGATGGAAACGCCCAAGCTTGTGGTAACACTAACACAATGGACACAAAATAGCAATGGTATTATATTCAAGTCATTGACCTCCAGTTTCCATCCTCAAGACCAAATATGTAGAAAAGATCAAATAGTTGATACTCCCAAGGAGTTGAGATAGTTTAAGGAACGCTTAGGACCCGTTGAAACAGGGAAAGGGCGTTGAGTGACCTTGGTTGGAAAAGACGCATATAACAAAAATACACATTATTATTATTATTGCAAATTCTTTATCTAATGACAACACAAATACTGTTAATGTCTTTCATTTTGGGTGATTTTATAATTTTTAGTTGGCTATTACAAAAGCAACTCTTCCCGAAATTTAAGAAAGGTTATCACTTTAAATGGGCATTGGCTTCGGACTGGGCACTCGGGCATTAAAGAGTTTGAATTAATATAGATAAAAAGAGGTTTTTAAAGTAGAATATAATGATTTAAACAAATATTCCTTAAAAAATAGTGTGGTTTTCCATTTACTTCGTGAACTAACACGGTCCATAAGTTAGCAAAGTAAAAAGAATGGTTCTACAAAATGGGGGACAATGTTACGAAGCAAAGGGAAAACCTTATGATTTCGAAGGATATTTGTGTGAATCATTATATTCTACTTTTAAAACATCTTTCCAACCATACTAATTTCAGGACAAATTATTTTGTAGCCCCAAATCGCCCAATCCGAAAGCAAGGTGTCCCTTCAACGTATGACTGACATTGTTACTTTTATTTGCACCTGCGATCTGTCTAAACACCGCCTGTTGATTTATGTCATGACATCCAATTAAATATTGTCATTTTTCTCAATTTTAAATTGAACCATTTTACAGACGATGAAGAAATTAACGGCTGTCCTTGGTGGACGATCTCTGATGAGATGATTTTAACGGTGGCCTTGGGTTAATGCATCGATGCTGCTACTATGAGATCCAATCTATTATATCATATTCAAAATAGTAACTATAACGCATAAAATAATATTAACTCTTAAACAAAGTGGCTTGTGTCCGAGGCTACACCAAGGCGTTCATTACATCACATGACGATATTCCCATGGATAGCCCTTTGATAACTAGCCTTCTGCCAGGCCACTGGGGAGATGATTTTTATTTTAGAAGATGGACGGTTGATATTTTAAAAGATAACACAACCAAAACTATTGACTGAAGTAATTTAAAAGTCACTTTTATTAACACTTTAATTTATTTGTTTATTAATGTGTTTATTTATACGTATATGTATTTATTTATTATTTATTATGGATATTGGGGGTGTAAAGGACATTCTTTGTGTTGCGTGTTTGTAATGCCATAGAAATTACTTCCATAAGTCAATTTGATTTGGTTAAATATATTCTGGTGTTTAGGTTTAACGTGTAGGCCTAATTGTTTGTTCCATTTCGCCTGCCTCGGTGACGCAATGCCAAGGCGAACGCAACAATTTATACGAAATGTACATTCAATCTAAAAAGCTCGCAGTCTGCCAGTTTTACCACGACATACTCAAACTCATACTCTGATTTTTTTTTTCACATCGAATCTTCTTGGATTCTAATAAAAGCCCCTCCTCTCATTTCATTGACCGATCATGGTTCACAATGCATTTAACCTCAACAGTACACTGTCCCATAAGGCGCTATGTACTTCTACGGCGTTGCAAGACTCTATTAAATATTCATCGAAAAAAAGCTGATGTCATGAAAGGTCAGCTCAATTTACCCACCATGGTGAAAACAATTATGGCATGGCTTACTGCAGAAATCAGAGCTCACAGCCCCCAGAAAATACGTGTTTTAGACAGCGTGCCGTAAGCACAGACTATCTAGGTAAGTACCAGCGTCACCTGGACTATATAGTCACCTCATAATTTATACAAAATGTCTGCAAACGTTCAACCCCATAACCACATTATACACCGCAATATGCCATTTTGAGATATGGTGGACACAATACTATGACACTTAGGTTTGTGTATATTTGTCAATAGACACCCAAACCAAACACTCCACTCCTACATATATAGTGTCCACCATTATTTCAAAAAGGCTAATTGGTTTTCACTTTCGTGTTTTTTTTTTTGCTTTGTTGTCTTAACCAACGCAAGGAAAAATTGAACAAATAAAAATGAAGATTAGTACGTTAGGGAGGTGATGGGATTGTGCCATTCGTGACACACAGTCAGATTATAGTGTGGGGAAAATATTGGCTACAGTTTTGTCTTTCGACAAAAATATGGGTAGATATACAAGCAATGGCAGCCATTTTGAAAATGAATTAAAACTGCTATTTATTCTACCTAGAGTTCTTTTAAAACTCAAGTCGGCGATGGCCCTACAGCCATACTTTTATCATGACATACTCTGCCGTGTGCCATATTCCATGCTTGGGGATCATCAAATGCACAATTCCCCCTAAACCATTTCCCCTGGTTCCCCAACAACAACAACTTAACCAACCAAGTTTCAAAATCTTCGAATCTCCAATGGCCCTAAAGCCAACTGACTGTGTGCTAAATGTCATGCTTGCATCATCACAAGCACGATCACATATCACCAACTTGCTGTACTACTTTCCATATTGACATGTTTGTTTTATTCCCAGTCCTTTTGTAAGTGCTTTGTGTCATCAACATTTAAGGAGAATGAAAGAGGGAGATGGCGCGACTAACGAAAGGGGTCAGATCTATTGGTAACTCGTTTATATCTCACCTTTTCACCATCTCATCTGTATGCATCGTATGTTTAAGAATACAAGACACATCACCGCCACAATTATAGCTCTACCGCCTTCTCTTCCCCGGTAATTACATTGTATTTTAACTCGCAGACGAAGCTGTCCTGAAACAAGGTTTTAATGGCTGCCGCGACTTCAAACGGGAATCAAATATTTATCCCAAATTGCAGGCGTGCCGCTCCTCTCGCTGAGCCTATTAGCAATGACGGCGAGGTAAACCGCTCTGCAAATAATCTCTGCAAATTGCATGTACATTTTGCGCATAACAAATCATGATAAGTTATGGCAGTGTTCAACTTGGGTATTATTTATGGTAGTGAACCTGCCAGGGTATGAGTGTTTTAATTCCAATAAGCCTAGCGTATGGTGTAGGGGTGGTGGTGTGATGTGATATAAATAAAACAACCTCTTTTCGGGACATCGCCCTTCGAATACTGACCAATGTGCGTGCACAATTGCCGTATTTGATATAAATTAAATTTCAATTGAAGAATAAACAATTTCACCTAATTAACATTTTGATAGACTTTGGATGGTTTGCGTTATAGAAAAAAACCCACATTGCAATGAAAATAGTTCGAGGGTAAAACATTATGTTGGCTCATTTCGTCATTTGAAACAGTTTTTGGGTGTGTCCATCTTGGTCGGGGTTCTAGCTTACACAAGTGATTCAACACACCTTTTGTGTAAAGGGACCCAACTTTTTTGTTTACCTTTAAACCTTAGTATATATGGCGAGCATAAACAACAAACAACGCAACATTTAATAAAAGTGGACAAGTTTGGTCAAACTAAGCTATCCATTAGGAATTGTTTCTTGTCTCCAGCTTTCTCGGTTTTAATGTAACAATATAATCAAAAAGAAATCGTAAAATTTAAAACACACTAATGCGTGACGTTCAGATAATAACAACGTGAATTCGTAATTACCGGTACTTGCCGGCATCGCTGCGCTACGAGCCTGCTAATAATTCACTACGGCCATTAACATTGCAAACTCGACTTTTAATTGCTTCGGTGAACGGATGTGGAGTTTTTCAACGCTACACTACCACCCCTCCCCCCCCCCGCGCTCTTAATAGAGACTGCAAAGAGGTCCTTTGTGTAGGGATACTTAAATGTTGCCTAGCAATAGAACATGTACAAAAACTATGTTTTTCATTCCTTGGAGATGTGTTCGACCGTGATCTGCGGAAGACCACTTCGATCGCTGCAAAGGGTGGGTTTGCTTTCTTTCTTTTTTCTCTTTTTTTTTCTTCAACTCTTGGTATACGAAACCAAGCAATAATTGTCGCACAAAATTGCCATGGCAATGAGGATTGTGTGGCAGTTTCCGACGATACATTGGATACTCTTTTAGATCTGAGAGGAAGAATGTGGGGATGGACATGTCCTTGTGTTTTATGGCTCGAATGATAAAGCATGAAATAAAGAAAATAATAAACATGATTTACGGTTCTCCAAGTTCCACATTTACGCTGTTAATTGCGGTAAATGTTTTTTACTGAAATTGTAGGTGGTGATAATATTACACTTTGAGAGCAATGTGGCGCTTCCCTTTGCGTAGTGCAACGAACAAACTGAATATGGTAAAACATTGACCGTTGCAAAGGTACGCTATAGTTACACACATATTGGCAAACAAATTGACAAAATAGAAATCTTCACGTTTAGCCTTTGAAAAGTGTACAGAGATCAGGTTTGTAAAAAAAACCCATTTAACAACGACATGTTTCATTATTTTGGTAATAATTTATTCATCTGCTTATTTCGCTCCGCTTTGAAGTCAAAAGAGGAATTTGTAGCCTACTATTCGTCGGCACGATTAGCAAAAACTCGCTCCTTTTACACTGAGTATAATAAGCTTTCGGATTAAGATCAGTCAATCATTTTCTTAAGAAATTCCCCAAACAGTATCAAAGTTGCCTTCAGGTTTGATTGTTATTATACAAATATATTTTCCTACTGGCATACTGCAATTTTTCTTTTTTACTCTTACCGTGTCCAATTTTTCCCATTTTCTAAGGGTCCAAAATACTCAGTTTTTATCTCTCCCAACGGTACAAAGCCAGAAGTTTTGATCGTGTACACACATTCAAAGCACAAGTCAATCATTTCAATACCTCCCTTGCAAGAAACCAACAAAATCCTCTTTTTTCCATTTCTCTGTCTTTGATCTCTCTTCATGAAATCGTGCTCTTGACTTGTAAACACTATTTAATACACACTGCCTTTAGCAGATGTATACGATGTCATTTTTAAAGCTTGGTTTCGGTTTACAGTCTTGCAGCAAGGCTGCGTGGGCGATGTAAACCAGACTGACTTGAACTCATGTAGACATATCATTAAGCACTGAGACATAGACACCAAGGTTCAAAGGCATCCTTTTTCTTTTGACCAATTCTTGAGTGGAGAACGGACCTTGCACATCTTCCATAAATCCACCCATCGCTAAAACCCTCTGCTCAAATTGGTTCGTTTTGCACATGCTAAGCATCTTGGCACATTCAATTAAAACTATCAATTTATGTCAAAACAAATTCCTGCACCTGTAATAATTTTGATGGAGTTTGTTTTTGCATATCACGTTTGTATCCATCGTGAGGTTTTTAGCAAAGGTTAAAATACTACAACTAATAACTTGCGGGAAATAATGTGGTGGTGTTGTTTTGTTGTCGTTGTTGTTGTCGTTGTTGTCGTCGTCGTCGTCGTCGTCGTCGTCGTCGTCGTCGTCGTCGTCGTCGTTGTTGTTGTTGTTGTTTTTGTTGTTGTTGTTGTTGTTTTGTTTTGTTTGCGTAAATGGCTAAATATATAGTTCTTTGATGTGTATTCACGTGTGTATTCACCATCCAACACTGTCTAGTGTATCATCAATTACAGACTTTTCCTCTTCGTTTAATTATTTGTATGGATAATTATTTTTTTTATGGTACATTAGGGTCTTCACTGTTCATGCTAAACCAACGCACGTGTAATTTACAGTAGTGTACCCCTTTGCATGTGACGTCACAAGTTTGAAGAGCGACCTAAACCGAGGTCAAAGGAAAACATTGGTTGAGAGTTCGTGGCGCCTACGCGCTTGCGCGTTTCCAAATGAATGACCTCCTAGTGATGGCGGCCATTGGTATGCGTATATGTTCAGATTGTGTCATTTCATTTGAAAAAAAAAAATATCGGCAGTTTTTTTACCAAGCAGCAATGGACTATGCAAGTCTATCGTGTATAAATCGAGTGTCGGTATACGCTAAACCCCGCAGGAGGGACCGGGTGTATCGCTAATACCACACATCGGATTTTATTTTACACTGCGCCCATACTACACCAATCAAGAACCAAAATGTCCATTGGCTTCGTCACATTTGACATCATCCATAATAGACCTTTCCATTGTTGATAAACAAACAACGCTGGTTGGCATGGACCGCCGAATGTTAGTAAAACATTCAACAGTGGTAACAGATGTTTTAACCAAATTCAACATTTTCGGTAAACTTCTAATTAAATAAAATACCTCCCATGATCGGTTGCTTTGTTTCCAAAAATATTCAACACTAATTTTGAATATTTGTGTAACACCGTACAAACTGTAGTTTTCTGTTTTTGTTTTGCATTTATGGGTTCCATAGTTTTCCAACCTGGGTTGGCAAAAACTTGGGCTGTGACGTTGCAAAAGAAAGGTCTATACAGCAGAGTATAGACCGTTTACTGAACGCGCAACGCTGCTGGAACGCAGAGGTCACGTGCACGTCTTTCGTCCAATGATCTGCCTCCCTTTGCCACAGCAATGGTAAGGGACGGAGCTATATTCCGTTCTAACACTCCGTGTTCCTTTGTATTTCTGATGAGGGTACGTAGCCTATCTTACTTTTTTCGTGGGGGGGGGGGCACCTGGAAGGCAAGCTGAAAAATTGTGGGGGCACGTGCCCCCCCCCCCCCCCCATGGCTACTGCGTGTTGTTGTCCTACACTTACGGGGAACTTCCGCCTGGTTGCACAACCCCTTGAATGCTTGTTTATCTAAGAGTCTTACGTGTAAGAATACGGTAAGTCAGGTTCTTCACGATCTACATAGATCATTGGAGGTAAACATATCCACAGACCGTTCTTTTCGAAATCTTTTAAAATAACATCAAATATTATCCAGAGGCAAGGTTAGTGTCCAAGTTGAATGTCAAAGCCTAAAGAAAAATTACAAAGGTCGGCACTGTGAGGTTTCATGAGAGAGGAAAAAATCATAGATTTGAATTCAAAAGTTCAGGTATCATCTTGCAGTAAATCAAAACGCAAAAGAAAAAGAAACAAAAATCGGCAATCAAAACTAATACTCGTACGCTACAGCATATTGCCTTACTGCGCCACATACACAATCATCTGATTTTCAGAGCGAGTGTGGTTTTCATTTATTATCGCAGAGATACAAGTGTTGAGTTTCATGCGTTTTTCCTTGCTAAAGATGTTACCATGGCAACATGGCTCCACGGGCGCGCCACTTCATCACCGCGGGAGAGGCTATATATTCAAGGTGTAATTAGTCGCACGGCTGACGTTTCTGCAGATGTATTGTGTATGACTGACAAGTAATATAAAAACGTATTTTACGGTGGGTTGGGCATGTAAACGCAATAAACAGTCATGTTTGCATGCTTGGTGTTGGACACATTGCGGCCACAAGATCATACCGAGCCTAGAGAATGCTAAAAACAGGTATCGCCAGCATGGGATGGGTGACCTTTAACCTATATTTGGGCTTCTCACGGAGGGCATTAAATATTGAAAATGTAGGCTGACTCATGTATAAACACAGTACTTAAAAATTTGCGGAATATCCGGTGTAGATGGTAATGAAGGGAGGGTAATTGCTGGCAAAAATGAGACAAGCATGAAAGAAGAAAATATTGTGGTATAGAGGAAGCAACATGGTTCTTGGTAGACTTTTTCAGTAAACTGTTGATGTATACCGGGTAAGTAGTATACTTTTTCGAAGTCATTAAGCGAACATAAATTGTATTTCATGAAAACGCAATACAATTAATACGCATTTTATCAAGTTAGGGTTGAGCTATGCTCTATTGCATTCAATTTTGTTTTCGTACATACGTAATGACTTCATTCTCATTCCGGTCCGTTTGGTCATGCTAATGGTCATTCGAGACTACATTTTCACGATTCTTCAGTTGATTTGCTACAATCTATTCACTATTGATGAAATCCAATGATTGACCAGCCTCTTCCTGCTGGCTTTTACGAAATTGATTGATCTTTGCGCCCTAATGAATTCGAATTATCCTATCTGACCAATGCAAGCTTAACTGTTGAAACTAGATTACCCCTTCCGGATGTTGAATGCTGAGACGACGACCCATTAATTTTCAAACGAAATTGAATCAGCCGGATGTTAAATTTAATGAGGTTTTTTGTTGAATTTGTGCAGGAAACCTATATTTTATATCTCCTCCTGTCAATGAGTTTACTGCTCTCGGTCGGTGACAATCAGACATCAAATAGAGAACAGAAACAGCTTCTGCATTCTGCTTAATCTGGAATTTTCCAGAGTGTAGAATTTGAGGCTTTATATGGTAGAATAGATCAACGGGATTATCTCTCATGATCCCTTATAATCTCCCACTTGGTTTGTTCTCTTGTAGACTTCGTACACAAAAATTCCGAAAGTGGACACCTTTTTATCCCTGCTGTTTCCGCGGCTCTCCATACGGTACAGAACAGAACACAATTTTCAGGTCGCAATAAGTGGTGCAGTGCAGCGTGTGAGTAACCAACGCTAAATTGTATTTGTAAAATTAACGCGTACGGCCCGAGCCAATGATGTTAAGCAAATGTTACCAGGCACTCCCGGACCTTATTTAAATTGAATTGAGTTTCCATACCTGCTAATGGCAGGGAGACACCACTGCCAGTGATAAAAAAGAAGTAACGCCCACCGTGTTTGGCCCCAAGTGGAGGTGTGAGGGGGGGGGGCATGAGGCAAAAACGATTGCAATGCATTGGGATTGAAACACTTTCCCCCATGCGTCAACCATGGAGCAATTTATTGCTCCATGCAATCAACCGAATTGTGTGTAATTGAAAAAGATCATTACTGCAAACGCAGCCGGTGGCTTTAATTGGCCAATTTATTAGCTCATTGTCAGTAGCCTCCTGCAGAGCCTTGCGCATTCTGAATGTGGGAGCTATTGAAGCTTTCAATCCGAGAGGTCATTTTAGTCTAAAAATAAAGGCAAAGCTCGGTTTCAGCTTTCAACTTCTGCCGTCTTTTTGAGGCAACTTGTGAACCTTAAGTGGGGGAGTAAACCCCAGGAGTTAGACAAATGGGGGGAAGGTTCCACTAGTCACTGGCTCCCAATAAGCCAACAAGGTTTGTGATTGGCAGGAGGAGGGGTGTTGGAAACCTCAGAACCTAGCACAGGCTGCCAGCATGTGGAAGCCTGCCACAAAGAACAGATGGCTACACTTTATCAGAGTGTTAGATCTGGGTAGGTCTGTATGGCTGTACAATTTTGTGCACGAGCTATATGGGTGAAAGTATTTGTCAGTCCCTCAAAAAAGAAACTACACGACTCTGGGACCTGACTCCCCCGCCCCCTTTATGTGAAGAGGTCCAGTCTATGATGTCAAGGACTTTGACTATCCCAGGGCATTGCACTTTGGAGAAAACAGTGAAATAAATAACATGTGCCGTAACTTAGCGTTACCAGCGCTCACCCAAGGGTTAAACTCATCACAGTGTATGTATTTTGGCAGAACACAAGTGTATAACCTAATTAAAAAAAATGCATTGCCGTTACAAGTCGTAGACTTGTAGATGTGTGAACTGATTTCGATGGAAGTTGACAATTTGAGAACCCGATTCATGAAGACTCGATGGTTTGCCTGAATCTCCTCCGCTGTCACTTTAGTTCACATCCATGCTGTGTGATACCCGCTGCGGGTATCAGTGAACGATTACTAATAGTCTGATACTGATACTTGACGTTTCGATCAGTGTGCTGTGATTGTCTTCATGCAATGTGACGCGGTGGCGTTACTGCAAACTAAAACCATTACACATCGCACGGTCTTGAATCCTAGGTTAAAAAAACCCGTTGTAATCGGAGAAAAACAAAACGGCTGCTCGTGAATATAACGAATGCGTGGCCGAGTGGATAAGATCACTGGACTCAAGCTCTGGTGTTTCTGATCAGCAGAGTGTGGGTTCGAGCCCCGGTCGTGACACCTGTGTCCTTAAGCAAGACACTTAACCATGATTGCGTCGTCCTTCGGATGGGACGTAAAGCCGTTGGTCCCGTGTGTTGTGTAACGCACGAAAAAGAACCCAGTGCACTTATCGAAAAGAGAAGGGGTCCGCCCCGGTGTTCCTGGTTTGATCGGCTGCATATTGCGCCACAGCACCTTGTAAACCATTACAAGGTGCTATGTAAAGGAGTAGGTCTCATACTTCAAAACGTAGCCCCAAATACCTTGCAGGAATACTGAATGTTAAGCGCTTAGAGGCTGGCCTGCAGTAGGCGCTATACAAATACAATATATATATATTATTATATCGTTACTTCAAGACTGATAGGCACAGTTACTAAAGCCTGATTCCACACCCACAAGCTCATTAAAAGGAATAATAATATAAAAAATTAAAAAGGCGAACGAGAACAAACAAACCTATGATGGACTTGACTAATTATCCTCACTCTTGTATCCGTCCTCTCTCCATTTCGTGCAGAACCATTAATAACCCCCAAGGACGCCATGGAAATCAATTGAAAAATCCCCCACCAGAAGGAAGGTCCAGAAATTGTGCTTGCAGTATTTCAAATCCAAAGTCAGAGCCAGGGACCGTCTCCGCTCCTCCATGGCGCCTGGGCTGAATTAAGAGGTTACGGGCGCCGTTCCAAACTCTGAGTTTCCTCCGTGACACAACGCTACACAATGCCAAACAGTCGGAGATGTAATACGCCAGAGCAAAAATGAATAAATAAATGATAAAAACGGTGTACGATGCAGGTTTAATACGACACATAGCAAGCTCAGAATATGGGGGCAACGTGGAACGTAAGAAGGGCGAGTCAGATTATATCCTCGAGGGAAATAGTGCCGTCTGAGCTTGGTCATTTTATTTTATTCAACAAAAACAAATCCACTCCACACCAAACAAAAGTCCTCTTGTAACTGCTTCGACGAGGATGCTTCACAAAACCCAGCTACATGAATTGAAATGTATTTCCAACGGCACAAAAGTAACAATGTTGCTGCATCTCGTTTGACTTTACTCTTCATATTATTTGTATAATTTATGTCTCAGTTGGGTGTCGATATCATAGGTTCCTCAGACTTCTGTTACAAGCAGTAGTATAATTTATGCAAAGCAAATAAAAACTACGCCATTTTGGTTCGTGTGATTTTCTTAAGGTTTTAGGACGCTAGCACGGTAGCCATAAACTAACATTGTAAATTAACACATAAATATAATTATGTCTGCATAGACATTGATGTTGTACCGTATTACATTGATTGTCTTATCTGAAACCTTGAACTAATTGAGCGGTCTCCGGCGATCTGTTTGCTCAATGTCCCGTCTACACACTGCAATGCTTACATTATGTGATTTAATTACGTTTGGCTTTGTTTTGCTTTTTGAAATGTGTTTTAAGCATTGGGATTTAAGTAATGAAATAATTTACAAAATAATTTTGACAAACTATTGGGTACCTGACTTTATTTAATGTACTTTTAAATCTAACGAACATATTGTTATTGTTTAATTTAGGGGAAGGGATGATTGCATTAATGATAGTGATCTCGCCATAACTGTAGCAGAAATGAGCTTATTTCGATACCTTAATGAGGTCTAGATGCCGTTCCGCCGTTGGTACCCAACGCCTTACCAAACAATAATCAGGCAATGCGAATGCCACCATGTGGATAACTTGTCAGAATACCAGCTCTTATTTACACTTTATTATAATACAATCTTGAATCTGGATGGATCATATCCCATGGGATTACAGCCTCTACGTGAACATGTTCTGCGTCTGTCGTGATTCACAGTTCTGCGCATGCCCAGGTGATTTGATGCTAGTTATTATTAGTACCCTACAGTTTCAACATACGGTGAAACTTACGTTTGTGTTTCCACGTACATCTAGACATGACTGTAAACTAGTTTAATACAAAAGTGCTTACAAACAGATCCCTTTGGTACAAGCTAAACACAAATTGGTAAACTTTATATTATGCCTCCATTAAACAACGTGCACTTATCGAAACATAGCTAGACGCCCACACAAGAAAACTAAGTGGGACAAAAAAAATATCAGTACTAATAAATCTGTCTGAGAAAATTAGAATCGATTTTTAGGTTGAATTCTAATTGTGTATCTTCGTGGGTGAATAATATTGATTTCTTCAATTGTGGACTACGTTCCATTTTAGACACTCACATCTCGCAATCACTTTTGACTTTGCCCGATTAGATTTTCTTTCCCTGATTCGTTTCATCGAATAAGACACAGAACTCAACCCTTTGTACCACCCGACACTCTCTGTTTTAAACTCGTGTGAACTCCTTGTGTGTGATTTCTATATCCGGAAAGATGCAATCTGAGAGAGTCCAGGGATCGATACTAAATGATATCGATGTAGGTTTCTCAGTATCGAAAACACACATCAGAGAATGGAGTTACTATAAAGTGAGAAGGGATACTGTAACACGTACAGCACACGAACTGAGTGCTTTTTTTATGGCTGGGCTTACCGCTTACCTAGTTACCGCCGCAGCTGGCTTGAATCGTGTTAATTGGCCCATTTTTCGCTCAGTTAATGGCCTGAAAAACAGTAGACTGCACGACAAACGGGACCCACATCTGCGGGCACTGTCGATCAGTGTCTCGGTCTTGCAGAAGGATAAACTCCGATCTCTTTGTTTCAGTCTCCATTAGACTCATTTACACATTAATATCAGACTCGGATACCCGGCACAGATGTGACCAAAAAGATACATCTTGTTATTCCCACTATCTTATGATCTACTACCGCTTTCTTGTATTATATGTAGCTCTTAATGGGATGGCAAAGTGGTTCTTGAAAATTCTACTATAGGCTTTCAACGGCGCACAGACGTCTGTGTATTACACCTAAATGTAGCCCGAGCCTAAACAAGCTAATATAATGAACCTAAGTTGTGCCTAAATGTAACCAGGAATGCATTATGTACAGAGTTGGGCTGTATTTTAGTCCCAGACATAGTAATAATAATACAGAGCATTTATGGCGCTCTAAATAAAGAACACGGCGCCTCACAATCAACAACATAATTCAACAAAAATTAATGAAGAAACTTCATTAGAACAAACAGATTATAAGATGGGAAACAGGTAAGTTTTGAGTTGGCGCTTGAAGGTTGCAGCAGATGCCGCTTCCCTGATAGCACACGGCCGCCTGTTCCATAATTTGAGGCAACAACAAAGAATAAACTGTCCCCAGCATTCATTTTGGAGCGCGGAACGATCAGCCGGGTGACGGAAGTGTTAAAGGGACCACTGATCTAGGAGAGAAATAAAGTCATAATAATTATGACATTTGTTTTCCTCTCATATATCAGTGTCCCTTTGTTGTGACCTGTACCTCATGCATAATACGTCTAACTTTTAACCAGCCCAAATGTATGCCAGCGTGGATAGACAAATCTACCCACGGGCGGATTTAAACCTAATGTCCAGGTCACTATGGGTCAGTTTTCCTTGTCGATGATCCCGGATGAAGCTGTAGCAAGGAGACGAAGATAACACCAATAAGGGTGTATCCGAAGGCATGGGGGAACTTAGGGAAAACTCCCTACCCCCATCCTCACCCCCACCCAACTCCATACGCCTTGGGTCAATTTAACTTATTGTTTTTTTTTTTAAATAACAGATTGCTCAGATCTTTAATTGATAGTCACTCAAGCGGGAAAGTACACCATATACCCCTTCCACATCCTAATATTGAAAGTTTCTCGGCTGAAATCTCGCTTCAGCAACTGACCCCTCACAAACAAACTTAACAACAAGCATCGGCGAGTATATTGTTTGCAAGGGAATACACCCAAGCTAGGATTCTGACAAACTTCCCGTCAAAAATTTACCTAGATCCGGTTCCCATGGGGCATGATCAATTTCTAGGTCAGTAACCCAAAACATTTTGTTAAAATGACCCATGCATTGGTTAAACTGACACTGAATCCAAGTTCAAATCCCATTTGGAACAACTTTCCGGGTCAAGAATGGGTCAGGCCCTCTGGGACCCGGACACCGGTTCATTTCTGGCCTGGGAGTTTTTTTAGAGTGTATAGGTTCCCCCTCCATCTAATCAAGACTTGAGACTCGGGTTGAGATTCGCGCTCAATCACGAAGGTCAAGGATTTGTATTCTTTGCGTCAGTGCTGTTCTCTGATTTCCCCAGTCACCCGCACGCCTACAGAAACTTTATATTTCTCATCTACACTGAATGCCTCGCAGTAAACGCTAATTGGGATTTTAATAAAAAGAAAACTATTAGGTTTCATTGTATGAAAGAGTTGGAGATACCAAATATGGACACGTGGGTGGCCGGTCGTTAACGCCAGCCTCAACCCAAGAGTGATGAGACACCTGCCGGAACGCGTTTAGTTTGGTTCCAGTCTAACCCTATATCGGATCCCCATTTCATCGTCGTATTTTTTTTTACGAAGATTGAAGTCCTCGTGGGCTAGCTCTACAAAAGCCAAACAGTTTGCAGAGGTGAGCACAAATGCAAGTTTAACTTCACAAATTAAAATAATAAATTAACATTATAGCTTGGATGTTATGAAAAGGTAATGCAAATAATGTAATGAATCAAAATATGTATAATGAAATACCACTCAGTGCATTATCCATACACATCCGATCAAGCAACCAGTGGAACATTTTACAAACGAACCAAGACAATTACAAAAAACCAACAACAAACACGTAAACAAACAAAACAAATAACCCGCTTGAGATGTAGCTTGACGCTTGGACAGTCAAGCAATAATTTAACTTACAGCAGCTATGATGAAATTTGAACCAAATAACTATTTCACATGTTGCATATAGAATTAAACATTAAGAGACTCATGAGTGATCGGTTGAACAATGACATTCTCTGTGCTATCGTCTTGTTACAAAGCAAGCTTAATGGATGACAATAGCTCATAAAACAGCGGTTAATTTTTACGATCCACACGACCGTTCCCGTCAATGCATCATTTTAATCTCTCATCTGAACTAACGAGACTTAGCTCCCTAAAACACAACCCATTTGTATTTGTATTTATTATAATTTGTTTTCTTCAAACAGCGAATTATGCATCACATACTACTCTGGGGAGAGTATCAACTCTATGATTACTGCTTGAAATTTTGGAATATTGAAGTCTGCAGATGTAAACGAGCATCTCCGATCCCTATTGAAGTGCTTCGAACCAACGCCGAGTACCATCCAATCATTATTAATCCCATGTAATTCACACGACGCCGCTCCTCATTACCAGCGGGATTCTGTTACCATGACGACCGGGTGGTCCAGATAATATTTTTCCCAAGTTGTTCGTTGTATACTAATCAGCCAGAAATATAGTTTTCCTGCCAGTTGCATCGAAACTTGATAAATGGTTTGTAAGGATAAAATAAACACTTTAAACTATAAAATAAAATAAAAAAAGCCGAAGGGAATACGCACTTTTATTCAAATGGATGTAAAAAGCATAGCCTTGTTCTTTTTTAAAAGGGTTCAGGAACTCTCTTGTCTAGCCGCCTGTCATGGTTGAGACGGAAGCATTGCACATGTCTGGGCACATCATATTCGTACGACTAAACAAGGAGGCAAAAAAAATAAATAAATAAAACCTTTTGTGCTCAAAACTAGGGTTTGGTCGTTTGTTTCGGCAATGATTGTGTTAATCAATGTACCGCGTTTCACAATAATTGACTTTATCCTAATTAGTAGATGACAATGTGTGCAAAGCACACGTTCATTTATAACGAATCGGGGTTTGTGTGGCTAGGCTTGCACGTTCAAACAAGATACTGTATGTACATGAAGACGATCATTGTTGAGTCAATTGCAGACTCGTTCTGTCTGTTCCTAGAACACAAGATACTGTGTACAAGAACACGCCCATTATTGAGTCAATTGCAGACTCGTTCTGTCTGTTCCTAGAATACAAGGTACTGTGTACAAGAACACGCCCATTATTGAGTCAATTACAGCCTCGTTCTGTCTGGTACCAGACTACAAGATACTGCGTACAAGAACACGCCCATTATTGAGTCAATTACAGACTCGTTCTGTCTGTTCCTAGAAAACAAGATACTGTGTACAAGAACACGCCCATTATTGAGTCAATTGCAGACTCGTTCTGTCTGTTCCTAGAATACAAGGTACTGTGTACAAGAACACGCCCATTATTGAGTCAATTACAGACTCGTTCTGTCTGGTACCAGACTACAAGATACTGCGTACAAGAACACGCCCATTATTGAGTCAATTACAGACTCGTTCTGTCTGTTCCTAGAATACAAGATACTGTGTACAAGAACACGCCCATTATTGAGTCAATTACAGACTCGTTCTGTCTGTTCCTAGAATACAAGATACTGTGTACAAGAACACGCCCATTATTGAGTCAATTACAGACTCGTTCTGTCTGTTTCTAGAATACAAGATACTGTGTACAAGAACACGCTTATCATTGAGTAAACAGCAGAATGATATCTGTCTGTTTGTTTGGTTGGTTTTCCCACCCTCTATGCTGGTTTTCAAAATAACGATGCAGACTTTGTGGAAAGTTAAAGAAAACATCCGCCTCACTTATATTTATGTTATTCTGGAAATATGTCTCGCTTGTAACAATTATTGGAACTGGTTTTCCCCCCTTGTATGCTTGCTTGTCTGGTTTTGAGACCCCCCCCCCCCATCCTCTCCAAACGTTCACATTATTGTCAACACGTCGTACTCAAATGAGAGGTTTTGTTTCATCGATGCGGAGTTTATCTTAGAGGACGATCTGAGGTAATGACGTCATTGTCTTGACGCTGTTGTTAAGTTAGATGTTAATGAGAAGCACGTCACTGTGTGGGTAGAGACATTTTAGATCGATGTGTGTGCAGCCAAGGCAACTTCCTTGCAGGACTTTTGCAACGAGAATGTTGATGAGGTGTTGATATACTTCCCAATGGAAAATGATCGATTAAAAGCAGACGTGGGGCAACCGATAACAAAGAACAAGGCTAAAGAAGAACATGTTGAGGTAATGAAACCCAACATTGCGGAGTGTCGTGGCTGAGCGGTCATCCTCTAGGCCATATTTCGTAATGCATAAAGTGCCATTAAAATGTTTTTCGTGTCTCACATTATGGTCTCATCACATGACTTCTTTGCACATGGCTACATGTATGATTTTCTCTCTTCCCTCCATGAACATGGTTTGCTTAAGCAGGAAACCGGTCTCAAACAGTACGCGCGGCGTGGTATTCTGGCTGGTAACCTTGCATGGAAAGTTGTGTTGTGCTTTGTGCTTATGCCTCGGAGACTGATTTGGATATAATGTGGGTTCGAATCCCGCCTATAGATTGGTCACGTTGGTTGATTTCGAAATAATATGGGTTCAAATCCCGCCCAGACTGGTCTTGGTGGTTGTTGCTCAGAATAAACTTAATAATGAATTGCTTCTCTGTATCCAGGTGTATTTAATGGGCGATAACAACCATAAATTGCCTCTCTTCACCTCGTTATACAAATGGGATAGATTGTTACTAGTATGTTTTTTATAAGGTGTAAGACCTCTTTGATTAAAAACTAAGGGACTTTTTCCGACAATTGCAATGCTGTACTTTCAAAAATGATTTTCCCGCACACGAGATGATCCCCCACAGTAATGCAGATATACATTTTACAGTATTATCTACAACCCTACCTCGCTCGAACCTCTCAACGGTCTTTTTTAATAGCCTATAGTTTGAGAGGCTGATATTATCAAGTTTTACACTTATAGCAGAATTATACCCGAAAATCTTGCACAAACACAAACAATTTTAGCTTGTCAAAATATACTTATCTTTAAACTTATAAAGACAATGTTGTTACGTTTGTTCAGGCGCCTCCATTTTTTTCCCAGTCTGATATTCCATCTTCTTTTTTATTTTCTCGTACGTTTTCTTATTCTCTCGTGTTTCCTTGGTGTCTTGCATGCCGCCTAGCCATGTATCTAGATAAGCGCCAGTAATTGCACTGTCATGATACTGAAGACTGCCACGGGCACAATCTACACCAATCTCGCCAATCTAGGTCAGGATGGTTTCCGTGATTGTTATCGTCGCATCAAAACGAAAAACATTGACAAGATGGTGCTGTGTTTACGAGGAGGACAAAGTCCGCTTAATTATACAACAAAAATCTACTTCATTAAAAACACCGGCTGCTGGTTTATAAGACGTATGGTTTCGCTGTTTGGGATTATGTTAACAAAACAAAATAACCTGCTCTGTAATAGCGAGTTGTCTTTGGAAAGGTTGTTTTGTAGTTGTTGTTTATTAATACTTACAAATTATGTTACTGGTTAGACTTTCAATGATATCAAACACAATTATGGATATCGCTCTGACGTGGTACAATTTTTGAATAAACTCAAAATTTTACTAAAGAAATAAGATGGTCGAGAGGGGAGTTTGAAAGTGAGAAAATGACCTCCATATCGTGGTCTTACATGCAGAGATTTAATCATTGACTCATCTACCACCGACCATCATGTTGTTCGGCTTGACCTCGCAATTTTGATGCCATGTATTTGCCTTGTATTGACTCATTTCCCGGCATGACGTCACCACTCATCACACGATAAATCTCGCTTGCGCCATCTTGGGAGAAGTCAGTTTCCCGTGTGATGCTTTTGTAGAGCGGTCAGTTTTAGAAGACGCACAAGCAGTATAGACGTACACCTTCGCCCAATTTCGAAGAGCTGCTTATATTATGCACAACAAATTGCAAAGTGCAAATCATTTTGCTCTTGTCAGAAAAAAAGGGTTACCAGTTAACTACTGTCTTTTATGTACCGTTTGTAACTGGTATCCTGCTTATTTTTGCTTAGGAAAAAAGTTGTTAAGCACTATTTATTGCTTAAGCAGCTCTATGACAGTGGGCACAGATCTTTATTTTCTGATTCCAAAAAGGGCAGACCATGGACAGACATATAGCCGCGTGTGACGTCAGTGGAATGGATAAATCGGTTAATGTTGGTTTGAAACGACCACATCTGCAAAACATCAAGACGATTTAACTTGTCTAATATTGCGTGGGCGATAAAAACAATTACTCCTTAATGAGAGAGTCTGATATTTTTGTTGAGTAAACACTAATTAGCGGGAACTAATGAGCTGGGGATACGGATAATATGAGCTTACCCCCTGTGAAATGACCTGAATTATAAAAATAGGTGTTGATCACAACATGTTTTAATGACCCTAAGATACATTATTCCACGGTGCTGGGAAAAACAAAACAAAACATGGGTTCTGATTAGGGAGGTAAAATCACAAGCATTTTTGCAGAAATCCTTGGGACACACCTATTTTGGGGTGCTGTTGATGCTTCAGCAGCCTACAGGGACGTTAGTTGGTTATATACGTATATTATGAGAATTTGGGCATAATAATAATAATAATAATAATAATAAGTAGTTCTTATATAGCGCATTTTACAATAACGTATCAATACGCTTTACATTAATGCCCTAGTCATTGGGCCAATAGTATTCCTGTAATCTTTCTCAGCTCCCTGGGGAGTATACAGCCTCGGGCTGCCGCGTGGCGCTCCAAAGGCTTTTTCAAACACAATATCAACCTCTACCCTCGCAGGTACCCATTTATACCCCTGGGTGAAGAGAAGCAATTATAGTGAAGCATCTTGCTCAAGGACACAAGTGTCATGACTGGGATTCGAGCCCACACCCCGATGAATTAACCACCAGAACTTGAATTCGAAGCTCTAAACCACTCGGCCATGACAACCTAAATGTTGTAAGCCAGACTTTAAGCTTTGTAGGGTATAATGTCTCAAGTATGGTAAAAGAACTGAGTAGACTTTACGAGGAACAACAACCTGAACAAAATCTCTTTTGGGAGAAATGTTTGTCCTAAGAAGAACTGAGTTTGAGATAAGGTAGAGTACTGGCGTTTCAAACAGTGCTCTGCTCGTTGCAATTTCACCTGATGACGACCACAGCACATTGTGCGAAACGTCGTGACTTAATCTCAACCCCCAGTTCTTCTCACAGCCGACCACATATCCCCATAAGAGATTCAATAACCACAACCTTAAACCGACTACATTCTGAAATCGTGTGTTTGTGATTAAATGCAACACTGCATAAATGAATACAAATCAACGTAAAATGTATGCGTGTTTAGTTGCAATTATAGTTAATGTGCATTGGATGGACGCTTGTGGATATCACGGAAAGTATGTGGTTATTCATGCAAGTTTACATGTTAATACCGGAAACTATAAATGGCAAATCTGTTATTTGTTAATAGCTCATGTTTTCAAAAAAATGAACATATTTTTATCCGCTACGATTACACTAGTATATAACACTATAACAAGGAGCATATATGTACATATATTGCAGCTCATCATACTATAGTTGATTTCCTTGGGGCATACTGGATAACTAACGCTATTCTGATTGTAACTGCAAGTGTACTTTATCTTGCATTATAAATGCAGTTTGTAAAGAGTAATATCCATAGGTCTGCAGGTGATCTTTACAGGCTATCCAAATTGAGTTGAAGATGTTGCTTTATTTATGTATTTATTTATTTATTTATTTATTTATTTATTGTATGGTTTATTCATTTGAGGCATAACACATCCAAATGACTGACACAACTCATATTTACATAGTTTGTGTATATATTCGTTACACGCGGGTATTTTTTGCACAGCCGCATCAAACCGTAAACCATACACAGACTTGCGTATTTCTTTAAAAATGGGTGTATGCATTCGAAATCCAACATAATGCAAAATGCGATGCATTCGGTGTTCCTGCTTAAATATGCATGTCGCCTTATACAAGGGGTGTAGTTTTTCGCAGGGGTTAAAAAAAAAAAAAAAAAAAAAAGCTGTCAGGATGAGCGAGTAAATATACAACGGGTAAGAATTCACCGGGGTTACTGAAAAGAGCTCAGAGCTTACCCTCGACGGCAGAGTGGTGATCTAGCAATAGGGCAGACGTCGTTGTCTTACGGCAGCAAGTACACCCTTCCGTCCAGTGTGTGTGCTGATTAGAACAATATCATTCCCGTGGTTGGCGAAGCAGAGCACAGCGCACACACTGCGTTTATCGTGTGTGACGTTGATCAGCAGGGGGAGGGTTTTTGACCAGCCAGCAATGCGAGCCGTATACACTCAGCGGAGCTGGCTACTTAGTGAATGAGAGAAAGCTACCTTCCTCCACAACCTCCGTCGATCACCAGGGAGAGCCGCGTGGGATGAGGGCAGAGCGTGTGCATCGATTATGAGACGATGCAACACTACGGTGGCCATGAACGATCATCGTAAAACATAATTGCCGACATCAAGAAAGACATGTACTACATCCGCATGATTCATAACCAAAGTCTTGTAAATTGACAATTGCCAATGCAAATGCGGCTATCCATTTCGGCTATTCCATCTTTCCGAATGTAATTACATCGCATATTGTTTTTATATTTTTTTACCACATTTCACTGCTACGGTACACTGAGTTTACCAAGCAGTACAAAATGTCGACAGTTCCTTCACTTATAAATAATTCATTGATTCCTAAAAATGTTTCGTTCTTTTGGATATTATTATACTTCAAATAGTTATAATTATTATTTTGCAAATTCTTTCTTGCATATATTCTTTTAAAGTGTCCAGTCAGTGATTTTTAAAGCAAATTTGAACGATCTTTTGATCAACAAATACCCGAATAGCAGTTCGCAAGATTGTGGTCTCGCGTCTAAATTGAAAACCTGAGCTGTGACGTATGATAATCAGATGTATTATCACGTCTTCACATTGGAAGACAAACATTAACAACTCGCTATAGTTATAAAAGCAAATGCCTGGGTGCCCAGAGCAGTCACAAGACCGGTCACACACGGACCAAAGGATCCCCCTCCCCCTCTCCACCCCCATCTCGTTCTCGATCTCCCGTTGGACTTTACAAGTCTCTCTCTCACATAAGCCACGACGACTGGCTACTTATTCTAATGCTACACGTTGATATTACCTATTTCCTACGCAAACGGCGAACCATACTTTTTTTTTTCATTAATTAGACGCAATTTATAACGCGGAAAATCACTCTGGGACCGAGCTTCAATTGGCGGTGATATTATGAAACAGGCTGCAAATTAATGACCAAGCTTTACCGTCCATAATGAGCGGCACAATTTTGGTTATACTTGCTCATTGGTATACACACAAAATGTGGTATGGGTGCATAACGTGGAGAGGAGTTGCATCGGCTCAGCGATATCTCAAAAGAAGGACGCATACTATCCAACGTCTATTGCCTCATGAAGCGAATTTAAATATCGTTCATTGATAAGAAAGAAGTGTTAGCACTTACTTAGAGATAGCTCTACATATTTAAAACAGCTGTTAATTTTACAGATTAATTAGAAACATCTGTACAAAAATATACATGTCGGTACTTTGGGTAAAGGTCTCTGGATAAAGTGAGATTAAAGCACACACATGACGTCATATAAAACACCAGAGTTAATGACGTGATGTGTATTGTGAAGCTATCTGTAGAGTCACCCATAAGCTTATTTTGACTTAATGCCTTCATGAAAGTACCCCACGCTTCCTGAAAGTTGTACCCCTCCCTACCATTTCCGTTCAGAATCGTGCTACTCGGTAGATAATGGCCCCTCTATTCACAAAGGTTTTAACAAATTACGTCATCAAAACTACGTCTTCAAAAATGGCATCGGCTTTAATGTTATGTTACTATTACGAATCAGCAGCATTCACTGCAAGATCAAAACATCACATGGTGTATGACGTAGAGCCTTTTGATGTGGATGTTGTAATGTATTGATTCAACAGTAATGCTTGCATAATTAAAGCTGTGAATAAATTTGTATTCTAATGAGGAATTTGCTTGAGCACTGATTGGCACTGAAGACAAGAGGTTGATGCTGAATCGTTGTACACATAAGAAAATGCACATCGATTTTTGGAAGTGCTGGCTTGCTCCATTTGTATTATGCTCACTGTCTGTCAGTTTCCTATAACACGTGATATCTCCGGCATGTTTTTTTGAAGACAGGTTAATAGTAAACAAATATTGACTGCTTCGGGTGCTATGGTTAAAACTACGACTCCCGAGGTGATCCCCGGAGCGTTCTATTTTCCCGAGGCGCAGCCGAGGGAAAATGTAACGGTCCGGGGATCACCAAGGGAGTCGGAGTTTTAACCATAGCACGAGTAAAAGCAGTCAATATTTGTTTTATAACACCCCAACAGACTATTTATCATCCTCGTACACATAACGTTCGTACGCGCATTTCAGATACACAGATGCACAACTGATTGGGTTCGAGGTGGGTAAAAAAGACGTCTGGGTACTGCGCGCGCCATGTAATAGTCGATTATTACATGGCAAACGACTATCACACGGCCGCCGGGTTTCTAGTAAAACTAAGACATATCGTGTGACGCGCTCTAAACCAATGAAAAGGCAGAATTTTTGTAAGGGGTGTTATAATAAACAAATATTGACTGATTCGAGCGCTATGGTTAAAACTACGACGCCCCAGTTCGCCTCGGGGAAAATAGACCGCTCCGGGGATCCCCGAGGGAGTCGTAGTTTTAATCATAGCACGAGTAAAAGCAGTCGATATTTGTTTTATAACACCCCATACATATAGACGTCTCTAGCTACCAAGCAGCTGCTGTTGATAAGGGTGTAGTACATTGGTTGCTACGGGATAGTACATTGGTTGCTACATTGTATAGTTCATTGTTTGCTGCGTGTGTAGCGCGTCGCGTTCGCGCGGTTTCTAGTATAAAACAAAGAAGACATATCTCCTGACGCGCTCTAAAAAAACAATTAAAGGGCAGAATAATGGTGTTAAAATAGCATAAGTGCTCGATATGTGGCACGGTGTACTCCCTCCTCCTATTGTGTCTTCATTGTGTTCTGGGATTCTCAGGAATTCTTCAGAGAATTTGAGGGGGTACTTTTTAACAAAAGAAAAGAGTGTGTTAGAGTGTATGACTATTTGATATTTTATTTATTGAATGATTTACTTTATTTTATTTATTTTAAACTTTTTTAAGGGGTACTCCCCTCAGCCACTTAGGCCTAGGCATGTTTAGAAATGTGAACTTTGCCAACCAGCCTCCGGCCAACTTCATTTTCCACGGAGGATCAGCGAAGCGCGCCCTTGGAAGGTTTCGCACGGAGCGGACAACGAGAATCAGTTTTTGATTAGTTTTCAGTGTTAGAAAGCACATATTCAGAAAGAAACTGCAAGAACGCATGGAAGCTGAAATAACTGGAGGTGGGGTTAATCCAATATTTTCTTCAATTTAAGTAGACCCTCACAATGCGTAAAAGTTCCAATCGCCATGCCCAAAACATTGATCTAAACTCTGATTTTGGTGTGACAAAGTTGCTATAAATTTTCAATACAGAACTGCTGTTGTGTAGAATATAGACTATGTGACCCATAGATGTAGCTCAAGACCTACATGTAGCCTTATTTTGTAATAAAATCTAACCCATATCTCAGTGTAGCTCTGGTATTGCAGCTAAATGTACCCCGGACAAAAATGAAGCCTCAACATTGAATCTAACTGTGCCAGTCCGGACCTAAGCATTGCCCTAGCTCTGTGTCTAAATGTTGCCCAGGACTTAAGTGAAGCCCAACCTTCCATGTAGCTCAATGTAGCCCGGGCCTATTTTGTAGCCTGAACATTTTACCTAAATAAGCCGGACCTAAATGTAGCCCCACTATTGTACATAAATAAGCCGGGCCTATTTTGTAGCCTGAACATTGTACATAAAAAAAATAATAAGCCGGGCCTAAATGTAGCCCAGCATGGAACCAACTTTAGCCCGGACCTCAGCGTAGCCTGAGCGCTGTGCCTAGATCCAGCAATGTACCTAACTATAGCCGGAACTCAGCTTAGACCTTTTTGCCCCATGTTGCCCGGACCTAATTCAAGCCACGACTGTGTAGCTTAATTTAGCCCGGGCCTAAAAGTAGCAACAACAGTGTACCTTAATGTAGCCCGGGCCTCTTTGTAGCCCTAACACTGTATCTGACTCTAGCTTCCACATAGCGCCATAAAAGGTCTCAGTGACAGTTCCGCAGAAGATGAATTGTTTTCGATTGTTTAAACTGTTTTTATGAATACCTCTGTCCTAGATTGTTTCCGAAACCGTGTATTACAATGATCCTACAGCATGTCGGGAATGCCATCGTGACGGCTGACTTTATTGCCATTCCATTGTGTAAAGGCACCCATGAAGAGTAGTTTAATTTCCAAGATCAATCTGAGAACACGTCGTGGCGTGTGGGGACATTAATTTGCAATCACACATTCCAGAATGTTTTCACATCTCGAATTTCACCACCAAAAAAAAACCAACAACAGAAAAACATCCGTGGCCGTCACAGGGAGTGGACATTAAAAGGGTGTGTTACGTCTGTAAATACCTGATAATGTAAATTGGAAAGTGGCACTTTTTAATCTTACAAAGCGTGCACGCAATAAAGAGAGACGAACACTCACTGGTGAAAATGTTTACAAATAACAGACCCACTGGCAAGCGCATCCTATGACAGCTTGAGCTTGTCGTTGGATGTACAGTTTCCTGTCTTTTTTGGTATACTTCATGTAAAAAGGTTAGTTTTCACGAGACCGAGTTATCATGAGACAAGTTTAAGTGGAGTTGCGTGAGAGAAGACTGTGCAAAGTCTAGGGCGTATTCGAACTTCCGGGAGCGTTTAACCTTGCGTATGGGCGTTAGGTTGAATTTAACAAAACTGTGCATTTGAACTTGTTTAGTCATTGATGCCATGGGTTGTCTCAAAGTCGAGTTGTAAACAGCCTGCCACGCCTACATGTGTTCCTCTAATTTCCCATGATTGTGTTAGTCTATCCCATGTGGATCACCGGCCATGACGGTAGATATGTAGCTCATTCAGGCCTACATGTGAACTAGGATGGAAGAGCACAGTAGCTCAACATGTTTGCCGGTCTTCGTGTAAAAATATTTAGCTATTGTAAAAAGGGAGCTGGTTACTTATTCGCGTGTAGGTTCATGTATAAAAACAGCGAACAAGGAACAGCAGTTGAATGAGCAGCACCGGTGACACCTTTGCCAACTTTACACTACAGCCAGTGGTGAACCGGGAGCGACTAAACGTACAGCAATATTTAACTGGCAGCAGGAATTCACGTCAATGTACAGCAAAAGAACTAAAAAAATTACTAAGCTTCCCTGTCAATCAACGGCTACAAATCAAAATCTACATTGGCTGTCAGGGTGTGAAATAACATTATAAATCAGTGCACTGTATAACAAAAATGAAGTCTTGGATCTACAGTGAGATTTCACATGCCGGTTCAACATCACAACATTTTGTCGCAGCTCTGCAGTGCCGGATGTGTCCGTCTGTGCAATATCGACCAAACCCACGCCTTCCATGTAACAACAAAATGAAATGTTCATCCTATGGCACTCGAGCCAAGTGAAGCAAAACAACAGTATTGACATAAACTATTACCAGTATTATACTACACTGGGGATCTTGTACATTGAATAGCAACCTGACATCCTTTTCCAAGAAGGAATTATTGTATACATCTCCGATGGGACTGGGCTAGTAACAGTTGATTGCGTCAAAGGGAAAGTATCATTACAGAAGTGATTCATGTCCTAAATAAGTAATTCATTGAAAAAGGATCTAACAACTATTGGTTTATGTGAAGCCATACCTAATTGCTTGTCGTAGCCTATAGTTTCTGGAAACGCCTGTTACATAATGGTGCCTTAGAAGTATCAGTTTCTCGCAGAAAAAATGACTCTTGCAGCTGGGATTAGCAAAAATCTTAGGGGTGAAGTGGATGCAAGAGCGTTGGCACAATGGCACAGGCCTACCAACAAGATAGTCTGTGAATTAAATATGATTGTTCACACGATCACTCAGCCTGGTTTATACTTCACCCAAAAATTTGTGAAGCGGATTTAAGCGACGCAATCAATAAATAATCGATGTTTTTGCAATGGAACTTATGCTTTGACGTCATTATGCCGCCACCTTATAAAGCCCTTGTCACACAATTTTCTGGTAACAAAATCATGAGAAAAAAAAACGCGCGGCGAACAACAGGATGGGCCAATGAGCAACTTTCTTTTGACCGCAAGCTGAGTGTGCGGGCCGCCCTACTCTACTCAATTAACGTCATACGCAAAAGGTAAAATCTGACGCAAGAAAATTCATGACGTATGATTCAGAGATTAGTGTGTTTGTCCATTGAGCTATAAAGATCTATCGGTGTGTCCCGTCTATAGACCTTATGCATTGACGTCATTCAACCGCCATCTTAGAGGTAAAACGGTGACGAAACAATCGAAACGCACAGATTTGTGCGCGCAGCGCACAGGATTGGCCAATGAACAACCTCCTTTTGACCCCTATTGAAATGACGTCATGTGCATAAGGTCTATTGTATTGAACGCGATGGTGGACGCGAGCGTCGCAACGCAGCTATGCCATTTTCCGGCGCGAAATACGTTCTTCACTTTGTTCCAACAAAACGAAAACAAGAGCTGTTTTCTCATATCACTAAACAGGGATGCGTATCACCACAATTCCCGTTAACTTCACTCATGATTTTATCAGCTTTCGCTTGTCTTTGGACTTATAAACTAGCCAGAAACCTAGCTTGCTCCACCCGAGAAGCAGAGCCCACCGGAACTAACGTTGACAACCCTAGTATGTCAAATGCAGTGCTACAGTTCTTCCTTCGTCGGCGGAGCAAGTCGACCAGCACCGGAGAAGAAAACACACCGGCTCTCGGTGCCCAGTCCTGGGGAGGATCGGAAAGGGTTGGTAACGATGAGGTGAAGGATGCAGCTACTCGACACGGTCGAACTGAGGGGCAGCAAAATTCTGGGCTGGACAATATTGATTTGGCGCCCTCTACCATTCACCAACTCTCAGATGAGATCGAGAAGCAACGGCAGTTACTTCAGCGTGAGTTTGACTTGCAAAGGTACCTAATTTTTGTCAGGTGAATTTAATATCAAGAAATAAGGAAGAGTTGACAAGAACAAAACTTGATGTAGTTTAAGCACAAAGCGGGCCTGCAATGAACTCCTCAATGCTACGATTTGTTTAGTGAGAAGAGACAGAATTTAAAAACGCAAACTTTAAGCTATTAAATTTTAATAATTTTTAACAAACTTTATAATCATCAATTTTGAACGAATAAAAAACAGGGAAAGCAATGGGTTATCTCGATTTTTTAGTGATAGTAGCAGAGTCAAATAATAGTTAGGCTTTACAACGCTTAACGCCAATTTGTAACCACTCTAAGCCCACACCGAGTCAACGTTGCGCAAAAAACTCACTATCGGTGGCCCGAATATACATCTCCAATCGCAAATACCTAAACAAACACAATTGCGACCAGGGATTTGTCGCAGTGTTCATGACATTGTGATAATGAGAAGTGTCTATCGTAACACAAAGACGAGGTGACAGCGTTGAGACTCGTAGATCCGTGAACTTTATTTAAGTTAGACTAATTTCAAGTGGACCCAACATTGCCACGCCCTCCTCAGGTGGTCAACAAGAAGTCGTATGGTCTTACAATAAACTGATTTGGTTCCAGGATGCAACGGGAGTTAATTCACCTTGAGATCGAGAAACTTCAGATTGCGCGGGAGAATCAGCTAATGAACAAACAGTTTATGACCGTACTGAACGAGAGGCGGGAACTAGACAGAGAGAGGAAAGAGATGATCGCAGCAGCGGTTGAAGTCTGGAAAACACTCTCAGGTGAGCATAACTGAGTCCATCACAACGCCAAGAAGTCGAGCTTTGTCTCCGGCTCTTAGCTTGTCAACTACCGGGCATTCCGTAATATATTAAATAGTTTGTCAACAACCTTCTAGACAGGTGTGGAACTAAACTCCCCCTAGTCAATAGTGACGTATTCATATGACGTCACAAGCCCAAACAGCTCCCCCACTGAGGTCAGTGCTGAGAATATTATTGTGCACGCATGCAGATGTCCATTGTTAGACCTCAGCGAATGCGGCCGAGGCAAGGAGTTCGTTGGGCTACGTTTGCAAAACTTAAAATTCCTATTTGCATGAAAAGTATGGTTAGCAAAATGCGACACTGTGAATAATTTGGGTCATTACTAATTAAGTGTGGCTCACCTCGAGTTCAACTAAATGTTTCCTCTAAACGGCTCAGAACCAATTAATTCCATTTCCAGACACTTTTCTAGACTGCTGATAAAAATGGAAAGCCGATGGTAAACACCTGGCTTTTGGTCATCCTCTGCAGAGCATGGTGCAAGACCATTGGAAATGAATACTGCCCTCTATAGCCTAGATAGATGTTTGCATTTATATAAAATAATGTTAATAGACACCCAACTAATTCATGCTGCTCTCTTCTTAATTTCATTGAGAAACTGAGGCTAGGATCATGATCGTTTTATGGACGTAACGTCCACTTTGATTACTGATTAGATAGCGTATCTTCAAGATACTCTCAAAGTAAACCATTTATAAAAAAGCATTCAAATATCCCGCCTGAAGACTCCAGACTCAGTCAATCCGGATACGAAAATGTCGTTC
This sequence comes from Pisaster brevispinus, assembly GCA_023634235.1. Classification (NCBI taxonomy): domain Eukaryota; kingdom Metazoa; phylum Echinodermata; class Asteroidea; order Forcipulatida; family Asteriidae; genus Pisaster; species Pisaster brevispinus. The sequence continues at coordinate 10,875,824 of JAMKCF010000014.1, read as the reverse complement.
CCTAATTGACAAAAAAGGTTCAGAATAATCGAGAAGATAAATACACTTATACCCATTTGTCTTTTCTTCTTTCTACCTTTAGGAGACAAGAATAAATTCAGCAGTAACAAGGTTCATAATTTGAGCGAAGCAGTCTCCAAGGCACTTGGCAACTCGGCTTCAACCACCCTGATCAACGAGGAAGAGCCACGCCTACTCAAACGACTACGCAGGTGCAAGACAGAGGATGAAGTGCGCAGTCTCCAGGCCGACCTCAAGAAGAAACAAGAGGTTCTGTTCCAGTTGCTTTTAAAATCGGAAACCATGATTGCTACGGGACTGTACTGCAGCGACACCAAAGACGAGAGTCAAAATAATGACGGGGAAACCCCTACCGCAAGGAAGAGGGGCAGCCACCCACCGAAAGTTGCCGTCAAGCGACTGCGGCCGCGTGACTCGCCGGTGAGTCACCGGCCGGTTGACCCACCGCCACAGCCACCCAATCAGCAACCGGCAAATACCCAACAGCCAATGAGCACCCTGAATGAGGTCACTATATTGACTAATGAGATTCAGCCTTTTGTTGAGCCGGATAGTGACGACCGTCCGCGCTCGCAGAATGTTCTGACGTGGAATCTGGACGTGAGAGGGATACGTGAAACAGCAATATGACTATGATCGAGGGAATAACAAAAAAATCAACGCAAACATACTTGAACAAGAAACTAATTCATGACACAATACTCGCATCGTAAACACTGGATTGGAATAAAAACATCATTATTACTGAAGACTCGATTTATAGTCAGTGAATCTTTTTCTTTTTTTCCCTCCCGGGGCTGTCTTGTTTTAAATACCTGTTTTTTCAAGAGGCTGAAAATTTCACTGAATAAAAAAATCATTTACTCCCCAACATATATTACTATTTTTATGCAAGATTGTATATTAATCACAAACATGTAAGTCTGCTGCCATTATTGTATACACAAAATAATGAAAACAGGCTTTCTTGTTAATTCTTATTATGACAAATTTTGACTCTTACAAAAATATATTTTTAAAAAGAATAACAACATTATGTAACAGTTGTGCATAATGTTGTTGCATAATGTGATGAATTTTGTTCATGCACAACACTGACTTCATGTTGATCCTAGATCTTGTGGGTCTTTTGTAACCACGTGACGAAATATGCAGCACTCTGGGTCCCAATTTCATGGCTCTTGCTTCAAGAGATAGAAAAGCTCTCACGGGTAAATGAAAACTCAACGCTTAGCGTAAGTTTAATAAGGTTAGCAAGACATTTTGGGAGTGTTAATACAAGAAGCTTTCTTCGTCGTTACACAACGAGCACATACTTGAATTGGCGTTTACGGGCGCAGGGAATTCCAGTTAGCAGATAATTTCTACTTGCGCGCGTGCGTAGTTCACGTGACCGTGCATTCTTCGCTTACGCAGCTAGCGCAGAAATTCGGCGCTTGTCCTGTAAGCGAAGGATGGTGATAGCAAGCGCAAAATTCCGCGGAAAGCAGAGCCACGAAATTGGGTTCTGCTGACCGATTTGTTAACCGTTGCGTCTCCCGGGCATTCGTCGCAATTTCCCCGTCCACTGGGCCTCGGTGATTACAGTCACAGTGGCAATTAAACCCCGTTTTAATAACCATGCAAATGAACGATATTGTATGACACAGGATGAATAGAGTATCAAATCTAACGAGCACCACGGTGCGGAAAATCAATAAGAAATCAACCCGCCTCTAAGCCAACAGGAAAAAGCAATAAAATGACGGGTTGCCTTTCACCACTAAGTTTCTGTTTTAATTACACATCCTATTATTAACCAGTTGTTAGAATACAATTCAGTAATGAGATCAATTACACAGAGCGCCGGTTCTACTATTGGTTTCCGTAGAACTATATATCGAATCGCAAGACTGGTGAAAAAAAAACCTCAAAAAATGCCATTGAAAAGACCGACACATTGCATTTTGTTAAATTGTCCGAATGGTATTTTTTATGGTGTTTTTTTTCTTTTCGTGTTTCAATAAGCTCCCCTAATGCAGATTTGTGTATGTTCATTTTTCTTAGGAGCTGAGGTACCAAGAAGGGCCGGTTCTTTAAGAACATCTCTCTGTCAAACACCAACATTAAATCGATATTCTGTTAATTACTTAACTGCTATTTTGAATGAGCTTAGCTTCATAAATGCAATTGCCTTGAACATTTCCATTTTCTTCGATAAAGGAAAGGTCGTAGAGTAAAACCTCAGAGACTCCAAATGATGTCTTCTTTTCATTTTTCAAGCATGTCATTTCGCTACCACCAGCTGTTACTACCCGGTACCCTGCCTCCGGTGACAGCGGTTGTTGTGGTTGTGTACGAGTTACATGACCAATGTGAGGCACGGTGCCCGTCTATTGTTGAAGTCGTCTGTGACACTGTTACCTTATACAGTACAATAGGAAACAGTCCCCACGTCATTGTACATTAGTGTAAATTTGTTGTCAGACGGTTTCAAAACTGTATACCTGCTTTTGAACTAGAATCATTTCACTGTTAGCTCACGGCGGTAACAGTTGCTAGACTTGTCTGTAAACCAAATAACTGACTTTCTCAATTCGTACAGTGTGATTAAAGACTCCTTTTTTTTTAAACGAACGCTCAATTAACTTGGCGCCAGTCGCGGAACAAGATGATTGCAATTTACCAATGGAGGATCAGATGTACGTGAACATATCGGCCAACATGTGGTGTTACAAAGGTAAGTGCCTATTACATGTAACCACGGCCCAATTTCATAGAGCTTCTTAGAAAATCAGTAGCTAAGCAAACATGTTCGGGAGACCAGCCCCACAACAAAATGGTACATTATCAACCTTGTTTTCTGCATTGTGACCTTTCAAATTAAATTATTTACATTTACATTTACATTTACATTTATTTCCCCCATTGGAAAGAACAACACATTTGGAGCAGTTATTTAAAACACAGACAAAAACAAACGTATGAAATGAACACAGAGCAAACCAATAGCCCTTTGGGGGGGGGGGGGAACTAGCATTTTTGTTTTTCTTGAGCTTAATACTTTTGTGGTTGTTCTGCTCTAAAAGTGGGTCCAGTTCAAGGCAATATTATGAAAGACAAGAAAGACGAGAAACCATCCGCTGTATAAAACAATTTTCAGACACGCTGTTGAAAATCTCAAGTGTCTTTAATACCGAGAAAAGCTCATTTCACCTTACAGTTTTGTCTGGTGAAACACCAGACTCACGCTATAACAATCTAGAGTGATTTTCATAATACCATACTCAAGTATAATAAAGATAAATGACTGTGTATATCACTTAACAATACTTGTTTTTAGTAAGAACAATGTTTATAGTACTCTCCTCTGAAACACTGTAAATTTCATCAAATTGTATAATTATGTAACAGTAAGGGGCATGGCAGAAACCATTTGTAATGTTAATTATCATAATTTCTTTGAGTTTGATCAAAATTAGAAATAATCGAGCTATAAACAAATACACGGTTCTGATGGTTTTAGTTGGGGTGTCGTGGCCGAGCGGATAAGAGCATCGGACTCAAGTTCTGGTGGTTAAGTCATCGGGATGTGGGATGTGGGTTGTGGGTTCGAATCCCGGTCGTGGCACTTGTGTCCTTGAGCAAGACACTTAACCATAATTGTTTCTCTCCACCCAGGGGTAAAATGGGTACCTGTGAGGGCAGAGATGGTTTATGTGAATGATTAGCTTGGAGCGCGGTAAACTCGCAGCACCGGCTGTATACTCCCCAGGGAGCTGAGATGGTTTAAGGAATGAAATATATGGCCCAGTGACCAGGGGTTATAATGTCAGAAGCGCTTTGATACGGCATTCGGGCTGTGATAAAGCGCTATATAAGAATCGATTATTATTATTTAAAAAACAATGCATGACGCAGGTCACTTCTGTGCTTTTTGTGAACTTAAAGTCCCCGCCTCTATAGTCTTCAACAAACCTTTTTCTTTGCTTACGGTTAGCAGAGTGTTTGTGAAATAGAAAGTCTGCTAATGGCGTTTTCCTAAGCAGAAATCATCTGCTTACATGTTTTATGAAATTGTGCCCGCGTAAATGATTTGCAAATGCTATTTCCCCTTATTAATTTTTTGTTGTTGTATTATTATTATTTATTTGTAATGACTTATTTCTTTCTTTATTTACTTTAGTTTATTTGTTTAATAATTGAAGCATTTTTTTTAATGGGGTGGGGTGGGTTGTCATTCAAAAATTTCTTTCTTGGGTATCGTTTTTGGATAAAACCTGTCCTTTATTAAGAAAAAAATATGGCAAAATAAAATATAACACCCCCATTGATATTCAGACATAGCCTAAACACCATGCTTGTAATTTTACCACAAATAATTTTTCTGGCCTCGAGCATAATTTAACATAGTACACAACGCGTATTGATACCTGATGGCAAAAAAAAAAAAAAAAAAAAAAAAAAAACACACACACAAAACTTCGATCCAACGGTCGCCATTGCTAACTAAGGGAGTCGCCTACGATATTTATTGCCCAAAAATCATTAGAACTCCCCACCCGTTAATTACAGCCTCATTGTGAGTAAAAGGACCGTGAGTCCACGGCCGTTCCTACAGGAGGAGTAGACGGTAGTTTCGACTGTCGATTCCATGTGTATTGAAAACAAATATCTCGTTTGTGCAACGATATCACACAGCCTTCTAGTTCGTCATTGATGCTGATTTGGCTTTTAAGAGAGCGAGTGGTTAGATTTTTTTTTTACTTTTCGGCGGAAAAAATAGAATACATCTTTTTAATATCACAAAAAGAGAGGAGTGTCGTGTGTTTGCAAACATTTCTACTTATTTTTTACTTGATTATTTAATTTACAATCAATGAAAGCCATATTTCTGTATGGGTTTTTTTCCGGACAAATAAAATACCTTATCTTATGTGAATCTGTGGTTTCAGAACACAAAATCACGCATTTTAACGTTATCAAACGATAAAACACGCGAAGCATGTATAATCGACTAGAATCCCTTGTGCAAATTAAGTATACCTTCTTAAACCATTTCATTTTAAAACTGTGTAACCATGAAAACATGTTCAAGCTTGTGTTGTATTCCTCCATGGAGATTTGGCTCCCGCCGTGTCTCTTTCCAATTCCCCAAGCTTCCTTTTCGGTCTGACCCATTAAAAAGTAAACATGAACAGCTTATAATTATCCTGCCTACTTTTTTTTCCAAAATGAAGTGTTCTCTTGATATCTAGATTTCCCAACATGTTTATCATATATCTACTAATATTATAATAAAACCATTGGTTTCAGGTTTGGACGTGCTGGGCTTGTTTGACTGATACCGGCACCAGACGAAAACAAGATGGCGGGTGGAAAGAAGAACAGAGTAATCCGCATCTTATCTTCTAAAGAGCGAAGCCTCTTCAATGCAATCAACAGCGAGGACGTCCCTGCCGCCAGGCAGCTCGTGGACGGGGAAGGAGTCGACGTCAACGTCCAGGACGTATTCCAGCGGACGCCGCTCATGCGGGCCTGCATCGTCGGTGGGTACGACGAGCGGGCGGCCCTGGTCAAGATCCTCCTGAAGACAGGCGCTGACGTGAATCTGATGGACAACCGTGGCCGGACGGCTCTGATGATCCTATGCAAGGAGGGCCCATTGACAATGCCGATCATGAAGATGATCTTGGATTCCCGAGATGTCGACCCGAACGTCCAGGATAGCAACGGCGACACGACGCTGATGCACGCCGTGCAGGGTGACAACGCCGACGCTGTGCAGACCCTCCTCACGTGGAAGTTCAACGGCCACGTGAGAATCGACGTTGCCAGGAAAAACGCCGATAAAGACTACCCGCTTCTCCTTGCTGCCAAGCAACAGAACGCGGAGATTTGTGACCTGCTTGTAAAGAAAGGCCACGCGGACCACACTAATATCCCGTTGTTTTTAAGAAAGTACCTCCCCCGGGAATGTCGCGAGATGCAGACCGTGAGAGGAAAACATGACAGGTTTGAGGAGTACCGAAGGAACGCACAAGGCATACCCACAACTCCGTATGCCCAAGACGAAACGGAACAAAAATCTAAACAGGAGCAACATGGACCAGAAAAGGAAGAATCCAAAACGCTGAAAATCTCAAATGAACCAAAGGAGGAACAGCAAACCAAGGATGATGCAGATTCTAGGTCAAAACAGAGATGGAAGACGGCGGGGAATACCGTCGTCGCTGCCAACACTTTCGAAGAAGCGCTTAAGAGAGCCGCTCGGCTACGTGCAGCAGAAAAAGCCAAAACTGCAAAGTCTGCAAAACAGCCCGAAATACAAGTGAAGCCGAGTGAGCCCGCAGTGAAACCAAAGTCGCCCGCACCCAAACCAGCAACGCCCAAACCCGAAACCCCTAAACCACCAACGCCAAAACCACCAACGCCAAAACCACCAACGCCAAAACCACCAACGCCAAAACCTCCAACGCCCAAACTCGAAACCCCAAAGCCACCAACGCCCAAACCCCCTACCCCAAAACCGCCGACTCCCAAACCAGCCACTCCAAAACATGCAACGCCGCCACCCTCGAAAACTGACCAATCAGACCAGGGCATAAAAGCGGATGATCAAGACCCTGGGCCAGAAGCCAAACGTCCCCCTAAGAAGTCCAACTGGGCGGCTGTCCCACGGACCGGCCTAGCTGAGTTGCAGACACCACCCCCAGCACGCCGTCAGTCCAAGCGGAACAAGGAAGACCTTCAACATTACAAGACCAAATCAGGACGGACAATATTCCCCAACGCCCCTCATGATAAGAACTACGACCAAATAAACGCAATAAGGGATGGTATTAAGCCCAACCCCAAGCCCAAGGGTAGAGGCAAGGGTCCTTCACTGCCAGCAATCACTGAGGCTGCGGTTCGAAAACGCAAGACCATTTCAACGACTTAGAATCCATGGAAATCTTGAACGCACCATTGATTAATGGAAGAGCGAGTTCGTTATTGAACACACTTTAGTTTAAGTTTCAATACAGTCGATATGTATCGATAAAACACTGAAGTACTGACCAAGGACTGACCGTAGTTCGTCATACTGTGTTTTTAATGTACATATAGGCAGTAATACTTTGAAGTAAACCACACAAAAGCAATCGGGCAACAGAATGTTATTTTTGAGGGGATGTTTTCAGGTTCAGGTTTGGTTGGTCTAAAACACATGTAGTTATTTCAACTACATTACTACCAAGATAAACTGAAACCTTTGAAGCTAAGCTGACTCGTAACTCCTTGGTCACAATTAATTCACGAAATTGTCATTCGAATTGATTACCCATGGGGTTATTACCAAAGGAACGGTATCGGAAATGGACGGTTTATGGTTTGTGACTATCGCGTGCCCGGGTTTATCACCAGGGTTTGGACCCATTTTGACAGTTAAAAAGGGGGAATTTAAATGTTAATTGGCCAATCAGTTGTGGACTATCGAGGGCGAGAGTCATGGGAGACGAAAAGGCTGAAAATAAGTTCCAGATCTTATAAGGACTATTGGAACAGTGGCAGTTTCACCTTTAGCCTAATTTGAGTTATAGATTTCAAGGAGGTTTTGAAAACGGTACTCTCAGTACTGGAGACGCAGATCAAAGAGCAAATAAATAAATAAATAAATAAATAAATAAATTAATTAATTAATTAATAAATACATAAATAAATACATTGAATTTAACGTAAAAAAATAATAATTATATATAAATATATACTTGCCATCAACAAGGCCCTCAGTATACCACGCCATACTCTTTTGGCCAACAAGGGGTCCAGAAAAGTCCCGACCAATAGAGTTGCCCTGGTCACCACCTACCACCCTAACCTACCCAAACTCTCCTCAATCCTCAATGGTAGAATGGATATTCTCCATTCATCTAAGAGGATGCGCTCAGTAATCCCTGATAACCCCATGGTTGCTTTCCGCCGCCCTAAAAACCTGGGAGACATTCTAGTCATGGCCAAACTCCCCCCAGGTACAGGCCAAACACCACCACTAACAGAGATACAGGGTTGTCACAAGTGTACCCGCTCTAAATGTAGAACCTGTCTCTACATCAAACCTGCACTTAAAGTGAAGAGTCATAGCACTGGCTCTTCTTACAATATCAAGACCGACTCCCTATGTAGCACACCCAATGTGGTCTATGTTATATCTTGTAAAAGATGTGGACTACAGTATGTGGGAGAGACTAAGACCAAACTCAGTCTTCGCTTTGCTAACCATGTCTCTTCCATAAAGACCAAGAAACTGTACCCCGTCTCCATCCACTTCAACAGCCGTAATCACAGCGTCAAAGATGTTGAACTCATCGTGATTGAGGCTTGCAATGGTGACGACACACACCGCAAACTCAGAGAATCACACTGGATTCACCAACTCAAGACAGTCCAACCCTTTGGACTCAACGTAAACACTGGTGTTAAATAAATTCCCATCACACTATTTCCACCTTTGCTTGTTTTTTTCTTCGATATAAAATACATACAATAACTGTAAACAACAAGTTCTCTCCACTAGTCTATTTTTACGCTTTTTCTCTCGCTTCCTTCATTGATACAAAATAGATACAGTTATTGTCATTTACATGTTCCCTACACTTCTTTTTTCTCTCTCTCTCAAAAAGTTTTGATTAAATCAACCCGTCAATAACCCATTCCCTCCGCAGAGGAATTAATAACCTGCTCTCTCTGCAGGTTCCTCTTGCTTAGTTTTAACTTCTTACACTGATTCTTTTATTCTATAATTACTTTGATCTTGCCTCCTATTGTTAGTTGCATTCTCTTATGTGGCTTGCCCTCTAATCCTACCCTTTCATGCTTCCCGCATTGTAATACCTACAATGCAGTACCACCTTTATGGTCCAGTGATCCAGCCTTTGACACTGACCATCCTTTGTTCTCACTTCTTCACTCTTATTGGTTCTTAGCCAGTAAATTTACAACTCTGATTGGCTATATTTTCCCGCTTTTTTCTGGATACTCTCCCTTAATCCTTTGCTCCTCTTTTTGCTATAAATGGATATGTTTGTGTTTGTTCTTGTTTATGCCTCTGACGAAGGTCCGGATTGGATCGAAAGCTAAGGCCATCTCCCCTACTAATTTTATATATAAATATATATATATAAATAGTTTGGGTTTGAACAAAGAAAAATTGACTGGAGCGGGACTTGAACCAACGACCTCCGGATTAACGTACCGGCGCTCTACCAACTGAGCTATCCAGCCCTATGTTGGCGGTCTCCCTATTAGTCAATATCTTTGTTCGGGGTGCCAGTCAGAAGCCATACAACCGTTAACTGCCGTGTAGCCAGGGATCATTACTTGATATATAAATATATTATTATCAACTATTTATTCACCATGAAAACAAACATAAATTCCATTCAAATAACAGTCGAATGTTGTTCAGAGCTGAGTAGCCGAATGGGCCTAATCCATTCATGACAACTGTATTAAGGTTATTTAAAAAAAAAAAAAAAAATGTTTTGTCGGTACCTCACGTGAGTGGGCGCACTGCATAATCATTAAGCTAGTTGTGACGTCACTTAAAGCGGGCTAAAGCCGCGTAAGTCTACACAAACATTGACTTGTGCGTGTTAAATCATGCATAGGTTAAGACGATGGTTCACGACGACTAATTATTTCGGGATGTAACGACCGTAGTTTGTACGGTAGCTAGGCAGTTATTAATGGCTGGTGAATAATAATAAATTTGCTGACTCTAACAGAAAGCAGAGGAGGAATTAAAGTCTGCCGGTGAAATGCATTTCCTCCTTCTCACGTAATTAAAGAGAGAATGCGTCTCTTTAGGTAAAGTTTAATATTTATTTATTTATTTGTTTATTATTTACCCTGGGGAGACCTCTCAGCAAAGCACTGGTTTTCAGAGGTGCCCAGCAGCTACAAACATTAGTATACAAAGAAAATGACAAGAACATTAAAAAGGTATTATTAAAAGATAATATCAGCCAAATTAAGGTAAAGAAAAAGTATGTAAGGAAAAAATACACAATCAACAGAATAAAAACCACAAGTACATCTACAATAAAGACACGGGTTACAAATCTGGGCCAACCAGTGAGAAGCCCGGTTCATACTTCCCGCGCACGCTTATTTTGGGAGGCTTTAAACAACACAGAGCTGAGATACAAATGGGAATATATTTCTCTGGAAGACTGGTTGATATTTTGAACTTTAAAATTGGTGAGCTTTTATGTTGATGGATTTTGTTTTGCGATGATGACCGGGACAATGTACTGTCGTAACCTAGTTTCAGGCCATATAATCAGGCAATATAACAAATGAAAAACTACAAAACTTTATGTTGAGACCCTAAGCCATTGAGAGCAGCGCTGTTTTTAATGTTAGGATGCATTGTGCATTAGCAGCCATGCTTCTTTTGATCAGCGTTGACAATGATACATCGTTACACTGTTTATTTACGGACTCCGTAATTACGCTAATTAGCACAATTAATATTTGCATTTACGGAAAGGCCGTAAAATTACGGAGAAAATACGAAATATTTCACTTTACGGAGTCCGTAAATTTACGGACACTTTTAACAGTGTACCTTTGGGTGTGGTCCAAGCGGTGGTCTTTATTTATTTTTATTTTTTTTTAAGGAATATCAAACGACGCTAAAAATGAAGTGTGGAGGCTACATGTACCGATGTTTAACAAGCATGTCCGATGACAAAATTCGAGTACAATGCTTTGTGAATTTAGGTCGGAAAGAAAACCAACTATAATCAAAATATAAAAACCAGATAGGGTTTGTTCTAAACGGACTCGTCTCGAAGGAGCACATTTTTGGTACCTTATGGAGACCAAGGACAAATTAAAAAAGGGAAAATAAAGAGTCTCCGTAGTGGAATTCTAAAGACTAGGGTGTTTCACAAGGAAATGTTTGTACATAGTCTATGGAAAAATATTAAATGCAGGGACAAAGGTAAGGACAAAGGTAAGAACAACAATTACAGGGATGCATTTTCGAGAGCCTGTGGATTTCGTCTGTGTACACATGTACACGTGCTGCCCCTAGTTGTTGTATTTATGCACGATTCAAACTGAAACTACTGCAGATCAGTGATCGAACCTGATTGTAAGATGGATGCGACATACCACCAGTGACGTAATAGTAAGACAAATTACAATTGAAATCATGGTCCTTTATAATATGCCGTTTGGCGGAAGTCAGTCGTCTTCTTGCAATAATAAACTTGAAGCCGAGGAAACTTGTCCAAGTTTTACAATCAAATTTGCTGCTTTGTTTGTAGCGAGACGTAGTTTTCTTTACCAGTGAGTAATGGATGTCTTTTGGTTCTTTTCTGTTGTTCTTCCCTCTAGTTTAAAAGATGCAAGTCTATAATATTTACACTACAGTGAGCGCTGTCGATAGTCTGGTAAATTAGAAACCAACATGTAGTTCTCTTCTTTATATAAAATATAAAATAAAACAACAATAGGACCTACACAATCGTTAATGTCAAACCAATGCCGGTAATGCAAAATATTGACATCTGCAACTCGAAAGGGCAATTATGCCGTAAAACCAGTCTCAATGTTGTCATCAACGAACTCTTGGTTGCCCATGGCAGCAGCACCCAACTCGAAGTCTTGGGGGAAATTAAGAAACAAAATCCTAACCCGAAAAGATAATTACGATCGATACAACACAACGGCTGTTATATCCCCCCCCCCTGTTGTTTCTCAAGTACCGCTACCGATGTTTGGTTAAAACGCCTGTGCGGGCAATTAGTTCAGTTTTAACGTCGTGTGAAGTCACCTCTGCATCTGGCTGGACCCAGAAGGTCGTTTCCATGGAAACGAACGACAATGGGCAAGATTTCGGATTTAATGATGCAGTACACTGCATTATTTGATTAGGCCACTATTTGTCTACTCAAACAATATCGGGTATCCTGATTTTGTCTATGGACCAGAACACACACTTTTAAGCTAAAAGGTATCATAATAGAGCCTAAGCTTATAACCTTAGTATTAACATATTAAGGATAATTGGATAATTGGATTATGGATATTAAACTAAAATAAATCCTCTTATTTTCGATAGATAATTGTGAAAATGGCGTCACAGTTTGGTGGTCACGTGTTAGGGAAAACAACAAAACCGGAGGAAAACGTCTTTTGTCAAGCCGATATTTGTAGCACGTCTACGAGTTTATTTCGATGGTATAGACAAACATTTTGAAAAAGACAGACTTGGGGATTTTCAAAGCCTTTCACATGAATTTGAAAGTTTTCCAGATAGCTCTGAAGGATTGGAACTCACGGTGTAGAATTGACTCGGTGACCTTCCAGGTTTAATCTGATCACTTTCGTCCTTGTCTTTTTAGGTATACTGTGGAAGAGCGATGTCTCTCCTTGGAGTAGTATAGGCTCTAACAAAATACCCGCGACGTTTCGATCATACGCTCTGATGGTCTTTGGTGCCTTAAAGGGGAGGGTATTACTTTGGTAATTACTCCCAACAATTAATTAGCCTTAAACTTACTCGGTAAAAAGCACGGGAGAGCTAATGTATTTTAAACCTTTGTTAGAAACGACCCCCTTTGAAGTAATGTAGTTTTAGAGAAAGGAAATGTGCACCTCACAGGCATGAAGCCTTTCTCAGGCATCTGAAAGCACACAATTCAATGCAACAGGGGTGGTTTCTCTTTCATTATATTCTCTCAACTTCGAGCTTATAATTGAAACAAATCTATCAAAATAGCTAAATAACATTTGTATTTATTTGTTTATAAACTTATACATATAGTTTTTTTTTTTTTTCAAATTGGTCAAAAATAGAACTGGCATCTTCAAAATATAAAACGGGTGTTATATTTAATGCAATCCTCTCTTCAATAAAGGACCATTGATTTTTATTCTTTAGTCGATACCTAACAGTATGGGAACTGGCATCTTATTACAAGTGCACTGCGGTGTACTAATCAATGCTACAGCCTTTATACTTCATTGTACTTTGTTCATAATATAATAAAGTGCCAGTCTACGAAATTTAGCATTTCCGTTTACTGCAGCGCGTGGAGGCATTGCAGTCTAGCTCATCCAACTCAAGTTCAGGGCTGAGATTTATGAGTGGGGGTTCGAATCCCGCTCATGATTCTTGTGTCCTCGAGCAAGACATTTTGGAAAAATTAATTACTTTTCATTAGCAAGGTTTTAGCCAGGATTTGGTAAAAGTGTGTCAAAATTTGATGAAAATTTTAAAAACTTGGTGTCCAAAGTGTTCACTTACAAAACATTTACATAAATGACAGACAAAACAGGGTGTCCAAAAGACACCCAGACACCCCTCTGGCTAACACTATGCTCATCAGCTAAGACTAAATGGGTGCCTGCGAGGGTAGAGATTGTTGATGTGAATTGTTAACATCTCATGCACCCATGTGGCTTCCGGCGCTGCAAACTCCTGAGGAGATGGGATGTTTCCAGGAGTGCTTAGGGTCTGATGCACAGGTTTTAAAAATAATGCAAGGCGCTTGGGGACATTGTTTGGAAAAGCATTTAGTTGTGACACATGATTATTAGTAATAGTAGTACATTTTCACTTTTAATATGATTCCTTCCGTAAGAACATTTATTTCTCTTTGAAAAATTTATCAATTCACAGAGCGTAACTTTAATTTATAAAATATACAAGATTTGAACTAGTTTTTGCATAGTAGTCAAAGGGTTTAAGAAGAGGCTTGTCACCTGGAATTTGTCAGGTTTTAATTTGAGTCCCGGCTACAATTTGCCTCTTGTGAGAATTCAATAAACCTAAGCCAGGGCTCAATTTTACAAACAGTTACATTTGATCTTAACTGTGAATCTTTCTTAATTGCTCAGCAAAGTGTGATGTCATCATACAAATCACTATGGTGATATTAACAACTCATCGATGAATTGTCGTGCTTTGTGAAATCGAGCTCAGAATATACTGAACCAACAATCTTCAACAGCACGAAAACACATGTAGTCAGATCCCTTGCATATCCCTCCAGCATTTCCCAATGTACTTGTGTATAGGGAATCAGACCAAAGATGACCCAGTCACGTGTGTGGCAGCTGTAACCATTCAGACAGGTGCCCTGCAAGATGGAGGACACTTTCAATTTCTACAATTATCATTATCATGTTTTTTTTATTTATTTATACATATCCAACAGCGCAAGTGGCAATAACAGAAAGGAGATGGACATGGATAAAGAAATGTTCAGTTTACGATGAGGGAGGAAAAACCCCATGGGGTAAACACACCATCAGGTAGGAACTGAAAACCCAATTGACAAGCAAGGCTCCGGGTCTGAGGTAGGATTCGAACCAGGGTCCACAGAGGTGAAAGCCAGGGAAAGAAACCAACAAGTCAACCTGTAGTCTATTTATAGACCCCAAATACGGCACATGCGAGTGCAACCTACACTTTGTGTAATGTGTCAAGTGGGATCTTTACCTTTGCAATACCCTGGGTATGTCTTTCACTTTGCTCTGCTACTTTTTCAAACTTGATTTCTTTGGTTTACCGAAGAAGCTCGCCAGGCTTTTCATTCCAGTCTTGTCTACTTTACTCAGAGCTTTCTGAGCTGCCGTCATCTTGGTGGGCTAGAAATATAAACAAAATTTGACCGGAAAATAATTAAATAGAGACAACAACAAAAAACAGGATAAGAAATTAAGAAAAAAATAATAATAATAAGTTTTTCTCACCATAAACTCAAGTTATTTGGGTTTTGTGAATAGTGGATAAATATTGAGAGCTAAATAAAATAACATATATAAATATGAAGATAAAACCATTACATAGAGTGTTATAATATGTATTTTATTTAAAGGAGAAATAAAGAAAATATATACAAATATAAAAACCAGAACAAAAACAAGCGGGTGATCAGAGCGTTGCTCCGAGTACCTAATAAAATAATGACCATTTGTGAAACAAATAACTTCGACTACGGCTGCGACTGTTGGCTTTAGCATCAATGGCTTTTTCATTGATTCAAGCCATAGCCAGTGCCACAGCCATCAATTTGGACACAGACAAAATAATTGTAGGCCTCACTCTGAAAGCTCATCAATTATATAAAGTTCAAAGCAGTAAAATTCATTTAAAAATATTTCCGCCTGCATTACTGTAAAAGTTAAGAAAATAGCATTTGGTGACCCCTGAATTACCACTGCCTATTTCATTGCATCAAAGCATTGATTGACTTTATGCAAGCCAAGGGTGTTGATAGGAGAGCAAAATATTGATTTGGAAGGCCTACATTACATCAACGTGTCCACCCTGACCTTAACCATCAACACTCACCGCCACCCACCCTTCCCATACCCAACAAGATCTTTTGCCAAGCTGGATGATCCAAGTTTCCGAGAGTCAACAGTTTTCATGGAGCCAACAGGCTTTTTGCAAACCTCGACTCTAGCTCTGGGTTTCGTTTGAGGCTGAATACCCTGCAAGTAGTCTTGGTTTAAGACAGGCCTGTTGTTTATAATTCAACAATCCAGCCATCGCAGGAACACACTTGGCCCAACATGTGACCCTTGACCTTGCCAATAGAGGAAGTTTAACCTCAATCACTCACAACCTGATATTGTAGTCAGAAATCAAACCAAAGTATATAGCACCATTTGTAGTCAGAGTTGATCCGTTTCGACTAAAACAAAGAATGTAGGTCTTGGAACCTAGACAATCCTTCAAAATGAACACTGGACCAAAAATGATGATTGAGCCCAAGCTGGAGTCCAAGGGTAGGTTTGGAAAAGGCCCAATCTTAAATGATCCCTTTATTTGTCTCACCTTCTGTTTCTCTGCAGTTGAGTTGCCATTGAAACACTTGCTATAGTCCTCCTCAGGTTCACTGCTTGTTGACAACTTTGCTTTCTGAAATTGATCAAATCATTTATTGCGCCGCTAAATTCATGCTTAAAACATAATCAAGACAACCTAAATATTCAATTTGTGTGATAACTGAGTTGTTGCAATGAGGATAATTAGTTTTTGTTTGTTTTTTTTTACCTTCAAGCAGTGTCTCAAAAACCTCAATAATGTTACTCATATTAACAGAAAAAACTGCATCGAGGATATAGAATACTGGTTTTTTTGTGTCCTACACCGACGTGTGATAAGCACTGTGTACTAAGTGCCTTTTGGAGTCCTTCTGAATTAAAACAACCCACAGGCATACCACTCATGTAGGATTCGAACCCAAAACCCCTGCATTCTGGAACAGATATCTTTGACTATCAGAGCAACGAGCCTTCCTGGAGATGAGGGGCCAGTTTGTAAATTGCAATCAGAGAATACGTGGGTCTTGGGTTAGAATCCAGGCATGTGAGCAGGCAGTGAAAATAACCAGCAGAAACCTTTTGGTTGTATAGCTTGGGTGGAGTGTGGGTGGAGAGCCACGCCATAACAGTATGGTAGCTTGGATAGGCACCATTTTTTACCTGGATAATTGAGGTCTAATGCCCACAAAGTTGCAATCCCTGGTTGCCATAGGTTATCTGTAGGACTTCTGCTCACTATTTTTCAACAGAAATGTCCATAAGCGGCAGATGATTGGATTGAAAACAAAAACTTTTCCACTCACAAAACTTGTAGCATGCATACACGACGGCCAGACAACTCAAATCTTCCATTGACCAACAGTGACAATACAGTCAGTGCTTATCACACATCAGTGTAAGAAAAAAACAGATCTTCACAATCTGGAGCAGATATCTTTGACTACCAGACAAACAAGCCTGCCCAGTGATGCGAGGCCAGTTTGAATGCTGTAATCAGAGACTGCAGGGGTCGTGGGTTTGAATCCCACCCAAGAAGCCTGCAGATCAGTGGCGTAACTAGACATTTTCATTTGGGGGGACAAGTGGGGGCAAAGATTAAATTTGGGGGTGCCAAAGAAGTGCAAGGCTATCATTAAATATGTTAACTGATTTATATATTATAAGAATATACTTTTCTGTGATTTCATATGGGGGGGCAAGAGGGGGGGCAAGGGTTCTGTGCGGGGGGGCGCAGGCCCCCCCTGCCCCCCCTCTGGTGACGCCACTGCTGCAGATTGATTTTCGGGAAGCACCGAGTATGCTAGTTTTTGGAGGTACCTCCTGCTAAATACAGGATACACCTCGGACACTTGTCACCGGCATGCTCAGTGGCCTAGTGGTCAAGACATCCTACCCCATCCATCATTCGAATCCTACCCAAGTAGCCAATGTGTTTTCCCCCTAAATCAGCAGAATGGTAATCAGTTCAATCTTCACAATCTTTATTGGAAGTTTTAAGGTGTACCTACCTTGGACGGAGGCTCAGATGGTTCAGAAGTATCCGCAACTTTCTTATCTGCAACTTCTTTTATTCTGTACCGACAGGAAATAACAACGATTTTATTACAGTCAAATGTTTTGGAACTTAGACCAATACAAATTCTTATCATATATAGACCCTGTTACCTCATCTTAAAAAACATTGATCTTGTACATTCCAAGTCAGTGCCTGGCAGGCAAGACATTGCACCTTGGTCATACGGGAAATTTTTACATTTTGTACCATATAAAATCCACATTAAAAAAAAGAATTGCATATCAAAAACAGATCAAACTTGTACAGAACAATTTCCATAAATTGTAAGATTTTATGAGGTTTTTGTTTCCATTGAGCTGTGTACAAATTGTGCCTGCAGGAAGTCCAGGCTCTGTGGCTCTTTTGTAAACTTGTGATGTGACAGGTCACATGGTCTATAAAGCACAAAAGCAGATATAAAGCAGATATACAAAAAGCCTGAATGAGAACAAAAGTCTGAAATTTTTCGTCCCTGAAAACAACAAACTTTTCACTGACTTACCCTAAATGACTGAAGAGGCGCTTGCTCAAGTCAGACGACAGGTAATCGGAAACCATTCCTGTTGCATATCTCAAATATTCCTCTGTTTGTATATCAATAAACTCAGCATGAAAAATCTCATATTCTTGACGTGAAAAGATCATAAAAACTTGAAAGAAAAAATTTTCAAAATATTCTTAAAAGATACTTAACAGGATTGAAGATAAATTCACGATGAAAAAGTTAAATTTTCTTGTTCTCAAAAGTCATGAAAACATTACAGGCAAAATAAAATGTAAATTTTCTTAAAAGATAGGCCTATTTAAAAAAAAATCAAAAGTAAAAACAGGATTAGCAATAAAATTCACATTGAAAATGTCATGATTTCCTTTCCTCAAATAGTCATAACAATCTTAAAGGTAAAATGATGATAAATCATTCTTAACAGATACTGTTAAACAAATCAGAAGTAAAAACAAGGTTAGAGAGATTTTCACTATGAAAAAGTCACAGTCCTCAAATAGTCAGGAAGAAATGAAATGCAACACATTGAGCAACTGAACAATACTTCAATATTGTTCAAAAAGAAAACAGAGTAATTAATAGACTCGTTGGAAAATACAATTACACA
Organism: Pisaster brevispinus; assembly: GCA_023634235.1. Classification (NCBI taxonomy): domain Eukaryota; kingdom Metazoa; phylum Echinodermata; class Asteroidea; order Forcipulatida; family Asteriidae; genus Pisaster; species Pisaster brevispinus. The sequence goes on along the minus strand of JAMKCF010000014.1, from coordinate 10,857,323 downwards.
AGATATAGATCAAATTAGGTTGACATTTTTATGAATGCACTGCAATGCAAGTTGGCATAAAAAACAGCGAAATGTTGAAATTAAACACAATAGTAATATAGAAATAGGCATTACACATTGAAAAGAGACATTGGTAAATACAATCGTACAAGGTGCAGATGAATTCAGATTAAAAAAGTCAAACATTTCTCTGACCAATAATAAAAGTCAAAGAACCATCAAGAAAATAAAAGGATTAATCACAAGAAAAATACACATCAGCATTCTACATAAAATGTTATATTAACAAGCAGTATCTTAGAGTGGGGGTGGGGGTGGGGGGAGGAGAGAGAAAATACAAAATTATACCAGAATTATGTAAGTGCTGAAAGAGATCAAGGAAAATAATACAAGAGTAAAAGGTGCCAAGGGCTGTGCCAAACCACCTAAAAGAACACACTCAATTTAATTGAGAAAGCAAAGTATGTCTATGTAAATCATGTTATGTCATCATGCCACAATACTGTATATTATCAAATTTTGATTCACAAAAAAGGCACATTTCAAAACTTGTTCAGCTGTTATTTACAAGAGTTGAATCTATGTTGAACTAGAGATCCATAATTATTGTCCAACTTCCTGTATCAATACTCAACAGTGTAGAACCTTGCCTGCCAGGAAATGCCCTGGAATGCACATGGTCACTCTTTCAGTAACCATTGGCCATTGACCCACTTCCCCTGACTTCACAATAATCTTGGTGGTGCCACTTTGGGAGTCAATGACGGATGGGTTATAAACAGGCCACTCTGTGACGCTGCGTTTACTCGATTGCGAGTTGACTCCCGCAATCGTGAGCGTGGCCGACAATAGCCTTATGTGGCATTGATGCAGGGGGTCAATATAAATAATCAGACCACTATGGAGAAGATGTCGAAGATAAAAAAAGACCACACCTTTTGTGGCGGTGTTTCCTTTGCTACTCCTGACAAATGTTGCAGAGTGTGAACCCGTCGTTACGTGGACATCTTTCTCTTCGAGTTTTCCCACTAGTCTTTCTACTTTGGTTTTCAACCAGTCTAATGTCTTGTCTGGGTTGTACTTATACGCCTGTAAATCTGAAGAACCTGTGTGTTCAACAACATAAAGAAAAATGGATTTAGAAACTGTGCCTGCAGTGCCAGATACATCGCCCAAATGGATAGTAACAAAAATTGATGTAACATTTACCGAAGAAGTTATAGAATTTCATGTCAGACAACGAACGAAAACAACCAGTTAACATTGATTGTTGAACTAAAACTATACATTTTTAAATTGCTCTCTATTTAAAGGTAGGCCACCTTTTCAGTCAATTTTCGGAAGGAAATTTGAGGACGATTTAATTTGTTTTTTAAAACAACATATGAATCAGCTCAAATATATTCAGTACTAACCTGCATGTTCATTTACAATTTCAAACACTTTTGGGTGGTTTCATGTACTCGATTAAAACCTCATAACCATTAAAAAAAATGCTAACACGACAAACGCAAAGACTTAACTGCATTTCTTGTCGGGTGATACTTATCGATCTGTCAATACCTAAATATGCCTTGACATACGCACAAGATAAACAATAAACAAAATAGAATTTACCTTTGACATTTGCTATATCATGCATCTGAGACACTCCTGAGCATTTGTGTAACCTGTGGCATTGTGGGTAATCTACGTCATCCAGGATCTGGTCGAGAGTGATGAACATTCCGCACTGCCGTAAAAGAAAATAGATTATAAGTAATGAACTCTCCTAAAGCAAAGCATCAGGCCTAGAATTTGGTCTTTGAAGGGACAGACATTTTCTTGCTGCAAATGACACTTCCATCGGGAAATGTTTTGAAAGGGTACCGAAAAGTAAGACCGAGATAACAGGCACCAACCAAGACAAGCCAAGGCCAAGGCAGAATGCACCAAGGCTACGGCTGGGGGCAACAAGGCCAAGACAAACCAAGGTTAAGGCAAGGGGCAACAAAGACAAGACAAACCCAGGCCAAGGCAGAATGCACCCAGGCCAAGGCAGGGGGAACCAAGGTTGAGGTAAGGGGCAACAAGGCCAAGACAAACTAAGGCCAAGGCAAGGGCACTAGAGGACATGGACTTTGTGGCCACCTTGTAATTCCTTGCCTCTGTGCAGTGCAAGGTTTGCCCTTAATTTTTTCTGTGACTACCCACAACACAGCGAGGCGCGTTTGTTAAGTTAATATCAATAGCCTGCCACCTTTTCCACTAGTTCCTGTTTCATAAAAGTAGAGATGCTATCCAACACTGAACCAGCCAGCCAGACCACTTCAGAGAACTCTGATCCTTGGGTGTTTTTAGCATTTGGCCAGTGGACCACTGAAGGTAGAACACTGTTTTAGTGCTAGCTACATATTAACCTTCTTGCAGTGTTTATACTCACACTCTCTGCTTTGATGAGGTATGGTAAAATGAGGAAGAGAGGATCTATGGCTGTTGCCATCATCATTGCCCCATCTGCAAACATCATTAGCAATCAATCAATCAATCAGTCAAGCACTCAATCAGTCAATCAATTGATCAATCAATCAATATGTCAGTCTATCAATTAGTCAAGCAATCAATCAATCAATCAAGATGAAGAAGACATTATGTCAGTTTTTAGATGTGGGAAGAAAATCCCCCAAAGGGAAAAACCAAGCAAACAGGTATGGACTGAAAATCCAATCAAGCAAGACTTCAGCCAAGAGTTTGAACTGGGGTCATAGAGGTGAAAGGCAGGGGGGAAAACACAGAGACAACCTGAATTTCCGATGTACTTGTGAGTACATTTTTGAACAGTGGCTCTTGAACAATTTTAAGTAAAGTTATTCTTCACAACAAAAAGATTTCTGAATGTTGAGGTACAATTTAAGGTAACTAAAGAAACACACTTTGAAATAGAGACACATTGTATAGAACATAATAGGGTAAAAGAAAGCTTGTGGGACAAAAAACCATTGTATCTTCTAGTTACCCTCTTGGACGGTGTCGTTGATAATCCAAGATCTATACTTCTCTTTGAATGATGTGAGCTCGTGAACTGTGGTACCATCGCTGCTGAACATAAACATGGCTGCTTTTTCTGAAGCAAGAAAAGATGAAAACAGTCTTATCTACTAACAAGGGACAACAGGTTATTGTGATCCAAAGAGGACAAATTTCACAAACATCAAGCAAACTTGTATTTTTGTTTTATTCTTGAGCAAACAAAGGAGAAATAAATGGAAATGGTGAATTAATGAAAAGGTAAACCAGGCACCCATGACAACAAAAGATGCAAGTGTGTCATTCAGTTACACAGAGCATGCGACACAGCTATATTTACCTGTTTTTGGATGTTTCAACTTTACAAATGCTATGTCTTGTTCATCATTACTGTTTCTGACCACACCGTCTACCAAAAACATAAATAAGTGAAGGTTGTCAATTAAATCGCAACAATTGTCAACATGAATTATGTAAAAAAATTGCAGAAAATAGCCATAGCTGTGATAGTCGTAGCTCTTGGTCTAGTCCAATTTTTCTACAATTTGTTTTATTTCTATTTTTTTTTTTAAATACCTACTATTTTGCACATTTATAAATTGTTGGAAAAAGGTAAAACAAATTGTCTAAATTTTAACTTACGGTTTGTCAGGAAGATCAAGCCAAGGGTTGCAATTATTGCAAAAATTAATGACACTAGCACTAGCACTTTAGCACTAGCAGTACTGTTTACAATTGTTAGTGTTACTGTGCTAGAGTAGTTTTGTAGTAGTTATAAGTAGCACAGTTGACAGTAACAGTAACACTAACAATTGACTAACAACAATGTAACATTGTAACAGTACACTGTGAATTTTGTTGTTAATGGCAGAGTTTACTGATTCTACTATTAATAATAATAATAACATTAACAAATTAGGGTTAACATTAACATAAGTATCACAACTAAAAATAAAAACAAAAACACACACATTTTATTTTATTTTGAATTCCCCCAAGTAATAATATAATTATAACTTACAAGACTCAAATTGTTTTATTACATCTGGAAAAATGTATCAAACAGTATTGTCAATGACGGAGAGTATACCATGGAGGAAGGATAAAAACGTGCCACCACCTACCCCCCTTTTTAAACTTTCAAAATCGTTCAAACTAAAGACTTAAACATTAAAGTTACAAACAGTAAACTGAGTACACCACGCTTAGAAAAACTCTGACCTGGTACAATGATCACCCACTGGTTTTGATCAGGTTTCGTCGTCTTCATTGCCTTCTTCGTTGACCTCTGATTGACCTCTTCTTTGCTCGACATTGTTGCACTTCTATCTCTCAATCTCATGTCAAGTTATAGAAAAAACAAAAAAGCAACTTTACTCGCAAGAACAGAACTCTAAAGTTATAAATAAAATGACATTCTGAATGTGTCATGTGTTAAGCTTGTTGTTATGACCTTTGACACAAAGCGCGGGAAATTTTCCAAATTTGGGACGTATTTCAATTTTTAAGTAAACAATACTTTGTACAAAATAATAATAAAAATGTACCTCAAAAGTAGTATTTTATATGATCGACACTCCTTTTAAAGCAATATGATTTCTATTAATCAAGTTGCGATGTTTGAGCCTGAATTTTATATAGCTATCCTCACATTGTTGAAAGAGGATCAAGACAAGACAAGATGGCGGCGCCCATGGTTACTTCTTCCGCTGGAACAGTACGCGGAAAAAAGGGGCATAAAAAACAGTTTCCAGTAAAGAATACAATAATATCACCGTTTCTAACTGAGTGGTAGGGTTCCATACAAATTCGGGTCGAATTTTCAGGAGGAAAAATGTCTATCGAAGAAGTTTTTGTATAAGTTTTAAACTTATTTTACTAAGTCATGTTGTTATATGCAAGAGAAAGGACCTTTCTCTATAAAATTACTATTATTATTAGTCTATGGTTAATGTTACTTACCAATACCAGATACATCATATACTGTGTTACTGTTCTGACATAATTTTCCACATTTGATTTCTGCATCGTGACCGTGTCCATATTCATAATCATCGTATGCCATCATTATTCAATCATAATCGATCATTGTCAGATAGTCAGGATAACGGATACAGGATTGTCATAAACTCTGTTATATTTTGAAACTATTGCAGGCCGCAATTACCACATCAAGATGCACAGTTTATCCTTCGAGAAACTCATAGGTTCGTATAATAAATAAATTGTAGAATTTTCCTTCAAACATGACTAAACTCGGTCATGTGTATGAATTGTCTTTTTGAATTGTGCTAACTAAGGATTGTCTCCTCATTTATTTCATTTTTAAAAATTCATTCTTCGATGGTAGGGTAGCCTTGAGTTAGACCCAGTAACTGGGGCGCTGTACTCCTTTTTACGAAATGTTGACATCTTCGGTTGTACTACTACATGTACTAGCGCCCCAGCGAATTGTTGTAGATCGTTCGTCCCCCGACACGGCCACCTATCATATACCTAGCTAGTCGGATGCCCTGCCTACCGTGTCGTCGCGGCAAGCGGTAGATCATGTACAGACAGTGCATTCAATCAATGGCTGTTTATAAAAGCCTGGTTACGGGCACTGCAAGTACATGATCTACCCCTTGTTAAACTTAATTTAAGTAAATTTTTTGACATGTGGGGGTGGATTTATATGCTAATATGCACCTTTTGAGAAAAAAGTTAACTAAATTTAGATTTAACAAACCAAAATTAATATTATTCAATTTGTTCAATTTGTCCACAGTACTCTTTTGCCTCATGCGGCAATCTTGGCTAAACTACCGTCGAAAGGTAAAAAGAAATTACCTGATTCTGTAGATCAAGAGGCAAGACAGAAAAGAGCAGCACTCAGGTGAGTCATGGAATGGACAATTTTGCAAAATGATAATGTTCACCCATGGCAGGCACCATGCAAAAACCTATTTCGTTGCAGGTTTAGTGTTGGTATAACTTTAGCAAGATACATTTTTTCACAGAAATGCTTAACTTTTTTATATGTAGCGCTTTTGTCGTCAAATTATGACCAATTCTTCATTCCACTTCAGATCTCAGTTAGCTTTGGGACTGAATGAGGTCACACGCTCGCTGGAGCGAGGTCAGCTTCGTCTAGCCCTTGTCTGTCGCTCCGCTCAGCCTGCCCTCATGACCAACCACCTCATGGCACTGAGCGCAACTAGAAACATACCCGTGGCTTGCGTACATCATCTCAGCGATAACCTGGCACCCATACTCCAGCTGAAAGTCATCATGGCTATTGGTTTTAAGGTTGGTATTAATTTTATGGGATGGGTTCCAAGCTTTCAGTAAAAGGGTCTACCTTTGGTTGAACTTTGCCCCATGAAAGCCTGGCACCCATACTACTCTGCCAGCCACAAGAGATCACCCCTTGGTTTAAAGGTTGGTGTATGGGGACTCAAAAGGAATAAATGGTGAAGATAATATTTTATGGATTCAAAAATATACTAGAACCTGAAGTTCTAACATACATTAATTGCATGTGAACAGAAAAAAAAGGCACACTTTTACAGCACCCAATCTTTGCATACGCACAAGCCTTGCTTATTAAGACATCATCCAGGGCTTCGCACCTTTCTTATTTGATAATTTTTCTTTTTTCTTTTTTAAGAAACTAACTGATGGGGACCCAAGTACATTTGATGCTCTGGTTAATTCAATCATTGCAATCACACCACCGGTTGACATTCCATGGCTACGGTACAAAGAACTCAGCAATCAAGAACTCAAGAAAGTGGTCACAAACATCATCTTTAGCACAAAGGTAGAACACAGGACTGAGCCAAAACAGAAAGGCAAGAAGGGCAAAAACAAGCAGATGAAGACGGCTGACGCTATTGCCCCAGGCCGTACACAAATGGCCCCAGACCATGCACAAACTGGAACTTCAAGAGTTGGCACTGACACAGAAAACACAAAAGCAGATTCAGGGGCCAGTGCTGTCATACCAGCAGCAACTGTACATGGAAGTCCAGAGAAACACAAAGAAAAAACACACAACCAAAGCGACGGACAGCTTGGACGATTTCAACCATCTGAATTATCGACTACACCAGTTACCGAATCTTTAGATCAAAGCACCGACGACGCTTCAAGTACTCTACAAAAAAGAAAATCGTCAGCATCTCTAGAAAGGCCCTCAACCAAGAAAGCCAGGACAGTCTTGAAACCAAACTACAAGCCAGTCAGTGTTATTCCAGTCAAGATCATCCCCAAAGAGATGAAGCCTGGCAAGAAACAGCTGAAGAAACAGAGGAAGAAGAACAAGAAGAAAAACAAACAAGCCGGAGGAAAAAAGTGAAAATCAGAATGACTACTGATGTGAGTGGGTTTGGGAAGAACATAAAAGTATTAACAAGAGGTTCCTCAGGATGATCGTAGTGTTACCCCAAGGTTTTCCCAAGGTAGTAGTGGTTATGAGCCAGAATTACCACTTGCAGGCCTAATACCCTGTTCTTGTATGGCCAAGGCAGTTTTCTATCGAAAAGAAGGCACCTCTTTGACAGAGAAATGTGAACTTCTAGTGGAACCTTTCAAGGACACGAAGGCAATGACCATGGGCATAGTGGCAACTGACAATATTTTTGACTGCATGAGGGCATTTTCAATGGCGAATTTCCTTGCATCACATTACAATTAGAGTTTCTAATTTTGACTACTTTGATGTTGCTTTCTTGTATCAATGGTTGGCTAAATAAATAATACAAATGAAAAAAGGTGTTTTACTTGTTTTGCATCATGTAAACTTGGTTCGCAAAGACCCTTACATGGACAAAAAATCCAGCAAATCGCCCGTTTGCCAGCTTGAAGTATCGGCCTGTGCTTTTGTTAGTGTTGCAGTCCTCTCTTTATGCTGTTTTTTGTGTGTTTCTTTTATCACATTCAAGTACAAGATCACCTACTCATATTTTCTGGCCACATTTTCTTATAAACCTTTACAAGTTTCTATATAAACGGGTCTCAGAATTAAAACATGGTAGGCCTGGAATTTCATCTTTGAGAGGGCAAGGCCATTTTCATTTTGCAAAGGGCACTTCTATTGGAAAATCTGAAAGTCTATGGGAAACTGTTGAAGGGGCACCAAGGCCAAGACCAGGGGCAACAGAGGCCTTCATGGTTGCTGTGAAATTCTAGGTCAGACATAGTTCTGCTTTCCTGAAGACGCCCCTCTTTGAGATTCGACCCCCACTTGAAGTCTGGTGCAGGACACACTGCAACCAAAGCCTTCACGGGTGACAAAAAATAACATCTTGAAATAAAGACTACAATATAAATGTCACTGTTAATAATAGCAAATGTTATTAACCACAAAAAACGAAAAGGCTTAACATATTAAATCATTTAACAAACCATGGAAGCTCCTTCGTTTAAAATTAAAATAAATCATAATGCATTCTATGTATTGCCACATTGCATTCAAAAGAAAATAAATAAGATTCAAAACTTGTATTTTTTGTTTATGAAACTACACATCAGCGGTGGGGCTTAGGAAAGGCCAAGTACATAAAGTAGAAAAAACAGAAAATATGGCACAGTAATTTAAAAAAGATTATTGCTTTAAAGATTCGACACTTGATCACTTGCTCATAGATCCACAATTGTGTGAATAATCTAGCCTTGATTGCAAGGCTCTCAAGAGCTATCCCAGTTACCCACCAGTCTCCTACTATCACGGCAAGCCCGCCACACGCACAACCCGAGCAGCCTGCTCCCCTCACAACCAGTCCCACAGACACTCTTACACACGTAAATGTAGAATACTTTAATTCCTTGTAGTGTGTGTGTTTGTGGGTAGGTATACACATTCAAACCGCGGACCTACAAAAAAAAAAAAAGAGGACAATAGGGTCCCAGGTTGGGTGGAGGTCCCCAGTTGGAAATATGTGTAAAACCAATGGGAGCTGTTGCTAAAAATCTAATTTCCAAACAAAAGTGGGACAGTAGGAGGTCTCTGATTACAGGTGTTCCACACTTGCATGTGTGTGTGTGGTGCTGGTGTCCTAGGGAAATCTGTCCCCCAGGAGATTCTGTCCTCCATATAGGAAATTAACAACGGCGGAAGGAGGAAAAGTCAAAAGAGGGCGCTATCGGAAGAAGTTTGTACACAGTTCGCAGTATGGGGACAGAATCTCTTGCTACACCAGCACCAGCACCAGTGCCAGGATACCAGAGCATGCAGAATAGGGCTCAATTTCACAAAGCACAACATTTTCGTCTTCAGAGGAGTTGTCAGCATTGCTAAAGTGATTCGTGTTGTGACATCACACATTGCTTAGCAATTGCGACTGATTTGCAGTTAAAATCAGTTTTGGCTCTATGTGATTTAGAGCCGTGTGATATCACATTGCAGGCCGGCCAAGTTTACCATTCAAAACCAGAGTGGATGATATTGTATGGTCAGACAGTAGGAGGGTTGACTGTGTACATGGATTCACTACATGATATCACATTGCAGGCTGGCAAAATCGATCATTCAAAAGCACAGTGGATGATATTGAACGGTCTAACAGTAGGAGGGTTATTGACCATTTTAACATCATCACAATCAACTTACATCAAATCCATAAAAATGATTTTAAGTACACCAGATAAATTAACACCATATCGTTATATTCAAATAAAAACTATTTCCCATAATCATAATTAAGTACTGTTTCAGTCATACTATTCAAACTCTAATCTGCAAATATAACAATTTTTAAACCAAAGCTAGTACATTTCAGTTTGATCAAGTACATCGACTTAAAACTAATCGGATTGTTCTAAAATATATTGTTCAGATTTTGTCATTTAAAAATATGGAGAACAAACTCTTTGATCCTCAGAGCGAAGTCTTATCGATTAAAGTTGTGACAGCCATTTGTGACAGAAATTGAAATCATGAATTCCCTACAAAAAAAACAAATTGCACACTCCAATTCCCCAGATCAGTTTCAAAATTTCAAGAATAAGTCTTGATTACTTTACGAGTAAATTTCCCTGAAAAGAAAAGCAACAATCTTCAGTCAACAAAAATGTATTTTAACTTGAAAAAAAAAAAATCATAAAATTCCTCCTTCTCCCGGTAACATTTTCCAGTGAGTTGACCAACCATTAAAAAAACCATTCATATGCACGGGTTGTGTAAGGTGGCACAACTGTGCACAGAATTAATTTGTGTGGTGTGCATTTGTGTACTAGTAAATGTATTCGTCACATGATATCATATAGCAAGTTGGCATAATTTATCTATCATTCAAAACCACAGGGGATGATATTGAATGGTCAGAAAGTACATGTAGGAGGGTGTTATGTTTATTTCACATGAATCAAAGATAAGTATGTGTTCGTTATCAGGCATAATATTTTATCCTTAAAAAAATAGGATCATTTTAGATGGACCTTATGCATTGACATCATCAAGCCGCCATCTTAGAGGTAAACCAACAATCAAACAATAGAAACGCACCGATCTGTACACACAGCGCACAGGACTGACCGATGAACAACCTCCTGTTGACCTCTAGGCGAGGGCGCCCTACTCAAATGGGTCATGTGCATAAGGTCTATGTCAAGTACAAGGGCTGACCTTGAAGCTTCTATACAATGTTGACTTGCAAGGGTTCCTTTGCTGTGTACAGGCAGACACTTTCTAAAGTCGACCAGTTGTTGAAGCTTGGTACTCCCCGAGTCCAACTAAGCCAAAGTCGCTCTCTTCTGACCAGCCTGCTGCTGTGGGGTTGGGTTGAAGTTGCCTCCCCTCGACTGCACAAAACTTTCATATCTATTTACACAAAATATCAAAGAATTCAGTCATTTTGAGTGAGTTTTTTGGTGATTTGATTGATTTACTGATTGACTGATTGATCGCATCTAATACAGTCAAAAATAAATGAGCCTTGAGTAAAGAGGGTTTGAATGGAATGAATGAATGTCCCACAGGAATTTGATTGGAATTTGATAGGAATTTGATGGGAATGAATGCGCCTATTCCTTCAAATTAATAGAGCCTTGTCCCTAATGTCCTATTTCTATAATAATGCAGTAGGTCTGCCATGCTGGAGTACAATGCATTGTGTAGGGTAGTAGGTACACTTAAGAGTGCCATCCAGCATTTCGTAGCACATTGTTGGTGCAGTTCTAGTAACACATCTTGGTGCACACACCCTTACAGATGGTGGCTTGTGGGGTCCTGCTATTGTTGTTCTAATTGTTCTGAAGAATTTCCCTGTGGGGTCCAAGTTGAACAAAGAATTCTCTTGTGGGGTCCATTATTCCGTTGTGTTTTGGACCCCACAAGGACCCATGCGTATGCCCAGGCAACCTCACCAGTCAGTGCCAGTTACTGCCGGTGTTCTTGTTCAATTATTTCGTTTTCTGAAGAATTCCTCCGTGGTTGTGTAAAAGATCCCACAAGGCCGGTGCGTAAGAACAGTTCCAGTAACGCGTGTGTGTGTGGGCGTGCGCATGCAGGTACTCCAGCATGTCAAGCGATAAAACAGTGACATTATCTGAGAAGCGTCTCTACTGAGGATGGTCTCTACAACCATTACTCCAGCATGTCAAGTGATAAAACAGTGACATTATCTGAGAAGTGTCTCTACTGAGGAGGGTCTCTACAATCATTACTCCAGCATGTCAAGTGATAAAACAGTGACATTACCTGAGAAGTGTCTCTACTGAGGAGGGTCTGTTCAATCTATACTCATTGTTTTACTCACATGCTTTGATATCTGGCTCGCTCTGAGAATGTAACCGATGGTTTCATGTCGGCCGCAGCTCTTAGTAAGTGAGCTTGACTGATGTGGATAACTGCTGAACCATCCATGGACTTGGATCTCTCATTCTGGTAACCCTGTTCAAGTCACACAGAAAAGGAAGTACTTTTATTTCTGTTGGCACCTACTATCCTGACCATGCATTGATAAATGATAAATGATAAAAAACAGGTACAAAAGAACCAATCTAAAGGCAAAGTACAGAATTCATAGTAAAACTGATTAATTTCAATCTAGGATCTTGCGGATTATAAAAAGTTCATACCAGAACCAACCCTCTAGAAAGGTGTTTCTTTTTGGAATTTGGTCGAAGTTGTGAAAACAGTATTCTGAAAACATCACAATGGGTTATTTTGATTGCAGCAATTACAATAACAATGTTCTGAATGATGGCAAAACATCAACTGATAAAGGATTAGGATTAGCGTAGAGGTTAGTGTTAGGGTTAAGGTTTGGCTCAGGGTAAGGCTGAGGGCTCGGCTTAGGGTTAGGGTTAGTCTCAGGGTTAGGCTTAGGTTTTAGGTTAGGGTGAATCAAATTCTCTAAAAGGTTTGTTGAATGGTGTGTTTACTGAAAATTTGAGTACGTGAATGGAATTTCCGCTACGAAAAAACAAAAACCACACCTTCAAATATTTGTTGTAATAGTCAACAAACACTTACCTGGAGTCTACTTGTTCTTAGCCGGTAATTCTCTTTGATGACGGCAATCTGCGAGTTGATTTTTTCCTGAGTATCTTTGCTGGGATCTACCACTCCATCTCGTAGGGTGGGCATGTAGATAACTTGCTGTTCACCCCACTGCCTTGTACTGGGATAGAATGGGTCGCCCAGTCCCTCCATGGGTCCTGGTACCTCTTCATTCTCAATGGAATCTGCCAAATACCAGAAGATCGTTTGTACACAAAGTTAAAAATGTCCAGTAATAAACCACATGGAAAACTGACTAGTTAAGTTTTGAAACAATTTTGGGTTGAACAAAGAAAAATTGCCTAGAGCAGGACGTGAACCTACGGCCTCCAGTTCGTTAATCCGGAGATCAAAGGTTCAGGTCCCACTCTAGTCAACTGTTTTTGTTGTTCAACCCCCCAAAAAATGTTACAAATTATGTGACTGACGTCATGTTCATGTTATCTTCAAAAATGAGTCTGAAATTAGCAAAGTTGCACATTTTTTTTTATAATGGGATGTTAGCGCACATCTATGGTTTTGGAACCTCAAAGATCATCTTTGGAAGGTTGTTTGAAAGAGCATGGTGCTGTTCACCAAAGGAAGTAACAATGGCATTGAACAGCACGAGTCAATGGAAAGTATAGGTTTTCACTCAATCGGGGCCCAACTCAAAACATTGCTTACCACAGAGTGCTATGCTTATGGCACCCTGTAAAGCATGTTTCTATGAACTGTAAGCACAACAAATTCCACGGTAAGCAGCACCATGGAATTAGGCCAGACTAACACAAGATAGTGACCTTTAGTGAATGGTAATTTAAAATGTGTCAGCTATGCTGGGTTCTTATCCCAACTTCCATTCAGACTCATTCTGTTTGCTCTGCTAAGAAAGGTATCAATTTGCGTTTTTAAAATAACAAGAAGATATAAAGCATGTGTACAACATTGGTAATTGTTAAAGACCAGTATCTGCACTTTTATGTGACCCAGCATATACGTGAAATAAAAAACCTGTGAAAGTTAAATACGTGAAATAACAAACCTGTGAAAGTTATACGTGAAATAACAAACCTGTGAAAGTTTAAGCTCAATCAGTTATCAGGGTTCCAAGAAAAAAATGAAGAAAAAAAACACACCACCTTATCACGGTTCACAGATCAAAACTAATTGTTTTATTCATTTCAAGTGAAGTTTTCCACCATAACTAAGTTACGTGCAAATCTGTGAATGTTTATATTTTCAGTCTGTGATACCAATGTGGTGCACACCCTTAATGCAGCAGTAATTATTATCATTAAAAAGTAAAAAGTGTACAAAAAGGACAAAAAGGAATACAAAAAACAGTCAATAAGTTTGATTAGTCACCTTCTGAAAAATATTCCAGAATACTTTGCGGATAGACTTTTCCCACAGATTTTCCAACCCGCAAGATAATCCCAAGCAGTCCAATTATATTGTGGATAAGTTTGGGCGGAAAATATCTCAACAAGACCAGGCAATTGTTTACAAGCTGACTAACCCACAGACCTTGAAATTCTTATCTACTGGAAACCACCAGGTGGTCTAGGCTAGGTCCAGGTCCACTATTGACTTCCCAGAAGTACTAAGACTTCAGTCTTAAGTCTTAGTACTTCAAGTGTGTCCTCAAGCAAAAGGCATGTCACAAGAACATGGCAATGGCTATGAGAACTTATCAGTTGGCCAAACCACAGACTGCTCAGTGGGGAGTTTGTCTAATTACTTGCGGATAAAATGAGCTTCATATCGGGCAAACATCCAACTATGAAGAAAACCCATCCGCAACATATTCTGGAATAGTTTTGAGAAGGTGCCTTATGCAACCAAAATGAGATGAAAGGAAAATATTATCAACATGATTAAAGTTGATTACTTGAGGTTCCTGTGATGTGTACAACATGTGAACCCTAGGCACAATGCAACTTGTCCCCCACACTGGCGAGCATGGCAGACAGTAATCAGGTCAGTACAATGGAAGTAAGTATATGTGATTATTGTTACATACAAGGAACATGACGCTGGCCTGATGCTTCATGGAGGCAAGGAAAGCAATTGACTCAACGCCCAAGGTCACTCTGCCTTGGTGCCCCTTGAAACAGTCCAGTAGAAATTTAGGATTTCCTCCTAGAGGTGCCCTTTACAAAGGAGAAAATGCCGACGACGAAGCATCAAGCCTGCGATGACAATAAATGCTTGCTGCATGATGGTATAGTTAGTAACACAAAATGGCACCAGTCACCACTAGTTTGTCTCGTCAGTAACAGCCATGTTGCATCTCAAAGAAGTAGCAATGCGTGTTTGAAACTTAATATCATTCCAACCTCCTGTTAAACTGCCCCAGATATACACACAAGCCACATGGAGACGGGATACCATACTTTACATGGAACCTCCCTGGTATGAGACACAAGGTTAATGCAAAATCGAAATTACTAATTGTTTTTTCACCAATGCAAGTTTTTTTAATGAGACAGACAGTTGGTTAATCCACAATGATGGCCTTGGCACAGATGAAGCGCCTGGAAGTGAAATAAGAAACGACAAACCCACCACCGATAATATCACTCATGCGTGGCTTCGTCGTCGTGCTCCCTCGTTTAACGGCAGCCAGCTGCTTCAGCGACGGACTGTGACCATTAACATCTGACCTCCCGTCACTGCCGGGGTCATCTTCACCCACGCCTCTCCCCTCAGCCAGCTGCAGAGGGACCCCGTCACTTTTCAAGTCCTGTATATTCACTTGGACAAAATCCATGGAGTTGTTACTCGAGTCTGAGCCCGTTGCTGACCTGTTCTCGCTGCGGGAGGAACCAAAATGAACTGAATTACCGTTATCCCGCCGGAGTCTCCTACTCGGAGATCGGGACGACAAGTCATCTTCCTGCTGCTGAGCGTTGATCTCATCAGCGTTGTTCCCCATGTAGTCACCGTCGGCCGAGAAGCTCTCCATGAAGGTCAGCTTCCATTCGTCCGCTCCCATGCTGCACTGCTTCTTGCTGAGTGTCATTGGAGGGTCGTAGTCACCGTCAGGGTCCGGGTTGGAGAGGGTGCCGTGGATGGCATCAAGCTGGGCGTTGTACAGGAGAGCCTTGAAGTCGGCGCCGGTGAAGTGTTCGCATTGAGCGGCAACGGTACGCAGATTGACGTCATTGGTTAGGGGAATTTTACGTGTCAGGGCCTGAAGGATCTCCACTCGCTCTTCCTGTAATGTTTTAGTCAAGAATAAAACAATTATTCATATTGCCCCACAAGATATTGAATGAGAGCGAGGCCAATGTTTGCTCATGAGAAGTCTGTTTAACCCCTCTGCACCCGACCCACACCCAAACATCAAAGAGCACTTTGTCTACATTCTCACACTTCTCGTTATCTGTTTAAATCTTAAGTGATCTTGGAAATAGAAAGGCTCCTCCCCCATCCCACTACCCACCCCACCCCACCCTCTACTCCCCCAGGGTCCGACACGTGCCTTTAAATAAAAGATTTTCAATCACTTCAATCCTTTTTCACATCATTTTCCAGAGCGAATGAAGAACACTAAACAATGCGATAAATAAATTAAACTTAAACAAGTAAACGAGTAAACACTAAATTATTATACAAGTACCAGGGTAAAACATTAAGTAAGGAAGCTCTTCCTTGAGGGTGTCGGGCGTGTCATTAGATACAAGATGGACAAACACAGAAGAGGGACGAGAACAAGAACAAATGAACAGGTAGAACCAAGAGGGGTAAAAATGAAATAGAGACAGACAAGGACATGTCTTTGAACTTACAGCGCATGGAATAGGACAGAAGAGGCATTTGTCTAATCTACCAGGCCTGAGTAAGGCTGGATCAATAAGGTCAGGTCGGCTGGTAGCTCCAATCACGTAAACACCTAGAGAAATTAAAGCAAAGAAAACAAGAAAAAATTTTTGCTTTGTAAAGTTTCCTTTTTACGAGTCCTTTTTTTTTAAGCTGTGTTTTTTCTGTTTACACCCCTGTCAGTTCAGCTTAAGGTCCAATAACAGATTTCAACATTGTTACTTCAAATCAGAGCTAGACTGGATTAATCTGGTCAATAGAAAGATCTGTTCCCAATAGTGGCGTCAACTTGTTTACCTTGAAGTCCTTCTACTCCGTCAAGCTGCGTGAGGAGTTGGTTGACAACCCTGTCAGTCACCCCAGTGCTATCATGGCCACGCCTACAAAAAGGACACCAACAGATGGACAAATGCTGAATACAAATACAACAAAGCGTACAGATTTGGTTTCCTGAAAACATGGATCCCCAAATTACAGTTTGAAATTAGCGACCCTTCTTGCAAAGGTCCTACCCCTGATGAGACCTATTATGAAGAAATCCTTGCTGCCAGCTCATTAGCACCAATGTACATACATAGAACCCTACACGTTCTCCATCCACCCTACCCCACCTCCTTGTCAGGTCCTAGTCCTACCTTGGAGCTAGTGAGTCAAACTCATCAAAGAAGAGGATGCAAGGTTTAGCACTCTGAGCTCTGTTGAAGAGGTCCCTCACTGCCTGCTCACTAGCACCAATGTACTTGCTCAGGAGCTCTGGTCCCTGTCAAAGATTCATACATAACACATCAGTAATCTCTTTGATCGGTGTTGGGCAAAACAAAAATACACAGTCTCTCTGTGTTTAAACTGAGCTGCATTTGTCAAAGAAAGTATCCTATCTCCAAATAGTCCATTGTTGGATTTGTGGCGCTCCATGCCAAAGCTAGGTATTTTCCTGCCAAAACTCCAAACTAGGTTTATTTCCTCATCAAATCGATGAGAATAGCAGCTTTCAAACAACACCTAATTTTGACCCATTATCAAGTATTTCTCACCATACAAAATATTAAACACACCACATCAAAATGATATCCAAGCCAATGTTTCGGTTACCTGCTCTTTTAATCCCATTCTACTCTTTCTGATAACTGCCTCATGTTGTCTTGGGGGATCACATTCTAACATACTTCCCGACAGTGACAGGTTTTGTTTATGTTTTTGTTTATTGGGAAGGGGTTGTTTTGGGTTTGTTTTTGTTTGTTGCGGTTGTTGGGGAATGAGTGGGTAGAGGTGACTGCAAAGCTTAGTTTGTTCTCCTCCCCAAGAAATCTCTTTGTCTAAGGTATAAACCAACCCTATGTGACAATGACAAGGTTACCTTAATACTGATGAAGTTGAGTCCGCACTCTCTGGCAACCACACCACCAAGCAGCGTCTTGCCTGTCCCTGGTGGACCGTACAGGAGTAGACCAGACCGCAGTCTCAGGGGGCAGTTGGCAAACAGCCCAGGGTACTAGCACCAAAAAAAAAACCATCACAAACAAGTCAAGTTAGAATACAAAGAGGAAGATCACCCAAACACTGGTCGAATCCTTCCGTGGGATTGAGAGTAAATTCATCCGTCACCAACTCACCTTTGCCGGGAGTTGCAAAGTTTCCAATAATGACTCCTTTACGTCCCTCAGTCCCCCCACGTCATCCCATCCTAACTCCCCTGCACTGTGTAATGGAACGTCCCTGAGGGTGGCCGGGGTGTAGTCAAGTAGCGCCACCTCAAAATCCTCCTGGATCAGGAGAATTTCTTCCACGTTGGAGTCTTGGGCTGGAAATTTAAGACAACATTCAAAACAACTGTATTTAGTTATGCTTTTTTTAAGGCTAAAAGACAATCTAACAAACACACATACAAGTTTATACAAGTACATAATGAGGGAAAATCAGCACAATGCACACCCATCGGTGGCCTTACTGATGCTTATCAATATTTAGAACACGGTTATTTCTGTGACAGTTACGTCCAAGAGTAGGAGGTTTCAAATGATGATAATAATACAGACTAAATCCTTACGCGGTTTCTCCTGCAGAGTCGGATCAGGCCTAGGTCTTCCCTCAACCATCTCTCTGCTGCAGCCGGCATGGATGGCCCTCTCCACAACGGTCACTACATCACGGGCCACGTATCCTTCCATCTGTGCCATCAAGCTGTCGGTGTCGACGTGGTCAAATGTGCGCAGGTCAACCTCCACCTTTGAACGGAGAGCAGAGTTGAACACTTCCACTCGTTGCGCCTGAAATAAATTGATTGAAGCGCAATTTCTGAGCAGTTCCCACGCATCATTGGTAAATGTGCTCAGAAAATGGATGGAATTGAGTTTTTTACTACACATGAGAAGGTGATGTCCCTCTTTTAATAAGAAATGGAAAATAAAGTCTGTGTCATTAAGCTTTCTCTCGTATCCAACAGCTATAGATTAGTAGAATATGACTAAGTACTTTGTTCAGTGACGGAATCTCCAGGCATGACTGGAAAAGATGGCAGCCTCTTGAGCTTGTTAGTGATTGGTGGAGGGTGCCCTTTGACCTTGTGGTTGCCAATATGCAGACTTGTGACCCTTCTTTGACCTCTGCCATCATGATGTCTTTTAAAACTGGAATGAGAACAAGATACTTAATAACATTTTTAAATGATTTAAAAAGAAAAGTCACTAACTGTGCAAAGAACTAACTATATACATGCATACAGTGATATCCCCACATGATTTCATTAGTGTAGGCTCTCATGGCTTGTCTATTATCCAAAACCACAGTGGATGATATTGACTGGTCAGACAGTAGGGGGGTTGACTGTGTACTGTGTAGATGCAATCACTACATATTGCAGGCGGGCATAAATTATTCATCATTCAACGAACCAAAAACCACAATGGATGAAAAAAGTGAACGGTCGGAAAATAGATTTATAAAATCAACTGAAAGTGAAATACAACTGAGTTGCGTTTGGACTCCCACATACCCTCAGCTAAACGTGTGTGGTACACTGCCTCGGGCCCAATCTCCTGCTCGGGGCCCAGCGGTGAGGCTGTCACATGATCCAAATCATCCAATAGGATGATGGATGGCTGTCTCCACGCAGCCTCGTTCACGGCCTCCTCCCAGATCTTACGGATGGTCTCGATCCGCTTCCCTTAAAAAACAAAATAAAAAATTTATACGAAAGTCAACTCACTGTCCAGAGGCCTTTTTTTTTAGTGGAAACTACTTGAGAGATTTGAACATCAATGATCGTTTTCCGCCCCAGCAAACCATAACAACTGTCAATCAGCTGTTCTTAGGTGGGTAGTGTGTACACCAGCAGCATCTTACTCTCCATGACAGGATAACCCTGCTCCGCACTGCACCACAAACAAACAGCTTTTATACATTTTGTAATATTTTGGATTTGAATGTTTCTCTCTCTGTCGCACTCACTTTTGGCATACATTTGGAATTACGATATTGGACAACTTTGTGCCTGATGGGGAAACTTTTCTCTTCTGTTTCAACTACAGGGATGTGATAGGCTGTTGAGAAAAAAACCTGAACTCTGAGCGCAAAGAGCAAAAGCATGCGAGCTCGAAAACTTGCGAGCATGAAGCCTAATATTAACATTTATCTTTGGTTTTAAAAGCCCTACTCTGCAATCTGGGCGTTATTATATGGTTTTATCTTCATTTTTTTATGAATTTGATATTAAATTTTTTTTTTTTTTTGGGGGGGGCAAAAAAAAAACGGAATTTCTTTTTTTTTAAGGGCAAAAAAAACGGAATTCCGGTTAAAAACGGAGAAATCACATCCCTGCAACTACAATGCGTTAAGGAGCGGAGTTGAATTGGTCCGTCTATCTGATGGTACAGCTTGCTACAGACAAACGTAAAATCCCCTCGCATACGTAACAAAGGTAAAAACTGGATGAATTCATGAAGTACATGCAACCCAAAAATATTATACATTTACCTTTGAGTTGTTTACACTCCACTAGGCTGACGTGAGCGAGGTTCGGCCATGCTGTCATCTCCCTACACACTGACCTACCCAGGGTGCTCTTCCCACTTCCCCTGGGTCCACAGATCAACAGCCCACCCTGCAGGATACCAGGGAGGGATTCACCGAGGGAACGGCTCAGGGGTCTGGTCATTAGCGCGGTGCTCAGGTAGCCGACTGCCTGCTTACCGAGATCTACAGTGACTCCTCTGGAAATTAAAGAGCCAGTAGTATAATGAAGAATACAAACCCCACACTTTTTATGAAAATTGCCCGGCGCAACATAGAAAATTCAGACAAAAAGGGGCAGAGAAGATATATTGTTTTATATTTTCATATTACATGCGTTTCAAAAAGAAAGCAACATGGCAGTAGGTAAAACTACTATATTGCAATACATCCGTTTTAGTGTTCTTGCTTTATCGTTGCCTCAAAATGCTAATTTTTTTACAGGCATTTAAATTTGTCTATACAAAAAAATCTCTAACAATTATCAATTTGGAAAAAAGCAGTATCAATTGCAATGCATGCAACTAACAAGCAAACCGATCTGCCACTAACCATCCCGCTGTTTTTCTGCAGGTAAAAGTATATCAGTGGAAATCAGTTTTAAATAGCAGGCAATTATCCCGCCTGACGACTTACCCAAGATCACGTAATCGATATCCGGCGACCATGTTGTCTAACTCCGCCACACCCCAAGACGGCATCCGAGGAATAAAGGCTGGTTTATTAGAGGCCGACATCTTGTCTAGGATTCTTGCCCTGCTCTTCTTGGCACTGAGGGGATGGAGAAGGAAGTACGTCTGAGAAGCGTCGACCGGTGAGGATGACGATGAGCTGTCCGTCTTGTTGGCGTTGTCTTGGTAGTTGATAGAAATCAGAAATTCTCCTTGGACGTCTGGTTTAAAGGAAACATAAACGTTTTGTGATCATAAATTTTTGTATACAAAGAGTACAACAGACATTAGGGCAACATTAGAACGAGGTCTCCTAAAAACCAAAAGAGCATATTCAAAATTAACACTGGAACGTTCGCCCAAGGCCAGTAATTTTAGCACCGAGCTAGCAAACTCACAAACAGACAAGCCCGATGGTTTTGTGTTTTTTTTTAATTGAATAATAATTCCCTAATGCGTAATGTCTTTAATAAATAAAAATTAAGTTCGAATGTTGACCTCGAGTCTGATAAATGTCTTTCAATGTTGTTCAGTATCGAAGTACACTCACCGTTCTAAGACAATCAAGGTGGGGGGGGGATAAGACCAGTTAATCTCACCATGACCCGCTGCCCGCACTTGATGCACTGAGTTAGGAAGATACGTGGCCAAACTAAACATTCAAAGACCAGCAAACACCTTCACCACATGCCCCACCCTGACACCACTATGAAAGCCGCTGATCAAGCTAGCAGGGCGGGCCTACATTGACCCAATACACCAGACATCATGGTCATAATATTCTTGGCTCTGCCATTGTGGGGTCAATGTCCCAGTGTGTTTTACAGCTTAGGGTGGATTTTAGGCGACGTGATGTTTACAATCTTACCATAATTTGTACGTGCAATTTGACTCCAAATAAAGGCAGGCATGGCATGCAGTAGCTACATGTAACTGGGCGGTCAGGTTGGCCTAGTGGTATCTTGCCTCGCCTTTCACCTCTGGGACCCCGGTTCAAATCCCACCGGGGGCACTATGTGGATTGGGTTTTCAGTCCCCGCCTGACTGCGAGGGTTTTCCCCTGGAATAATTCTCTGGGGTTTTCCTCCCATGTCTAAAACTGAAACTTCCTTCCTTGTCTTCTCTAAATTGGGTTCTTGGCTAGTATAGTGATTACGTGTAAGTTCACTTTTCTGAGAGTCCTTGGCTTCACAACCAAAGTTAACACATAAACAAAAAACAAATAAAACAATGATGCAAGGGATCAATGCACACTGGTGGCACACAAGAAGGAAAGGTACAGAACATTTGTACGTGAAACCACATAAACACACAACTTACCTCCTTTTCTTGAGATAGGAAACTGGAGTAGCGTCCCATGCTGTTTGATTGGTATGGGCGATATCAGGCAACTCACACACGATACCCAATACTCAAAAGCAAACACCAAGTCTTCCGTCGTCAAAGTCGATGGCTGTAAATGAACCAAGGAATCTCATTCAAACAAAATTTCACAAAATACGTCAGTGGGAATTACCAGAGGGTATTATGGTTGGTAACGTTAGCTTGGTAAGCACCATTTTGTTGTGCTTAGCTACTTTAGGTGCTTAAGCAGCTTTATGAAATTGACCCCGAGCTCTGAAATGAATGAAATTTTTAAACAAAGAAAGAAAGACCACCTTTTTTTCACACACCAACAAAGTTTGCTCCGTGTACTGTACCTTATCGAACAGGGGAAAGAGCACAATGCTGTGAATAGGATGAGGTGGTATCAGGACTGGTCGAAGCTCCACCTTGGCCGATGACTCCAGCCCGAGCTGCCGTCTCAGCAAGTCAGGAATCTGAATGAACCAGGAGATGTCTCGTTTCTGGAAAGTGTTTGAGGAATAGACATTCTTGCTTTGCCCGCTCTGATGCCTCTTGAGTTCGTTGCTGTGGATGATGACGCGGACAACGCAGGATGGGTTGGAGTCGTCTGTTTTTGTTGCCTCTTTGGTTGTGGGGTCAGAGCTGGAGAGATGCGGCTGCTGCTCTGACGAGGAACCGTTGCTCTTTCTCTCTTTCTCATACTTTTTCTGGGTCTGTTGAAACTTTCTGTTCACCTCCTCTTTCCTTTCCTTTGGCGAAGGCATCTTGGAGAGGTACGCTAGGAACGTCACAAACTCATTGACGGGGCACTGGTGCTCATCTGTGTTGGAGTTGTGATGCCGGACGAACTCGGTCTCGCAGTCTGAGCTGAGGTACACTGTCGTGGGTTGCATGAGGTGGGTGTAGGAGTTCATGTTCGGAAGCAGACTGGGGTCAGTTCTAGGAAGTTGAGGACTAGGTGCTTCACTGGGCCTCTTCTGAGTCGTTGGATTACTTGGAGCAATATGCTGCCTCTCAGGTCCTTGTGGTTTCTTACCGACTCCGGATGCGAGCAAACCAGAGGAAGACGACACTCTTGATACTGCCCTCTCACTACGCTCAAACATGGGCTGGACACGCGCAACGATCCTCACATCTTTCCAGAACTCAGCAGCCATCTTACGGCGGGCCTCTTCCATATCGCTACTCCCGACTGCGGTCTGACTGTCGGCCTCGTCGCTGACAAAGATGGATTTGATTCGACACCATACTTTATAAGACCAGGGTATGGAGTGATCCAAAGCGTCTGGTGGAACACTCCAGGGTTCCGTTGGGGTGTTCGCACCAGAGCTACCATCAGTCAAATGAGCCGTGGAGAAAGTGCTGTCACTCGGGCTGGTCGCAGAGTCGTAGTCGCTTGTGTAATTGGACAGAGCGCCCCCAACGATTGACCCCATACTAGCGCTGCTTGGGGTTATATCCGAGTCTCTCTGAGGGCTAATCCCACCCTGCCTGTCCGGGTTCAAGGTCGAGCGGCTTGGAAGTGGGTTCAGGTTTGGAGCTGGGGGCCTCGATGAAGTGTGATTGCGGCGTGACTTTGGGGCCACCAACAGCTCAGTGTTTTGTTGTAACTGGACACAGGATGCATTGGGTTCTGTTGTGCCTGAAATTGATGTAAAAAGCACAAAATATTCATTTGAAAAAACGTTGGGTTTTCACCATTCACCATGTTCACTATGATCCATTGTGGTGTTGAATGACAGATGCACTATGCTAGCCTGCAATGATATCATGTGGTGTATGCATCTACAAAGTACACAGTCAACCCTCCTACAGTTTGACCATTCAATATCATCCACTGTGAATTTGAATGATAGAATAGATGCACTACATGTATGTCTGCCTCCAATATGATATCATGTTGTGAATGCATACCTCACAGTATACAGTCGATTGAGTAGTTCATACAAAACCATAAGTAATAATTCCAGCAATAATTTGAGGCAATCACTAAATGCGCATACTCGATTAATTATGATAATCTCCTAGGCCTATTTGATGATTGCATACAAGATATATGTGCTAGACAGTACTGGTGCTAGACATGCTTAATATGTAAAACAAACAAGTATTCATGAGAAGGCAAAATAAATAATTATTATTAGAGGTTTTTTTTTACCGATCTTGATGAATATGCAGATTTTTTTCTCGATCCAGACTGGTAGAATCTGTCCGGTCCACACGATCCTTACTTGGTTTAACAGGTTGGATTCAACATACCCTGTATTCAGCTCCTAAAATGTTAACATATTTTCTGGAGTTTACTCAATGGAAACTACTAATGTTTAAACAATGATAAAGTTATACATTAACTCTTTCAGTGCCAAGGTCGTACATGTACGGTCTATTTTATGTTCACTCAAAAAGTGTCATCAACTGTACATGTACAAGTACGACCCATAATAATCATAGTTACAAGAGGGCATTATCACTCAAGAAATACTATTGACTTTGGGATGTACCAAGGCAACACAAATCAGCAAGAAAACATTTCTTTCGTGAGAACGAAAAAAAAATTTAAAGAGAATTTTGAAAAACATCAAAAAGCTGGTCATTTTAAGTTCAAAACAGCGGGCACTGAAAGAGTCAACAAAATTGTTTTACAACCATGGCTGATGTCAGCTTTATACTCTGTACATGTACAATGTTTGTGTAGTTTGGCATAAAAAGACCTCGCCACTAAATCAACGCCATCTTTGTGCTGGTATTCTTGTTTAGTCCATTGTAGATGTTCATACACATTCACAAAACCACAACCTTTACAAGCTTTAAAGGTAAAACACCTGATTCAAGCTCTGGTGTTTCTGATCAGCAGAGTGTGGGTTTCGAATCCCGGTCGTGACACTTGTGTCCTTAAGCAAGACACTGAAACCATTATTGCTTCATCCTTCGGATGGGACGTAAAGCCGTAGGTCCCGTGTGTTGTGTAATGCACGTAAAAGAACCCAGTAGAGTTATTCTTCGTTAGAAAAGGGGTTTGCCAGGGGTTTTCCAGGTATTTTCTGGTAAGGTTGGCTGCCGATTGCACCACAGCAGCTCCTATGTAAATAAATGTGTCTTAAAATTTGAACATAGCTCCACATAACTTTAATGAGCATTTTGAGATGCCCTCTTTACTATGTAAAAAGTGTGTATCATTATTAGTATGTTTAACAGGGATGACACAGTTAGTCAATGTGCAGCTTACCAGTATTTCCCAGTCATCAGAGGTTGCCGGCTCCACACTAATTCTACTACAGTGATGGACTGCCGACACCGGTCGCAGCAGTACCTACAAACAATTTTAAAATCCAAAAGGAAGATGTGTACAGTGCTCCAATACGTGTATGTATGATCACCGATTGCAAATTACAGAATTTATCAAAATTATCATTACCAAGGTCATGTGATCCAGGATTATTGATTGTTGAAATAACATCTGTTTCTGTTCTTTGCTGATTGTTTTTGTCAACTATTGTTCAATTACTGAGCCTGGGAGACAGCTGGCATAAATTTACAAGGTTGCCGAACCTACGGAATGTGTCTACATTGTACAACTGTATACAGTACTTGTACCAGTAGACCAACAATTCTAAAGCAGTGAGAATTTCTTGCTGAATGGGGACAAAGTTGAAAAATTTTATGTTGCCAGGATTGTTTCGGAGAAAACCGGTGTCTGTCTTTAATTTTCCAGATCTGCTGACAACCCCTTTCCCATCTCTGCCCCCCCCCCTTCCCGGTAAAAAAACTAATTAAATAAAAGCATTAATAGTAATTGATAAAACAATAATTGGTAATCTAATCAATTTATCGATATTGTGATTACATGCATTATGTCAACATTCCAATTTCCAACAGCCTTATGTCTAGTACATTTGAGTGCAGAGAAATAAACACTACACGTCTAACAGATTCTATAAATACATGCCTGCAACAGTCTCTGCAAATAATATCACTGCATAATGATTAACTCTTATGCATGAATTAGCAATGAATCTCTAAATTGTCTGTGTACATGTACATGGTGTAGTGCAAAAATATGTAATAACAAATTTAGAAAGAATGGGGGAGGTGGGGGTGATGAATCCAACGCCATTAACCTTTATGAGAAATAGTGGACACTATAGATAGTTCCCAATGGAAGCCATCTTTACCGTCAAATCACATTTTGGCTTGCAGGCGCGTCAAGCGCTCAAATTATTAACGCAGCCGCGCAATTTACTAACCAATCTTGAAACGAGTTTTGTGAAATGTGCGCGTGCTGCACGCCGTTCTCACGCAAAACGCATGACTGTGTGTTCCAAATTGCCCGTAAAGGTGGCCGATTTACGTCATATTGCAACCTATCTATATGAATGCACTGTTTGGTTTGGGTGTAGACCGACAACTTTACCCCAAACCAAATAGTGTCATAGTATTGTGTCCACCATATCTCAAACAATGGCTTATTAGCAGTGCATGGTTGATTTTTTGCAGGGATGGGTTAGGAGCCTGCTCAGCACCCCCTGGATCTGACCTTACAGTACCACACTTGATTGTCAGGGTTCTCCCCCAGGCTTTGTTCACAACTGTAAGTGCATTCTTGAACCAAATTTTGGACGTTTGGCCTCCAGAATACTGAATCGAAAAGAGGTTCTCGGAATGTTTTCTACTTGGTGTTTATCTTTGGTTTTGAAAGCCCTACTGTGTAATCTGGGGGCATTCTAAATGGTGTTATAAATCTTGACGATTGTTGTGAATTTTAC
Organism: Pisaster brevispinus; assembly: GCA_023634235.1. Lineage (NCBI taxonomy): Eukaryota > Metazoa > Echinodermata > Asteroidea > Forcipulatida > Asteriidae > Pisaster > Pisaster brevispinus. The sequence continues at coordinate 10,830,237 of JAMKCF010000014.1, read as the reverse complement.
CTCAAGTTTCCCCCAAAAAAATAAATTAACAAATAAATACACACATAAATAAATAAATAAATAAATAAATAAATAAATAAATAAATAAATAAATAAATAAATAAAATAAAATTAAAACAAATTTATGTTTTAAGTTTTTTTATTTCATTATTTATTTATTTATTTTGCGGATCAGTCTTAATTGGCACGTATCAGCATGATAAATTAGCACAATAAATAAGCTGATGCTTGGGGAGAACCCTGTGATTGTCACATACTATACACACCTCTTCACCGTGACACAGTCCGAGCTTGTTGCCATACAGACCGTTGATCTGTAGGGTTGGGGTGGCGCTTCCGTTATTCACGGCAGCTATGACCATGTCCCCCGCCCAGGAGACGTACGCCCTGCCCCTGTCTCCCCATTGAAGCTCAAATATAGAGTTCTGAAACAGACAGAGTACAATACAAGATTCTAGATTCACTACGTGTTAATACAATAGAACCCTTGCATAGGCCGACAAATAGCCGAGGTCAAACAATGGAAGCGTAGCGCGAACGCGCCGCGTGCAACATTCAGCCAATGATAGTTTTTCCTTTGACCTCAACGATGGCAGTGTTAGCCTGTGACGTCGTATGCAAGGGGGTCTACATGTATAATGACTTGGGGGAAGTGAATTTGGTAAGAGTTGGCAGGTGAAAGTGAGAATAGTCCCTGTGGTGATTGGAGCACACTTGGTACGCCTGGAGACACCCATGGGGGAAGAACAGTGATTTCCCTGGGTGATGAACTGAGCAAGGTGGTAACGATTCAAATTGATGAGTGAAGTAAAATTTACGCAGTTTGCAAAATGACAAGAATGCAGCACTCACAATGTGTGATGATTCTATCTACACGTTTTCCAAATTGTGAGTTCTTGATGCATTGAGGTCCAGAAAAACGCTCATATATGATGTCAGACACAAATTGTAAATTTGTCTATTATTTGTTTCTATTTTGTTCATGGCAAATCTCGACAGCAAGGTGGCGATATTGACCCATAATGCGTTTGACTATGACAGGTGTTCCAGTTGTTATCTCAAGCCCTGTCAGTGATGTATTCGGAAGGACGTCACAACAGTTTTACTGGGAAAAGGGGGTAACAAATTAACACAATTCTGTTTCAAAAAAACTGTGTGTGAAAGTTTGCTTGGTTTTCTGCCGTTAGGAAATTTGGATTCTGTGGGGAATGGAAAAACATGTTTTGGGTGTAGTTCTAGCGGCGAAAATGTGACAGGAATGCCTTAATTGTTTTGGCCAGGAGACATTTTGGCCTAGTGCTAAGACCTTTGGTTACTGGGTCTACAAGTAAAGTGCTCTGTGAGCCTGGAAGCAGGGTGTGCAGCCTTACAGCCTCCTTCCAGGAACACGACACAATGATCCTTCCACCTGACCATACAAGTACAGTTGTACATCACCTGTTTTCGTTGGAATTCCTGACCCCAAGGCACAGGTAGGCTGATGAAACAGCTCTTGATGGGAGTAAACTCCACAAGGGCAATGCGGCTTGCCATGATGCTGATGGCTCTCTAGGGGCGGCACATGAGGGAAATTACACTTCCCTTACATACAACAATTGGAGGCTGAAGAAAAACAATCAAATAAACATAAGGAAATTAGAAAATGTAAGGTTACGTACAGTACACCAAGTGACCAGGCCTAGACTAAACACGAAGGCCATGGAGGTCATGGCCACTGTTGCCCCTAGTCTTGGCCTTGGTGCCCCTTGAAAAATTTCAAATGGACTTAATGGTTTATGAGTGAATGTGCCCTTTGCAAAATTAAAATGCCCTGCCCTACTCAAAGATGAAATTCCAGGCCTGCTGATTGATAGGCATACTCATTTTTTTTAAAGAACAAGAAAACCTGGTGCTTATGATCATGAGAAGCTTTTGTTGTCTAAGTTCCCGTGTCGAGTCAGGGATCTACTGACTGTAAGTACGAAAATAAGAGGCACGCAAATATTTTTGAATACGGATGTGAAGTGGTCAAGTAAGAGCCAAGACATTCGTCAGCCATTATTGTTTCGTCCTCCAGGATGGGGTATAAGAACTGCGTATTTAGTAAATTACACTGTGTTAGTGTTACATTCTTCAAATAAAAGACATTTTCATGTCCCTGGGGTACATTTTGCTTTGATCACAAGAAAGAGATGTAGTCTTATAAAGAGGTCGTGTCAGAATGTGAGTGAGTGCTGAGTCATTTGGCATGTTACGTTTGGGTAATAAAGTTTGAGTCCGACTCCGACTCCGAGTCTCGAGTCTCACATGGGTCAAGTCAAAGTCCGAATCTCAAGTTACTTGGATCACCCGAGTATCTGCAACTTGCAATGGGACCAAAGCCAATGGATAATTCATATGTTAAAAATGTAATCTATGTTGGATTAGGAGGATGTCATCTGTTGTCATTAACCAGTCCATCATCATGTCCGGAAATTGGACTCGCGTAAATTGAGTTGTCATAATATTGATTTAATAATGTCTGTGGCCCTATGAAATTGACACTTATGATTTATAACATGAACTTACTCATTTCTATGTCCAGGCGACTCGTCTATTAAGTGAACAACATTTTATCAGACAGTTTTCACCGATCCGTAACAAACTTATCATTCTATCTTTTCGGATCGGTCTCCAAGTTAGACCGCAAGAAAACGTATCCGATAAAAGCTGCTCGTGTATGGCTAGGGGTGGGCGGGGTTTGGGGGATAGTAAAATGGCATAACAAGAAGGCTGAAAGGGGGCTCGTTTAAGAGCAATGTAAACGGAAACAACAGAAGGCCAGTAGAGTAGTGCACCTTAGGGGGGAAAATGGTGCACTACCTTGTGTCCCCCGTACATGGTGCTCGGTATGGAGCAATGCGTTTATCCCCCTACCCCCACCTCACACTGTTGTGTCTTCCTTGTGTATTATTTTTGGCACTCTCCGAGATTTTTAGGTGAGGGTACTTCTGTGCAATAGGAAAGGTGTGTATTAATTAAACTATTATGGGACAATAGGTGGGGGTGCCCATATCGGGCATTACACCTGGTTTCAGCGCTGTTTCTCAGCCAGAATTTCAGGCCCATGTAAAAATTCAGTCGGCAATAATTATTTATGAATGTTGGAGTGGATTATATTCCCCTTGTCTCACGGATAATATTTGGGCCCAGGATAGTCCCAAGGCGCTACGGCGCGATTCCCCCGGGCAAGTTCAACTAAAGGCTGCCCACCACACCTTGCCAGTTAGCTCACGTAGAATTGATTTCAAGCCTGAGATTGCGAGGGTTTTTTTTTCTTTTCTTTTTCGCATCAGCCACGCAAAACACACTTAAATCGCTGATTGAAGGTTATCCGTTATTTCAAGAATGAGTTAAAAACTCAGCCTGGAAAAATTCTGTCTTTACTCATGCAGCCACCTTGATGGTAATACCAGGTATAGTTTATACAACAAGAGAAACTGACAGGATAAATTTAAATTATTTAGGCCAAGGGTGGAACAAACCAAAATTTCCTGGAGCGGGACTTAAACCCGTGAACTCCGGATTATAACATGCCGGTGTCCCAGGGAAATCTGTCCAGTGGAGATTCTGTCCCCCATGATGGGAAATTAACTTGGGCTGGAGGAGGATAATTCAAAAGAGGGCGCTATCAGAAAAAGTTTGTACACACTTCACCGTGTGGGAGACATGCAGAATATCCAACGGCGCTCGCTATACCACTTGAGCCAACTAAGCCTGATGCTGGCGGTCTCCCTATTTTGTCGGTGTTTTTGTTCGGGGTGGGTGTCACTTACAGCAAGAAGCCATATAACCTGTAGCTGCCGCATAGCCAGCCAGGGATTACACAAAATTTACAATACAACCTGGGAATCGGCAGTGATCTGAGGGGATCACCTTAAGGGGGTGCAACTTTGATAGGAGTAGGCCTACCCCCCCCCCCCACCCCCACCCCCCCTAGGGAAACAGCTTCCCTTGTGGTTTTGATGCTGTAGCCATACAAGTACGGGCCAATCAGAATACATTGTTCATTCCATCACCATAGGAATTATAACATCCTAATTCAATTACAAGTTTTAATGTTTTCCCACTGCCATTAGGCTCTGCATTTTTAGCTCGCTTACTATGGGGAAGGTGCTTTCGTGCCGTTATGAGAGCATTCATTGGTTTTTATAATGGTATGTTTTAGAATAATATGTAAAAGATAAACAAATGATACATACATTTTGTTCTCTTCATTCCGTAAATTTGATTGTTCCATTCTCACCATTGCACAGACAAAAGTCCTTATTCTGCACAGCTGCCCGGCCAACAGGATAAGAGGTATGGTCCCCAAAGCCGCCATTGTTTGAACTTGAAAGTGCCACTAATTAATATCTTCACAAGAATTAGACATAATATAATATGAGTTGGTTTTCTACACGTATATACACTTGGACATCTACTCAATGTATATTGGCGGCCATATTGAATCTCCGACAGGCACGGTGATGACCACGTAGATTTATCTCATTATTTATACTTGACCGAAAGAGTGAGAAACTGACTTGTTCAAATGATGATTTTGGTAGAAATGTCAATTATAATGTAGGGCAGATCCAGGTTGCCTTGGTACAAAATAAGGCCCCTTTCAAATTGTGTTTTATTATTGCCCCTAAAAATTATAATTCAGGAAAAGTCACGTAATTTGGTAGTGATCCGCTTCGCCATAAACAAGTTTTAAGCACAACTTTTGATGGGAGTGCCCCGTGTACAAAGACTGAAGAAGTTTGGATCTACAAAGTATTGTATTTGGACGTAGGGTAAATCAGTTGAAACCGATTAATGATTGCGTTGTGTCATTTCGAGGTACAATCTAAACCCACCCGTCCATATTCCACTTCGAAACCCAACAGCTTGAACTTTATCTGTCCTCTGCAACACAGTGTTATCTATACAAGTACTTTTATAATGTTAAATTTATCTTTTAAAAAACTCACACCAAAACAAAAAACAAACAATGTGTGAGACACTATACTAGACATCTTTATAAAAACAAACAAATAAATAAAACAAAAGCTCACGAAGAATGATTATCAAACCAATGTCATGTTCCAGAATGACAAAGTCTAATTAAACTGAGCTGCTTTGGGCTGCAATGCGCATGCGCATTCTATTCGACTGCAATTCCAGTATGCTACACATGTAGGCATGTACCAAACTCATCAACTTTTCTGGAGAGTTGAACCGCGGCGATCGGCAAAGTTGTGTTTTTTTTTCGTTGACTATAAAAGCACAACCAATAAAATAATGAAACCTAAGGAAATCGAGTCCCCTAAGAAGTTTGACGACATCCTCTTGGCCATTGGCGAGTTTGGAGCATGGCAGAAGAAGTTATTTGTCTTTGCCTCAATGATCGGCGTCATGACAGCAATGAATGCTCTCGGACAAGTCTTCATGGCAGCAGATACTGACCACTGGTGCCGGGTTGCCCACTGGGAGAAGGCCAACTGCACCACCGGTCAGTCCGATGACTGGGAGTGTCTGAAAGCAAAGAGGAACGCGTCCATCCCGCTCATTGTGACCAACGAGGAGACAGGGGAGATGGACTACGATAGGTGTCACATGTACGACGTACGAAAGCTCGAATTCAAACCTGGAATGAATGCCGCTGACTATACCAATACAATCATAGACTGCCCCAATGGTTGGGTGTTTGACACAACGCAGTATAAAACTACTATCATAAGCGAGGTGAGTGCACCCGAAAGAATCAAAAGCGAATGTCGAACTGCGAACTCATTTTAAAGTTGGCCGGAACAATGTCGGGCAGTTGACCGGTAATGTTTGTCGGTATTGCCAAATAGGCTCACATTTGTTGTCTCGTTGAACTGTTAATATTTAAAAGTCATAATTTGGGTTTCGGAGTAATTCAATTCAAAGTATTCTTTAGTTTTCAATGATTACACTCAACATCAAAGACCCTCTAATTCTTTAATAATTATGTTTTGTTGATAAAGACGGGAAAGGATTGTTTTGTCACGGAAATTGTGCACGCTTATTACGTGATGAAATGAGTAAAAGAAAAAAGTAGATTATAGGGAGTCTTTGATTTTATTTATTTGACAGTGTTCCAGATTACCTTTTAACGATGGATTTGGTGCTGTATGAACTATTTATAATTTCAGAATTTTCGATAGTCTAAAAAGCGAAAGTCGAACTGCAAACTCATTTTTAAAGTGGCCAGAACCAACGTTTGGCAGTTGATTGGTTTATGAAGTGATGTGTTTACAAATTTACTGAAGTGGTCAAATCATTTGTATTTTATTTGAATGACTTTCAGTTTGAGCTAGTTTGTGCCAATCAGGCCGGTGCAAGCTTTCTACAGTCGGTATACTTTGGTGGGCTTCTTTTTGGCTCCATTGTCTTTGGATCAGTCGCAGACTGGTGAGTTTACGAACGAACAGTTCAGCTATAATTATCAAAAACTGTAACAATAATCCAATTGAGCAAAAGTAATGTCTGCCCGACTATACGCAAAGTGTCAAACAACCCTAAAAGCAGCAATTATACGCTTTAGAGTCAGTGATGTTATCTGAAGAAACAATTTTTTTGACCAGGATCTGGGAGTTTGGACAACTTAAAATTAAGGGGTGTGTGTATTGATAACTTTTTTTAAATACACACACAATCGCACGGATCCAGTTTGTGGGGTCCAGCTATTGTTGGTCTATTGTTCAATTTTTATTTCCTCTGTTGGGTTTAAGTGAAATACAAAACAGTTTGTGGAGTCCATTGTTCCATCCATGGGCCCCTGTGTAAGCCCACACGCACACACAACAATTCCCGAATCCAACTCTGAAGGCATTTTGCGGAATTTCTTGTATTCGCATTATATAGATTTCGGTTCCAGGAAAATTTGAGGACAATTTCAAGAAATACAGCGGCCTTATCTTTGGAAAAGGGGTGGGAACTATTCCCCCCCCCCCCGTCGTAGGTCAAAAGAAAGCCCTGTCTTGATAGGTTAGAAGTACGCAATTTCGCAATCACTTTGAGCCAGTTCAGATGTTTTACATTCTTATAAATTATTGTGTTCATATTACTTCATTTGATTACAGGCTCGGACGCAAGCCCGCTATCTACATAGCCTCCTTGCTGTTTCTTGTCTGTGGTCTCGGTAACATAGCGGCACCTTACGCAGCAGTGTATTTGTGTTTTAGGTTTTTCATAGCCGCTGGTGGAATGGGGGCATTTCTAGTTGCCTATGTGCTGGGTAAGTTTTGACGCAGATCGGACCAGTCGGTATATACACTGGTGGATAGTGGTGCAGCGCGTTCATGTTGGTGGCTCTTGCTTTTTTTCGTGGGGGTTGGGAGAGGTCGAGAGGAGGGGGTTGTACAAATCGGTAGCGTAAGCAGACTTGTTCATTTTGGGTAAAGACATCATTGGGGGGGGGGTGGGCGGCTGTAATGTATCGAACCTTTCTTCTGTGCATTTTCTGACCTCTGTGGAGGGGGGGGGGCGGGCTACGCCGCTGGTAGAAATTATAGTTGGATGGTGCAAAAGAAGAAGAAAAAATAAGGAAGAAAAAGGAAGAAGAAGCTAAAATGGTATTATTTCTTTAGCGTGAGATCCGAATAACTCCTGATTTGAAACATCATTAATTGAATCTGTGTCATTTCCTTTTGACACGTCATCTCTTCATTTCCTTGGAATTATAGTTGTCATTTACAGGTACCTGAGTTTATATTTGATTATTACCTATGGAATATGGTTGTTCTTCGCAGTAACCGAGTACGTTGGTCCTCGTAAACGCGTCTTAGTTTGTATATCTACACATTTCTTCTTCGCAACTGGCTTGACTGTTCTGCCCTTACTGGCCTACTGTTTTCGCGATTGGAGGGCCATTCAGCTTTGGTTAGCAGCACCGATGGTCCTTTATTTCCTGCCGTACTTGTGAGTCAAAAATGCATCTAAGTTTATCAAAGTAGGATACACCTTTATATTTGACATAGTAGGATACACTTTTATTGTTGACAAGTTAAATCGTTCAACCATCTTGTCTTACTGTGAATATTGGGAGTTTGGTTTGCCAAAATAACACGGGTTAAATTTTGTCAGGAATTGGGCATGTTCATTTCTGCAAGTGTTGTGCAAGTTCTTAGTAATTGTTATTTATTTGTTTGTTGTTGTTTTTTATTAATAATTTGTAATATGAGTTTCCCCAACTGATGATCCACCTTAAACGGTTTGGCATCCGCATTGCCAGGAAAGCATGATCGTAAAAATGACTTGTTTCTAATGAATGATCCACAATGATAAGTCTTTGTTTATTAACTTTGCACCGTTGTTTGTTCAGCTACATGCCCGAGTCTGCCCGATGGCAAGTCTCTAAAGGAAGATACCGTCAAGCTGAGACCACACTCCGACAAATCGCTAAAGTCAACAAGAAGGACTTCCCTGAAGATGCATTTTCACCTCAAGCAATCAAAGCTGCGAGGGTGGGTGAAGCTGTCTCTGAAGAAGCTCTTACATAATTTTTCAAAATTAATTTCAATCCTCTAGTTCTGAATAGGCACGCACCAACATGAAGTTTTGTAATGAACGCTGCAGCTTCATTTTGCTCGTGCATATTCATCAAGTTGTTTCCTCGATTGCGGTTATCTAAAGATTTTTAAGCGATTTAAAATCTAAATATTGTTTTCACACTTTCAAACTGAAATTGTTGTAAATACTAATCCGGTACTTTGTCCCTACAATTGAAGAAATGCACAAATAAACAAATGGAATACACTAAAAAGCACCCCCAATAATAATTATTTATTTGCCCTCGATTAACCCCTCCCTCATATGACAATGTCTGGTTACGCCCCTGCTTGTGTGTAGAAATGATGATGGTGATGGTTATACGATCGTCCATCTTAGGGAAAAGTGAATTGATAAACTGTATTGCCATTAAAATAAATGAAAAAATAAAAAATTACGCTGAGGTCCACTCAGAATTACGTCGTCCAATTTTCTAGGACGATTATTTGTATCCGTTTCACTTCAAATCCAGGAAGATTCAAACACCAAGGGGCAGCAAACAGCAGTTGGTCTTTTTATAACTCCAAACATGTGTGCTAAGACGCTGAACTTAATGTTTAACTGGTAAGTATTGCTCCATCTGGATTGATCATGATTTACCAAAAGCGAACGTGGTGTTAGCTGTAAAGCTTAAACATCATGAAAGATAACTAAACAAAACTTCTGTTGACATTTTACATAATATGATGACTATCGACTTTCATTGTATTTTGTACCGTGAATAGTATTTCCTATACGATTTGTCCTATAGGTTTGTGAACAGCATGGTGTATTACGGTCTGGGTCTGAGCACATCTAGCCTTGGGGTTGACGACTACATTGCCGCGGTCATTTCGGGTGCGATCGAATTCCCTTCATCCATCATCTCCATTATTGTCTTGCAGTACGTAGGCCGGAGGACTGTGTTAAGTGGAACCATGCTAATTGCTGGAACTGCTTGCGTAATTTCTGCTTTCTTGGGTATGTTGACTGAGTTACTACAAATAAAACAACTGGCCAGGCATTATAGACCTACTGCTCTGGTGAAGAAATAGCAAAAGGTCTTGCTTGAGAAATTCCATCAAGTTCTCAGAATGTATGAGGAAAAAGCTGAAAGTTTGTTGAAATCTGAAAGCTCATTAATTGATGATAAAAAGTTCAAGCCAGTACCGATAATCTGGAACAGTGTCCCAGTAAAGAATAAAGTGATTGAATAGCTCAAATCACCGTTACTCATTTCAATTGCAATTGAATTAAGCGCCTTTAATGTGACTCAAGACAAAACATGCTATGTTTTCCGTTGTTTTCAATCCAACATCACCAGCAAATCACTTGAAGTTATCACAGATTGGTTTTATGTTTGTTTTTCATTTATTGAAAACAAAAGGATGGAACCGAGTTTACAACTTCAGAAACATTGATGTATATATTGTTACAGAACTACTTTTATACGCTAATATTTCTTCGGCAGAAATGGGAATAGCAAGGGCGACGATTGCAATGATCGGAAAGTTCTTCATATCGGCTTCATTTAATTGCGTTTTCGTCGTCTCTGGAGAGATCTACCCCACACCCGTCAGGTAAGTGAAGTTGCTACTCGCCCGGAGCTGGTGCCAAATTAAATGTCCGTGGGTAACGTCAGGGGTGCAGGAAGAGGAGATGGAGTCATAATCAATACATGGGAACAATCGGTTATTTTAGAAATCATGATAATTTTATGTTATTATTACTTCTCTCCACAATGCAAAGTCTACGGTGCCCCTAAAGGGAGAGGTAAAGAACAAAATTAAGAGGCAAACAAGAAAAGAAAAAGGAGACACCAAAAAACAAAACAAAACACAAACAAACAAACCAACAAACAAACCAACAAACAAACCAACAAAAACCAGAAAACAAACTTTTAAAAAATTATAATAAATTTTTTATTTTAATAATATTTCTACATACAGGAGTGCTGGAATGGGAATATCTTCAACTGCATCCCGTATCGCTGGTATTCTGTCCCCGTTTATGCTGGAGTTGAGGTCCGTGTGGGAACCACTCCCTTACATTTTGTTCGGATGTTTCTCCATAGCTGCTGGTTCACTCGCCCTTCTGCTTCCAGAGACAAAAGATATGATACTTCCGGAAACATTGGAAGAAGGAGAAGCATTTGGAAAGTAAGTGGACACTTTTTTGACGTAAAAGTGTTCTACGGTTACGTTTTTTTCTTCATAAATGTGGAGAAGTGTCGTGGGTTAGGGTTGACTTAAAATAATTCATAAGTGTGTAAGGTAGACATGACTAAGTGTGTGTTGTTGTTGTTGTTGTTGTTGTTTGTTTGTTTGTTTGTTTGGGTTTTTTTTTTTTTTTTGGGGGGGGGGGTTTCCCCGTAATTTACGCACCTACGGACATGAGGTATGGTGGTGTACTATAGTCTAAGAAAGAAACTTTGGAAGTTGTGGCAAATACCGACTGGATTTCAAGGCTAGATGGAAGCCGAGGCTAATGATTCACACTAAAGAATTGTCTTTGTACTCCATACAGACGAAGATGCTGTGGAGGAGTTCCTGAAACCGATGACGTCATTGAGCCAATTAAAAAAGAGGAAGATGAAAACAACGTCGTCGAAGCTGCAAAGCAGTACTAGGTCGATGAAGCCCGGTAGTTGTTATTATTGAGAAATTAGAATTAGCTGTTGCAAACTCCTTTTACCAACCAAAAAAGGACCTACATGCATGGTATAAAACGTTAGTGGCCTGACGTGTTCGACCCCCCATGAGCAGAGTCATTTTCGAACGCTAACGAGAAAAATTTCGAGAAAGACTCTGCTATAACAAATCTACATTGACATTTTTATTATGTTCACGTTTTTGAACAAGTTTGCTTCCCGATCTTTAAGCCAAGTATGATTATAACTGCGAGTCACACGATCATTGGGGACCTTTACCCAACCGGGAGCCCCATTGAAAACTCGTTTGACCCAATACATATACGCATTAGATATATTATGTTAAGTTATCGCTGATTTCAGCTCAATAATTTGTTTAATTTCTTCAGCCCTTCAAAGATATACTCCTACACCTCCGGGCGGTTGGTTTATGAAAATGTAGATAAGTAACAAACTAACATTTTCGTGGATACAATTAGTAGCTTCGAATGCAACATTGATCGCACCAAGCAGAAGATAAAAGTCCTGCACAAGTCCATGCGGTTAAGATACAAGGTCAAGTGTTATTTTTTAGACGAACTACGCTCACTCAGTTTCTAGTTTCTAGTTAAATATGCTATACATGGGAGAACCATGGGGAGAACAGGGGCAAACCAGCTTCGAATACAATCAGCAGAACAATATACGGTCCGCCATATTGTGGAATGGAAAATGTGTTGCCGTCACCTCCCGAGGTTCTATGCAAACAGCGTAAAGGTTCTGCCTTAAAATGCCACAAAAACCACACATCTTCAATGGATATTTATGTGAATTAATATTATATTCTACTTTCAAATATCTTTCCAACCATTCATTTCAACACAAACTGGGTTTTTTCTTCTAAAGTGTAGCACGTAGCGCCAAATCCAAAGGCAATTTGCCCCTTTAAATCTAGGCCCTTTGACCCTTGCCCCTTTAAATCTAGTCCCTTGAACCTCACAAAGCGTAACTGTTATCGTCTCTAGCTGAATACTTGTACACGTTCATGTACATGTACTTTGCTTGACTGGATTGTACAACAGGTCCTGTCAGTCGTGGTAGAGTATAGGTAGGTATAACCATTTTGGTGCTCGATATATGGGGCATATCCCCACCCCACTACTATGTCGTCATTGTGTGCTTGGAATCACTTGAACTCTTCGGAGAATTGTAGGGAGTACTTCTGTACGAGAGAAAATAAGTGTGTTAGGGACGATTGGGGGGGGGGGGGTACCCTCTTCCCCATAAAGAAATTCTCAATCTTAATTCTCAATTCTCAATCCTCAAGAAATTCCTCTTTGTTTCGGCGCTGTTCAATTCGGCCAATATTTCAAGACCAGGTTAAAATTCAGTCGCCATTATTTAAGAATGTTGGCGAGGAGATAAAACTCAGTCTGGCACAAACTATACCTCTTCTCTGCAGCCATCTTGATGATACTTTAGTTATGTCCATCAATAAATCACAAAGGAAACGTGGGGAAACTGACATGGTAAATTTAAAGTTTGGGGTTGAGCAATGCAAATTGAATAGAGTGGGACTTGGACCTGTGACTCACGGATTATAGCGTGCCGGTGCTCTACCACTTCAGCCAGCCAAGCCTAATTTCTTGGCGGTCACCCTATTTTGTTAGTGTTTTAGTTTTGAGTGTCACATAGTCAGATGCCCTATAACCTGTAACTGCTGTATAGCCAGGGATCACAGCAAAGCTTACAATACAGTCTAGGAAGCGGCAGTGTGGGGAATCAAAGCAACTTGTTTAACTCGTTATATCAAAGAGTAATTAACCACAAGGGAAACTGTTTCCCTTGTAGATTTTACTTGGTACGCTACGCATTCATAGAAGGTATGGGGGCCAAACACATTGTTCATCCCACTGTCATGGCAATTATAACATCATAATTCCCCCACTGCTAAATACCTTGTTCGATTGCTGCGGCGAACGGTGCTTTCGTACCAATTTGAGGGCATTCATTAAGTTGTGTATCGTGTAGTGTTTTAGAATGTTATGTGAAACATATGATAAATGAATGTTCTTCATTAGTAAATATAAATGTTCCATTCTCACCATTGCACAAAAACATTTAATATTCGGTGTACTGTTCAACCGCACAGCTGCCTGGCCATGCGGAAGACAGAAAAGGGAATGGTCGTAACCCCCCCCCCCCCAGCAGCCTCCCCCCCCCCCCCAGCAGCCTCCCACCAGCCTCCCGCCCCCCACCCCACTCCATATCGTTTACGGATCCTAAGTTTTCAAAAAGAAAAACTTACAGGTATATTTTCATTTAATTTTGAACTTCTTCGTTTGGAAATAGGAGATTTATTTTTATAAATCACGGCAGTTAAACTGACACTGTATTCCGAAAACATGCAAATTTCCTTCCAGCGCGGACTTGGTCATGGGACTTTATTTTTTACACCCCTTTTTTTGAGGATGGGAGATGTAATGCTACCTCAGCTCCCGCTCCATTCAACCCACAAAGTATTTGAATATATGTTATGATTTAGTGACACGGTGTACAAAATAAATAATTAAACACAGCGCAGTAACCAGTAACCAACTTAATGAACACATGCTTGTACATTTTAATAGCAATGTTTATGTATTTAACTAAAAACAAAATTGGCCCAAACTGCCTCTATATTATGATCCGCTCCTAAACACAATCTAAACAAATGCAAGTAAAACTCAAACAAAATCTAATGCTTTATTTGAACGGATCCTCTAAAAAAGCTTGGATACACCATACAACTATTCGACACATGTGAGTGCATTTTTGCAGAATAACCGGGTAAAACCGGGCCCCAAATTTAAAGAGCTGCTAAACGGCAGATTGTGTGCTTACTGAGAGAGTTTCCATTTGACAGCACTGCTCATGAAATGGAATACTGTATGAAAATAAATTTACGTAACGATGCAAATCCACGCACAAGCTGGCTGCCTATTTTTCTTTCTAACCTGTGAAATACGCTTACGCAATTTTTGTGTGCTATAGTTAGAACAAAAATTTGCTTACCGATAAGCAGCGCGATGAAAGTGGCCCCGGACTGTTCCATGTCACGCAGCATAGCCGAATGAAACGGAAAGCTAAAGCCTGAATTTATTGAGTGATCATGATTCTGCGACAATGAACTAAGTGCATTCATTTACATGTTATATAACTTACACACAGATCCTTGTCAATTGACACTGTTTTCAATGAAAAACAATGACATTTTCTGAAAATTCTTAGTGAAAAAACAAACAAACAATCAGTCAACCGTAACATTGTTCCCCCCGCGAAACGATGTCGCCGAGTAGATAAAACGTAGGAGTGTCGCGTCAGTATGGCAAAATAAAGGAGGACACGTGACACACGTTCCACCAATCAACTGACAAGGATGTGTGTGCGGTGTATGATTTAAAACATTAGTCAAATACAAACTTATCGGAAAAAAACATATATTAAAGAGTAAACATACACAGGCTCTACACTTAGTCCCGGTGGTTCATATTTCACGCAAATATTTTTGGTTCATTACTTACTTTTTTTAGAGCGAAATTTGAAACATGGCGTCATTGGATTTCAACAACTAATGGGTCTTTACATTCCAAGGAGGAATATTTCATCAGTTAAAATGTCAGGCATGAACCAAAACATTCCTTAACAACGTACAGACCCAAAATTCGAGATTTTCCTTCCTCTTAAAAAAATCACGAGGTGAAAGTTGGTCTTTTCCATTTGACGAGGCAAAGCAGAGTAAAACCGAAAAGCCAGATTTGTAAAGAGAAAGGCATGCATTGATGCATTGTATCCCACTATACGAGTATCCCACTTCTGACACCAAGTAAAACAAGGTTTAACACACAAGAAACTAATGACTACAAACTACAACACCTATTAACCAATATCCGCTTAGAACAAATCGATCATCCATCTAACTAAACAACCGGGGGTCGAATTCACAAAGCCCCAAGATTCATCTTATGATGATTTGTCATGCAGTATTACCATAGTGATTTGTATTGTGACATCACACTTTGATTAGCAATTAAGGTTGATTTGCACTTAAAACCCTCCTTAATGAATATTTTAATGAATACAATACATTTAAAGACATTAATACGCAGTCCCGAACAATTCTTGGTAATAATAATAACATTGAAAAAACAATGAGTATCCCACTTCTGACACCAATAAAATTAGTCACACAGCTAGTTAATGAATGACTACAAACTACAGTGCCTAACTATTATCTTCTTAGAAAAAATCCCGATAAAACCATTAAACTATACAACCGTAACAGAAAATCCTCCTTTTAAAAAGATTTATATGGTCAGTCCCGAAGTTGAACAATTCTTGGCGTTGTAGTAGAAAAACAATTGAAAAAAAGGAAAACAAATAATTAGTAAATAAAAGTAAGGAGTATCCCACTTCTGACACAAAGAAAATCTGTTTAACACGCAACTAGTTAATGAATGAGTTTACTACAAACTACGATCCCTAACCGCTATCCGCTTCGAACAAGTCGATAATCAAACTAACTATATACCCGGAACAGTAAGGCCTTCTAAATGAACATTTTAGTTAATAACACACAAATTAAATAATAATATTGTCAGTCCCTAAATTGAACAGTTCTCGGTATAGTAATAATAATAAAAATTGAAAAAAAACCCAATAAGTATCCCACTTCTGACACCAATAAAAAATGTGTTCAACACACGACTAGTTTATTATACAAACTACAGTACCTAACCAATGCTCGCTTTAAACAATTACTCAATAACCCATGCACAGAAAAATCCTCCAGACAATGAAAGAATCATATCACATAAAAATAATAACGTAATCTGAAAAGTGGACCCTACTGACTCGCCACACGATTTTGACAAAATAACCATTCCCATGTATGTCAATTGCAAATTGCGCGTGTGCGTTAACACTGTCAACTATGATGGAACATCGCGCCTTTTGTACGGGGCTGATGGTGGCGTGTACGGTGGCTCATATTCGCCAATTCCTAGAGAAACCATATTTTATTTTACGGCGATATATCGCCGTATTTTATTGCGTTATATCGCAGTACTGTTGCGTTAATCGCCGTCCTATTGCGTTATAACGCAGTTTTTATTGTGATAATAGCGTGCTACGCCATAAAATACGCAATAAAATACGGCGATAAAACGCAATAGTGCGGCGTTAAATATGAGCCACCGTAGGCGTGACTTATACGCGTTTGTGCGTCTGCCTGCGTGCACAACTTTACGGCATTTGGCAACCAACAGTGTATGTGCGCATGCGTAAATATAATTAACATACTTTAATGGGACGGGCTAATCTAAGTAGCCATTGAGAACGTCCGCTTTTTGAACAGAAAAAGTTAATACATATTATGTAAAAGTCATGTAGAGCACAGACTATGCGTCCTATGTAGACTACAGATTCAAACTATGAGAGTTTACACAAAGTTCTATCCAGAAAGTACATTGTTACTTTAGCTATCATAATCAGAATACTACATAGTTCCACGTTCTAAAAAAGTGATGAAAATATTAATAATACATGCACTGTTTTTCACATCGAGTGCACTTCGGGGTTCCCTTATGACCAAAAACGTACTATTTTGAAGAAAAAAAATACAGTATTATTACTATTAATTTTTTTTTCTTATTTTTTTTTCAGTAGCCGTTTTTAACTGCATGTAACCTTGAAAACATGTCACAGGGAGTAAATCTACCAACAAATAAAGCAGTCAAGTCCTAGTTTTTCACTAAATAGCAAAATGATGGGGAAAATGCAGGCAAAAAAACAAACAAACAAACAAACAAATTATTGTTCATAATTATAACGTCACAAAAAAAAAATAAAAAATAAAAATGGCAGGCTCAAAAATTTTTTTTTTGAAATCTTGAAATTTGAAAGCACGTACAAATATAATGCGGGAGTTGTGTAAATAATACCTTAAAAAAAAGAATGTCCAAATAAACATAATAAAAACACAGCCTACTTAAAGAAAAATATCACACCAGGTAGTATGGTAATAAAAACTACATTGTCCATAGAAACAACCAGCTCTGACAAAGGTGTCAGCAGACAAACCTGGTAATTAATCCTCATAAATTTAGTATTTCGGTTGAAGAAACAAAACCTTGTCCCGGAGAAGGTCGCCATAGAGTTTCCTGCCCCAAATGTCCTTTCAAGAAAAAGCGAGTGTATAAATGCTCAATCTGTTGTTGGTTTTTTTTTTTTCTTCTTCTGTTTTTTTTTTTTTTTTTTTTTAACATTTCATAAGTCATTGCAGAGAGAGTTAATTTTTGTATTCTGGGAATTGAAAAACATGCGTTGTGAGTAATTCTAGCAACAAAACAGCATTCATGCGCTACTTTTTCGCTAAATGGCAAAGTTTTCCATTTGATTGCTTGTGGCATTCATCTGGGGCACAAAGCTGCCTTTTGTGCCCAGGAAAAGACAGTAGTACAGCTACTCGACCTTCTTCTGGGCACACGGCCAATATTTTCTTCGAAAACAATGGATGTACCTGGTAAGTCTGCTGCCCCTATAGCGTTTCCGAAGTCATCCATTTTTACATTCCACGAGATCAGAAAACAAGTGTCATGGAAAATTCTCACACTCAACACAGCAATTTACTGTGGTCTTCACGCTCGTGCAATGTTGCGTGCATGCGAAACGACAACATTCAGTACACAATCTAGTTGTTCTCCGTTTACACATGAAACAAACTCTTGCGGTGTTTATATTCTTCTCGGGCTCCGTACGGATTTGGTAAGTCACCTCGTAGCCAAGATAGTCCAATGCCTTTTTTGTTGGACGTCTCATCCAGTGGCTTTTCGCGCGCTTCTCTATCTGGGGCTCAACAAGTCCCGTTATCAATTCCTTCAAGAAAGTGTTTCGATGGCAGCTATCGCCACTCGACTCAGGGTTCACCTGCCGCCACAAGACGTAAGCATTGACAGCAGCGATGTTCAGCATGTTGAAAAACACAACTTGAGTCCAGCGCCTCGTTATCCGTGCGCAGTTATACACGCTACACATTTGATCTACTGTATCCACGCCGGATTTGGTGCTATTGTAATAGTGGATAATTTCTGGTTTACTCGTCTCTAAGATGACGGCCTTGTTGTGGTGCATTGTGGAGAGTAGAGTAACGTGTCTGCTCTTCTTTGGGACGTATGAAACCAAGGTCGTCATTCCGTTAAAGAGAAATTTTGAGCTCTTCACTTTTCTTCCTTTCACATTTTCCTTTCTCATTATTACTGGTATTTCACGTCGGTGTGCCCTGACAGTACCAACCAAAGATAGCTTTTTGGTCAGTAAATAATCAGCCAAAGTCTTACTAATGAAAAAGTTGTCAGCCGTCACATTACGGCCACTCCCGTACAGGGGCTCAACAAGGTCCGTCACTACCCTACACCCAGTGTTCATTTTTGGGTTAGCATCCTGCTTACCGAGGTATGGTTTCATGTTGTAAACATAGTTGGTTTCGCTGTCAGCACAGACCCAGAACTTGATGCCATACTTATTCGGTTTTCTTGGCATGTACTGTCTGAAGGAGCATCTGCCCCGGAAAGACACCAATTGCTCATCGACAGTGACGCACTCTCCTGGCTTGAAATGTTCACGGCAGGCTTTAGTAAACATCTCAAACAGCTCCCTAATCGGAGCAAATTTGTCTTGAGCCTTGCGTTTGGACCTGGTTGATCGGTCATCGAAACACAACACTACAATTAGAGCCTGAAAACGCACTCCGCTCATAGTGGCTTGACAAGTTGGTCTTGAAAACATCCCCGGACTCCAGAACGAACGCGCATTTTCATGACCAGATTTTGTTAGCCCTAAATAGAGAAGTAGGCCAAGAAATGCTCGCAACTCAATCATGGTGATATCTTCCCACTGTTTGCCTTCCTTTGAAAGTCCACGGACATTCGAATACTTAAGGATCTCCTCCAACATGGGGTCGGTCATAAACAATTCGAACAAACTCAACTGAGTCGAAGCACCACCCAAGTTCTTAGGACCGGATTTTTCTCTAAGAATATTAGCTGATGGAGTCTTTCCAATGCGCGGGGGTTCGTTTCTCCAAACTGTGCCATCTTTGGCCACAACATTTACACTTTTACGAGTTGCTGGATCAGTAGATGTGGGTGTTAATTGGGTTGCAGTTGTAACCTTGTATGGTTTTTTGTGTCTTTTGTTTTCTGGAGCGGTAGAGGGCTCGTCATCATCTTTGGGGCTTTCGTTTTCACCACTTCTTTCCGGGGCAGCGGGAGCAGATTGAGCTACTGACTGGACAGGTGTAGCTGTTGTATCGGTCAAAGTTGAAGGCTTAGCCAGATCAGTAAAACCTTGGATACCACTTTCGGCTGCTGGCTGTACAGGGATGTTTGATGGTTGGGATGAAGTTAAAACCGAGACTGTTTTTTGTTCTCCTTCTGAAGTAGTGTATGCTGGTCGTTTGGGGGCAGAAGGACCATCGTCATCCTCGGGGCTTCCGCTTTCACTGCCCGCTAGGGCAGAGGAAGGAGAGGGAGTTACTGGCTTGACAGGTGTGGCTGTTGGGTCGGTCAAAGTTGACGGCTTGGTCAGGGCGGAAGGACTTTGGGTACCAGTGTTAGTTGCTGGCTTTGCAGGGATGACTGATTTTTTGTAAGAATTTGAAACCTTGTATCGTTTTCGTATATTCTTTCTAAGAGCGTAAGCGCAGCGTTTTAGGGTAGGGGGCGTAACATCATCCTCGTGGCTTTCGTTGTTACTACTGCCCTCCAGGGCAGTGGAAGGAGAGTGAGCTACTGGCTGGACAGGTGTGGCTGTTGTTTCGGTCAAAGATGACCGTTTGGCCAGGGCAGTAGGACTTTGGGTACCAGTATCGGTTGCTGGCTGTGCAGGGATGGCTGATGGTTTGGAAGAAGTTGAAATCGAGTTTGGTTTGTGTTCACCTTCTGGAGTTATGTAAGCCGGTCGTTTAGGGGCAGGTGGTTCATCATCAGCCTCGGGGCTTTTGTTTGTACTACTGCCCTCCAGGGCAGAGGAAAGAGACTGAGCTACTGGCTGGACAGGTGTAAATGTTGTATTGGTCAAAGTTAAAGGCTTGGCCAGGGCAGTAGGACTTTGGGTATCAGTATCAGTTGCTGGCTGGGCAGGGACGGGTAGTGGTTCGGATGAAGTTGAAACAAAGTCTGGTTTTTGCTCACCTTCTTGTGTGATATAGGCCGGTCGTTTTGGGACAGAAGGGTGGTCATCAACAGCATCAGGGCTTTCGTTTTCACTGCTGCCCTCCAGGACAGTGGAAGGAGAGTGAGTAACTGGCTGGACAGGTGTTGCTGTTGTATCGGTCAGAGTTGAAGGCTTGGCCAGGGCAGTAGGACTTTGGGTACCAGTATCGGTTGCTGGCTGAGCAAAGATGGGTAGTGGTTGGGATGAAGTTGAAACCAAGTCTGGTTTTTGTTCCTCTACTGAAGTTACGTTTGCCGGTCGTTTTTGGGCAGGTGGTCCATCATCAGCCTCAGGGCTTTTGTTTAAACTACTGCCCTCCAGGGCAGTATCAGTTGCTGGCTGTGTAGGGATGGGTAATGGATAGGATGAAGTTGAAACCAAGTCTGGTTTTTGTTCCTCTACTGAAGTGACGTATGCCGGTCGTTTTGGGGCAGGTGGTCCATCATCAGCCTCATGGCTTTTGTTTAAACTACTGCCCTCCAGGGCAGTATCAGTTGCTGGCTGTGCAGGGATGGATAATGGTTGGGATGAAAATGAAACCAAGTCTGGTTTTTGATCCTCTACTGAAGTGACGTATGCCGGTCGTTTTGGGGCAGGTGGTCCATCATCAGCCTCAGGGCTTTTGTTTAAACTACTGCCCTCCAGGGCAGTATCAGTCGCTGGCTGTGTAGGGATAGGTAATGGATGGGATGAAGTTGAAACCAAGTCTGGTTTTTGTTCCTCTACTGAAGTGACGTATGCCGGTCGTTTTGGGGCAGGTGGTCCATCATCAGCCTCAGGGCTTTTGTTTAAACTACTGCCCTCCAGGGCAGTATCAGTTGCAGGCTGTGCAGGGATGGATAATGGTTGGGATGAAATTGAAACCAAGTCTGGTTTTTGTTCCTCTTCTGGAGTGATGTAAGCCGGTCGTCTTGAGGCAGGAGGAGGCCAATCATCATCAGATTCATCATCACTGCTGTCGTTTTCACTATCGAAACTCATGATGAAGTCACTAGCAACACCATCAGTATCACTTACCCACGAAGCATTGTCGTCGGATGAGTCATCGTTGGAAGAGGAAACATTTGAAACGTCACTCGCATCACCCTCCAAGTTTTCACCGTCAATAACACCATTGGGAACGGCATCGGTGATTGATCTTCTGGATGAAGCCATGGTAATTAGCAGAATGACGAAGCATTTGAAGTATTGTACGCCTTCCAAGTTATAGTCTCATATCGCTCAAAACATTAATCACACAGCGCAAA
This sequence comes from Pisaster brevispinus, assembly GCA_023634235.1. Classification (NCBI taxonomy): domain Eukaryota; kingdom Metazoa; phylum Echinodermata; class Asteroidea; order Forcipulatida; family Asteriidae; genus Pisaster; species Pisaster brevispinus. The sequence goes on along the minus strand of JAMKCF010000014.1, from coordinate 10,808,568 downwards.
CACTTTTCACCAATTTACTTCTGAGAGATACAAAATGCAGCATTCAATGGGGGCCTGCATTCTGCGTAGGCCTTTACTGTCATGTGGGTCCTACAGGTTGTATGGGCTTCTGTGCGCGTTGAAAACCACACGGCCATTAACTCACCCCCCCCCCCCCCCCCAGCTAATCTTGACGTGATTGGACGATTACGGGTCAGGGAGACTGCGGTAAATGTACATGCACACGTAGACGTGTACAGACTGATTACAATACCAACGGGCAGCTAAAGCTTGTTTGTCGTAAAAGTGGAGTGCTGACCTGGGAATAAACTCTGTGTTGTCTAGCCCATTTTACATTCGTCGAGTCATGGTGGTAGAATTGCTAGAGTTTGCTCTTTGTGTTTCTTTTGAATTTACTTTTAAGTTCTCACTCAATTAGAGCAACGGGATGGCTTTTGTTAATCTTCGAGCTGTACACGTACCCTCGGAACTAACAATAATGGCCACCCTTCCTCCATGATTTTATGCATTGAACCATAAGTTAACTCTGACATTAATTGGTTGCGAAGCAGTCATGTTTTGAAAATTGGGATCCAGATCTAAGGAGGTCAATAAAATTATGGCATGTCCACCTTTTGACAACCCCTAGAGTCATAGATTCCAAGGAGCTTTTGGGAACAGCATCCTCAGCGCTAGAGAAGAATGTGGCTTATTTAATTCGGAGAAAAAGTAAGTGTTTTTACCAGGAAGATTTAACATGACGGTCTGAATTCAGTTAAAAGTCCAAAATGTCTCACCCCTGTTTATTTAATTCTGATTTATAAGCCCTCCTATGAGCTTTGATAGTACGAATTGGTTTAAGTGCATTGATCAATCTACCTCCCGTAGAAAGTTCAAACCAAGTTGTAAAATGTAAAGAAAGTTCTTGTTCGGAAACCGCTCTTGTTTTTTTCTGCGGGCCAAGTTGCACCTATACCCACACACAATAGGTCTGTGGACACCCCCCGATTGAACCAGAGCCCGGGAAACCTAACTCATAACTCCCATCGACAAGTCCTTATAAATACGGTCGTGACCAAGGGTTACGTACGGTCAAAAACCTAGACTACTATGAGTTCACTAAAAATACAAGGGGGTTGGCTTATAATATTTTCCCGACCGTCAAGTCCCATTATTTATAAGGTCGTGAACCTGGGGTCACAAATGGTCATTGAGCTAACGCTTGCTTTTCTTCATTACTTCCGATGATAATGCATCTAAAAATAAAGAAAGTTTTGTGTTCCCGTCGTTTTTAATGAGTGTTTTTATACGAAGAACCCTTTTTGGCTTTTTTAGTTATAACCAAATCCCACTCACTAAGTGTGTTATGTTTATACTATGCATAGGAATTGCGATATACAAAATCAACATTGTGAATATGCAATTCAGCACTGTCAATATGCAAATATACACTGTGACATCACTGTTAATGAGACAAACGTACTTTAGAAATCCTTTTCCAATGTCGTGAGGTAAACCCTGGAATTATGGCAAAGTCCTGACGATGTCGAAAAACTGAAAAAATCAAACTTGCTATTTTCATAGCAAACATAAACAAATACACATTAATAAATATAAATAACACAATTCACTCCGACATTTTATCATATAGCGTCACCTTAGTTTAATTCATTTTTAATTGAAATAATCCCTTCACAATATTTTTGGCTAGAAAAAAAATCGACATTCCATCAATTACAATGACCATATGCCTTAACTGAAATGGTAGAAAAGATGCTTAAACTTAAAATAAAGGAAAGCTTTTCTTAGGGCGCACTATTTGCACGTTGCTTGATTTCACAGTTCCCTTTACAGCATGCAGTCAACGATGGTATTTGTCACAGACCAGTATCTGCACTTTTTGTGACCCAACAAAAAATAACGAACCTGTGAGAATTTTAGCTGAATCAGTCGTCAGAGTCACGTGAACAGTGTGGAGGGAAAAAAAATAATTGCCGATGTTTTCAATGTTTCAAACACCAGCTTTTAGACTCGCGAGACTAAAGCTGATTGATTAGTAATTTCTCAGAACATGTAAGCCGTTCTATACGTTATAACTGCACTGTTTTTGGTTTGGAAAAATCTGTCTATATACACACCCAAACCAAACAATGCCCTCCTATGGTGTTCGCCTTATCTCCCAAAAGGCTAATAGCATTTCAAGCGAAACTATTTTAAGAGCAGTTTTCCAACACGAACATCTGCTGCATACCGTGAAAGCCACGTGCAAACCTGTGAACACCTCCGTTCAATCTTACCAATGCTAGGAATAAGTCAGGGGAACCAAATACATGAAAAACATTATTTTTCCCCCAAACCAAAATCCAAAACATAAAAATATCAATAACAAAATAATAAATAATCGACACCTTTAAACAATCATGCAAATTAATATTAAAGAAAATCAAGCAATTGCAGAAACTGTGCAGGAACAGCAATACCGGACCCAAAGTATTTTTTACATAAAAACAACAAATTATACAGACGCAGTTTAGACTGATATTGTCACAGACCTTCGTGAAGATCCAAACATTAATCTGTCAGGTTCTACTGGCCACCTTTTCCCAACTCTTCATGCACCAAGAAAACAGGGTGTCGGTTAAGATCATAACGAGTGGGAGAGGGGAAGTGGGAGTAGGGAAGGTGGGGGGGGGGTGAGAAGAAGGGGCGGTGGGATACAGCATCTTGCCCAGCCGGCCAACAGAGCATGAAGCAAGCTTAGATGTTAAGCAAAAAATATTACACCCCCTCCCTCGTTCACCTATCACTTAAAAAAAAAACAATAATAAAACAAAAATACCACTCGGCTGGGATTCGGACCCACGACCCTCACCGAGCAGATCCTTAATTGCTAGAACACTGATCGTAGCTAGTTACGAGAGGCCAGTTTAGTTCCTGAAACGAGTTTGGTTTCATCTTGTTTGCACAAACCAATAAAGTCGTCAGCAGTTTGACCACTACAAAGGTTTCTCTTTGAACCGAAACTTTGGTTCAGACTAGAGATGTCATTAAAAAAAGTAATCTCACTTAGTAAGGCTACCTATTTACAGCAATAATACAGCTTAATCTTTTAAATTTGATGATTGTTCCTCCTCCAATATTTAAAAGCATACTCATTACATTTTTCAGGCATCGTTGTTACGTTTTGACAACAAGTTGAGGGAAATGTCCCCAAGGCACTATGGTAGCTTTTAAGTAGGCGTCACATAACCTCACTTTGAATTGCATTGTTTATTCCAGCCAAAAATGTTTGAAAATACATTCACGTACAGTAGAATTTAGTTAATGGGATACCAGATACCCTTTAAATTAATTTGCAGCTATATATGTTAACTCCATTTGTAGATACAGACCTCTAAAAATGCCGAAACACAAAAAGTCAATTTTAAGGGGCGGGGCTTAATTTTTTAGTGGGTCATATCTAAAAAAAATTGAGGAGTAATAGAATTCAAAAATTTTGCGTGTGTTCATGACACCCGTAGGAGATCGTTTAAAAAGAAAATTAGCAAAATCTGAGACGGAGCCTGTCAAACTTTTCAGGATTTTAGGTGATTTGGCACGGAATGACCCAAATGGCAAAGTTTTACATTTGATTGCTTGTGGCCTTCATCTGTGGCACAAAGCTGCCTTTTGTATCCAGGAAAAGGCCGTAGTACAGCTATTCGACCTTCGTCTGGGCACACGGCCAATATTTTTCGAAAACAATCGATGTACCTGGTTAGTCTGCTGCCCCCTATAGCGATTCCGAAGTCATCCATTTTTCACATTCCACGAGATTAGAAAACAAGTGTCATGGGACATTCTCACACTCAACACAGCAATTTACTGAGGTCTTCACGCTCGTGCAATGTTGCGTGCATGCGAAACGACAACACTCAGTACAAAATCTAGTTGTTCTCCGTTTACACATGAAACAAACTCTTGCGGTGTTTATATTCTTCTCGGGCTCCGTACGGATTTGGTAAGTCACCTCGTAGCCAAGATAGTCCAAGGCCTTTTTTGTTGGACGTCTCATCCAGTGGCTTTTCGCGCGCTTCTTTATCTGGGGCTCAACAAGTCCCGTTATCAATTCCTTCAAGAAAGTGTGTCGATGGCAGTTATCGCCACTCGACTCAGGGTTCACCTGCCGCCACAAGACGTAAGCATTGACAGCAGCGATGTTCAGCATGTTGAAAAACACAACTTGAGTCCAGCGCTTCGTTATCCGTGCACAGTTATACAGGCTACACATTAGATCTACTGTATCCACAGCGGATTTGGTGCTATTGTAATAGTGGATAATTTCTGGTTTACTCTTCTCCAAGATGACGGCCTTGTTGTGGTGCATTGTGGAGAGTAGAGTAACGTTTCTGTTCTTCCTTGGGACGTATGAAACCAAGGTCGTCATTCCGTAAAAATTTGAGCTCTTCACTTTTCTTCCTTTCACATTTTCTTTTCTCATTATTACTGGTATTTCACGTCGGCGTGCCCTTACAGTACCAACCAAAGATAGCTTTTTGGTCAGTAAGTAATCAGCCAAAGTTTTACTAATAAAAAAGTTGCCAGCCGTCACATTACGGCCACTTCCGTACAGGGGCTCAACAAGGTCCGTCACTACCCTACACCCAGTGTTCATTTTAGGGTTAGCATCCTGCTTACCGAGGTCTGGTTTCATGTTGTAAACATAGTTGGTTTCGCTGTCAGCACAGACCCAGAACTTGATGCCATACTTATCCGGTTTTCTTGGCATGTACTGTCTGAAGGAGCATCTGCCCCGGAAAGACACCAATTGCTCATCGACAGTGACGCACTCTCCTGGCTTGAAATGTTCACGGCAGGCTTTAGTAAACATCTCAAACACCTCCCTAATCGGAGCAAACTTGTCTTGAGCCTTGCGTTTGGACCTGGTTGATCGGTCATCGAAACACAACAATCCCATTAGATCCCGAAAACGCATTCCGCTCATAGTGGCTTGACAAATTGGTCTTGAAAACATCCCCGGACTCCAGAACGAACGCGTATTTTCATGACCAGATTTTGTTAGCCCTAAATAGAGAAGTAGGCCAATAGTTGCTTGCAACTCCATCATGGTGATATCTACCCACTGTTGGCCGTCCTTTGAAAGTCCACGGACATTTGAATGCTTAAGGATCTCCTGCAACATGGGGTCGGGCATAAATAATTCGAACAAACTCAACTGAGTCGAAGCACCACCAAAGTTCTTAGGACCGGATTTTTCTCTAAGAATATTAGCTGATGGAGTCTTTCCAATGCGCAGGGGTTCGTTTCTCCAAACTGTGCCATGTTTGGCCACAACTTTCACACTTTTACGAGTTGCTGGATCAGTAGATGTGGGTGTTAATTGGGTCGCAGTTGTAACCTTATATGTTTTTTTATGTCTATTGTTTTTTGGAGCGGTAGAGGGCTCGTCATCATCTTCGGGGCTTTCGTTTTCACTACTTCCTTCGGGGGCAGCGGGAGCAGATTGAGCTACTGACTGGACAGGTGTAGCTGTTGTGTCGGTCAAAGTTGAAGGCTTAGCCATATCAGTAAAACCTTGAATACCACTTTCGGCTGTTGGCTGTGCAGGGATGTTTGATGGTTGGGATGAAGTTGAAACCGAGACTGTTTTTTGTTCTCCTTCCGAAGTAGTGTATGCTGGTCGTTTTGGGGCAGAAGGACCATCGTTATCCTCAGGGATACCGCTTCCACTGCCCGCTAGGGCAGAGGAAGGAGAGGGAGTTACTGGCTTGACAGGTGTGGCTGTTGGGTCGGTCAAAGTTGACGGCTCGGTCAGGGCGGTAGGACTTTGGGTACTAGTATTAGTTGCTGGCTTTGCAGGGATGACTGATTTTTTGTAAGAATTTGAAACCTTGTATCGTTTTCGTGTATTCTTTCTAAGAGCGTATGGGCAGCGTTTTTGGGTAGGGGGCGTAACATCATCCTCGTGGCTTTCGTTGTTACTACTGCCCTCCAGGGCAGTGGAAGGAGACTGAGCTACTGCCTGGACAGGTGTGAATGTTGTATTGGTCAAAGTTAAAGGCTTGGCCAGGGCAGTAGGACTTTGGGTATCAGTATCAGTTGCTGGCTGAGCAGGGATTGGTAGTGGTTCGGATGAGGTTGAAAACAAGTTTGGTTTATGTTCACCTTCTGGTGTGATGTAAGCCGGTCGTTTTGGGACATAATGGTCATCAACAGCATCAGGGTTTTCGTTTTCACTACTGTCCTCCAGGACAGTGGAAGGAGAGTGAGTAACTGGCTGGACAGGTGTTGCTGTTGTATCGGTCAAAGTTAAAGGCTTGGCTAGGGCAGTAGGACTTTGGGTACCAGTATCGGTTGCTGGCTGAGCAGGGATGAGTGATGGTTGGGATGAAGTTGAAACCAAGTCTGGTTTTTGTTCGTCTTCTGAAGTTACGTATGCCGGTCGGTTTGGGGCAGGTGGTCCATTATCAGCCTGAGGGCTTTTGTTTAAACTTCTGCCCTCTAGGGCAGATGAAGGAGACTGAGCTACTGGCTGGGCAGGTGTGACTGTTGTTTCGGTCAAAGGTGATGGCTTAACTTGGGCAGTAGTACTTTGGGTATCAGTATCAGTTGCTGGCTGTGTAGGGATGGGTAATGGATGGGATAAAGTTGAAACCAAGTCTGGTTTTTGTTCCTCTTCTGGAGTGATGTAAGCCGGTCGTCTTAAGGCAGGAGGCCAATCATCATCAGATTCATCATCACTGCTGTCGTTATCACTATCGAAACTCATGATAAAGTCACTAGCAACACCAACAGTATCGCTTACCCACGAAGCATTGTCGTCGGATGAGTCATCGATGGAAGAGGAAACATTTGAAACGTCACTGGCATCACCCTCCAAGTTTTCACTGTCAATAACACCATTGGGAACGGCATCGGTGATTGATCTTCTGGATGAAGCCATCGTAATTAGCAGAATGACGAAGCGTTTGAAGTATTGTACGCCTTCCAAGTTCTAGTCTCATATCGCTCAAAACGTTAATCACACAGCGCAAACACTTTTCACCAATTTACTTCTAAGAGATACAAAATGCAGCATTCAATGGGGGCCTGCATTCTGTGTAGGCCTTTACTGTCATGTGGGTCCTACAGGTTGTATGGGCTTCTGTGCGCGTTGAAAACCACACGGCCATTAACTCACCCCCCCCCCCCCCCCCAGCTAATCTTGACGTGATTGGACGATTACAGGTCAGGGAGACTGCGGTAAATGTACATGCACACGTGGACGTGTACAGACTGATTACAATACCAACGGGCAGCTAAAGCTTGTTTGTCGTAAAAGTGGAGTGCTGACCTGGGAATAAACTCTGTGTTGTCTAGCCCGTTTTACATTCCTCGAGTCATGGTGGTAGAATTGCTAGAGTTTGCTCTTTGTGTTTCTTTTGAATTTACTTTCAAGTTCTCACTCAATTAGAGCAACGGGATGGCTTTTGTTAATCTTCGAGCTGTACACGTACCCTCGGAACTAACAATAATGGCCACCCTTCCTCCATGATTTTATGCATTGAACCATAAGTTAACTCTGACATTAATTGGTTGCAAAGCAGTCATGTTTTGAAAATTGGGATCCAGATCTAAGGAGGTCAATAAAATTATGGCATGTCCACCTTTTGACAACCCCTAGAATCATAGATTCCAAGGAGCTTTTGGGAACAGCATCCTCAGCGCTAGAGAAGAATATGGCTTATTTAATTCGGAAAAAAAGTAAGTGTTTTTACCAGGAAGATTTAACATGACGGTCTGAATTCAGTTAAAAGTCCAAAATGTCTCACCCCTGTTTATTTAATTCTGATTTATAAGCCCTCCTATGAGCTTTGATAGTACGAATTGGTTTAAGTGCATTGATCAATCTACCTCCCGTAGAAAGTTCAAACCAAGTTGTAAAATGTAAAGAAAGTTCTTGTTCGGAAACCGCTCTTGTTTTTTTCTGCGGGCCAAGTTGCACCTATACCCACACACAATAGGTCTGTGGACACCCCCCGATTGAACCAGAGCCCGGGAAACCTAACTCATAACTCCCATCGACAAGTCCTTATAAATACGGTCGTGACCTAGGCTTACGTACGGTCAAAAACCTAGACTACTATGAGTTCACCAAAAATACAAGGGGGTTGGCTTATAATATTTTCCCGACCGTCAAGTCCCATTATTTATAAGGTCGTGAACCTGGGGTCACAAATGGTCATTGAGCTAACGCTTGCTTTTCTTCATTACTTCCGATGATAATGCATCTAAAAATAAAGAAAGTTTTGTGTTCCCGTCGTTTTTAATGAGTGTTTTTATACGAAGAACCCTTTTTGGCTTTTTTAGTTATAACCAAATCCCACTCACTAAGTGTGTTGTTTATACTATGCATAGGAATTGCGATATACAAAATCAACATTGTGAATATGCAATTCAGCACTGTCAATATGCAAATATACACTGTGACATCACTGTTAATGAGACAAACGTACTTTAGAAATCCTTTTCCAATGTCGTGAGGTAAACCCTGGAATTATGGCAAAGTCCTGACGATGTCGAAAAACTGAAAAAATCAAACTTGCTATTTTCATAGCAATCATAAACAAATACATATTAATAAATATAAATAACACAATTCACTCCGACATTTTATCAAATATCGTCACCTTAGTTTAATTCATTTTTAATTGAAATAATCCCTTCACAATATTTTTGGCTAGAAAAAAAATCGACATTCCATCAATTACAATGACCATATGCCTTAACTGAAATGGTAGAAAAGATGCTTAAACTTAAAATAAAGGAAAGCTTTTCTTGTTGCGCACTATTTGCACGTTGCTTGATTTCACAGTTCCTTTTACAGCATGCAGTCAACGATGGTATTTGTCACAGACCAGTATCTGCACTTTCTGTGACCCAACAAAAAATAACGAACCTGTGAGAATTTTAGCTGAATCAGTCGTCAGAGTCACGTGAACAGTGTGGAGGGAAAAAAAAATCATTGCCGATGTTTTCAATGTTTCAAACACCAGCTTTTAGACTCGCGAGACTAAAGCTGATTGATTAGTAATTTCTTAGAACATGTAAGCCGTTCTATACGTTATAACTGCACTGTTTTTGGTTTGGAAAAATCTGTCTATTATACACACCCAAACCAAACAATGCCCTCCTATGGTGTTCGCCTTATCTCCCAAAAGGCTAATAGCATTTCAAGCGAAACTATTTTAAGAGCAGTTTTCCAACACGAACATCTGCTGCATACCGTGAAAGCCACGTGCAAACCTGTGAACACTTCCGTTCAATCTTACCAATGCTAGGAATAAGTCAGGGGAACCAAATACATGAAAAACATTATTTTTCCCCCAAACCAAAATCCAAAACATAAAAATATCAATAACAAAATAAATAAATAATCGACACCTTTAAACAATCATGCAAATTAATATTAAAGAAAATCAAGCAATTGCAGAAACTGTGCAGGAACAGCAATACCGGACCCAAAGTATTTTTTACATAAAAACAACAGATTATACAGACGCAGTTTAGACTGATATTGTCCACAGACCTTCGTGAAGATTCGAACATTAATCTGTCAGGTTCTACTGGCCACCTTTTCCCAACTCTTCATGCACCAAGAAAACAGGGTGTCGGTTAAGATCATAACGAGTGGGAGAGGGGAAGTGGGAGTAGGGAAGGTGGGGGGGGGGTGAGAAGAAGGGGCGGTGGGATACAGCATCTTGCCCAGCCGGCCAACAGAGCATGAAGCAAGCTTAGATGTTAAGCAACAAATATTACACCCCCTCCCTCGTTCAACTAGCACTTAAAAAAAACACAATAATAATACAAAAATACCACTCGGCTGGGATTCGGACCCACGACCCTCACCGAGCAGATCCTTAATTGCTAGAACACTGATCGTAGCTAGTCACGAGAGGCCAGTTTAGTTCCTGAAACGAGTTTGGTTTCATCTTGTTTGCACAAACCAATAAAGTCGTCAGCAGTTTGACCACTACAAAGGTTTCTCTTTGAACCGAAACTTTGGTTCAGACTAGAGATGTCATTAAAAAAAGTAATCTCACTTATGAAAGGCTACCTATTTACAGCAATAATACAGCTTAATCTTTTAAATATGATGATTGTTCCCTCCTCCAATATTTAAAAGCATACACATTACAGGTTTCAGGCATCGTTGTTACGTTTTGACAACAAGTTGAGGGAAATGTCCCCAAGGCACTATGAAAGCTTTTAAGTAGGCGTCACATAACCTCACTTTGAATTGCATTGTTTATTCCAGCCAAAAATGTTTGAAAATACATTCACGTACAGTAGAATTTAGTTAATGGGATACCAGATACCCTTTAAATTAATTTGCAGCTAAATATGTTAACTCCATTTGTAGATACAGACCTCTAAAAATGCCGAAACACAAAAAGGTCAATTTTAAGGGGCGGGGCTTATTTTTTTTTTTTTTTTTGAAAATTAGCAAAATCTGAGACGGAGCCTGTCAAACTTTTCAGGATTTTAGGTGATTTGGCACGGAATGACCCAAATGGCACAGTTTTACATTTGATTGCTTGTGGCATTCATCTGGGGCACAAAGCTGCCTTTTGTGTCCAGGAAAAGGCAGTAGTACAGCTATTCGACCTTCGTCTGGGCACACGGCCAACATTTTTCGAAAACAATCGATGTACCCGGTTAGTCTGCTGCCCCCTATAGCGATTCCGAAGTCATCCATTTTTCACATTCCACGAGATTAGAAAACAAGTGTCATGGGACATTCTCACACTCAACACAGCAATTTACTGAGGTCTTCACGCTCGTGCAATGTTGCGTGCATGCGAAGCGACAACATTCAGTACACAATCTAGTTGTTCTCCGTTTACACATGAAACAAACTCTTGTGGTGTTTATATTCTTCTCGGGCTCCGTACGGATTTGGTAAGTCACCTCGTAGCCAAGATAGTCCAAGGCCTTTTTTGTTGGACGTCTCATCCAGTGGCTTTTCGCGCGCTTCTTTATCTGGGGCTCAACAAGTCCCGTTATCAATTCCTTCAAGAAAGTGTGTCGATGGCAGTTATCGCCACTCGACTCAGGGTTCACCTGCCGCCACAAGACGTAAGCATTGACAGCAGCGATGTTCAGCATGTTGAAAAACACAACTTGAGTCCAGCGCTTCGTTATCCGTGCACAGTTATACAGGCTACACATTAGATCTACTGTATCCACAGCGGATTTGGTGCTATTGTAATAGTGGATAATTTCTGGTTTACTCGTCTCCAAGATGACGGCCTTGTTGTGGTGCATTGTGGAGAGTAGAGTAACGTTTCTGTTCTTCCTTGGGACGTATGAAACCAAGGTCGTCATTCCGTAAAAATTTGAGCTCTTCACTTTTCTTCCTTTCACATTTTCTTTTCTCATTATTACTGGTATTTCACGTCGGCGTGCCCTTACAGTACCAACCAAAGATAGCTTTTTGGTCAGTAAGTAATCAGCCAAAGTTTTACTAATAAAAAAGTTGCCAGCCGTCACATTACGGCCACTTCCGTACAGGGGCTCAACAAGGTCCGTCACTACCCTACACCCAGTGTTCATTTTAGGGTTAGCATCCTGCTTACCGAGGTCTGGTTTAATGTTGTAAACATAGTTGGTTTCGCTGTCAGCACAGACCCAGAACTTGATGCCATACTTATCCGGTTTTCTTGGCATGTACTGTCTGAAGGAGCATCTGCCCCGGAAAGACACCAATTGCTCATCGACAGTGACGCACTCTCCTGGCTTGAAATGTTCACGGCAGGCTTTAGTAAACATCTCAAACACCTCCCTAATCGGAGCAAACTTGTCTTGAGCCTTGCGTTTGGACCTGGTTGATCGGTCATCGAAACACAACAATCCCATTAGATCCCGAAAACGCATTCCGCTCATAGTGGCTTGACAAATTGGTCTTGAAAACATCCCCGGACTCCAGAACGAACGCGCATTTTCATGACCAGATTTTGTTAGCCCTAAATAGAGAAGTAGGCCAATAGTTGCTTGCAACTCCATCATGGTAATATCTACCCACTGTTGGCCGTCCTTTGAAAGTCCACGGACATTTGAATGCTTAAGGATCTCCTGCAACATGGGGTCGGGCATAAATAATTCGAAAAAACTCAACTGAGTCGAAGCACCACCAAAGTTCTTAGGACCGGATTTTTCTCTAAGAATATTAGCTGATGGAGTCTTTCCAATGCGCAGGGGTTCGTTTCTCCAAACTGTGCCATCTTTGGCCACAACTTTCACACTTTTACGAGTTGCTGGATCAGTAGATGTGGGTGTTAATTGGGTCGCAGTTGTAACCTTATATGTTTTTTTATGTCTATTGTTTTTTGGAGCGGTAGAGGGCTCGTCATCATCTTCGGGGCTTTCGTTTTCACTACTTCCTTCAGGGACAGCGGGAGCAGATTGAGCTACTGACTGGACAGGTGTAGCTGTTGTTTCGGTCAAAGTTGAAGGCTTAGCCATATCAGTAAAACCTTGAATACCACTTTCGGCTGCTGGCTGTGCAGGGATGTTTGATGGTTGGGATGAAGTTGAAACCGAGACTGTTTTTTGTTCTCCTTCCGAAGTAGTGTATGCTGGTCGTTTTGGGGCAGAAGGACCATCGTTATTCTCAGGGATACCGCTTCCACTGCCCGCCAGGGCAGAGGAAGGAGAGGGAGTTACTGGCTTGACAGGTGTGGCTGTTGGGTCGGTCAAAGTTGACGGCTCGGTCAGGGCGGTAGGACTTTGGGTACTAGTATTAGTTGCTGGCTTTGCAGGGATGACTGATTTTTTGTAAGAATTTGAAACCTTGTATCGTTTTCGTGTATTCTTTCTAAGAGCGTATGGGCAGCGTTTTTGGGTAGGGGGCGTAACATCATCCTCGTGGCTTTCGTTGTTACTACTGCCCTCCAGGGCAGTGGAAGGAGACTGAGCTACTGCCTGGACAAATGTGAATGTTGTGTCGGTCAAAATTGAATGCTTAACTGGGGCAGTAGGACTTTGGGTATCAGTATCAGTTGCTGGCTGAGCAGGGATTGGTAGTGGTTCGGATGAGGTTGAAAACAAGTTTGGTTTATGTTCACCTTCTGGTGTGATGTAAGCCGGTCGTTTTGGGACATAATGGTCATCAACAGCATCAGGGTTTTCGTTTTCACTACTGTCCTCCAGGACAGTGGAAGGAGAGTGAGTAACTGGCTGGACAGGTGTTGCTGTTGTATCGGTCAAAGTTAAAGGCTTGGCCAGGGCAGTAGGACTTTGGGTACCAGTATCGGTTGCTGGCTGAGCAGGGATGAGTGATGGTTGGGATGAAGTTGAAACCAAGTCTGGTTTTTGTTCCTCTTCTGAAGTTACGTATGCCGGTCGGTTTGGGGCAGGTGGTCCATTATCAGCCTGAAGGCTTTTGTTTAAACTTCTGCCCTCTAGGGCAGATGAAGGAGACTGAGCTACTGGCTGGGCAGGTGTGACTGTTGTTTCGGTTAAAGGTGATGGCTTAACTTGGGCAGTAGTACTTTGGGTATCAGTATCAGTTGCTGGCTGTGTAGGGATGGGTAATGGATGGGATAAAGTTGAAACCAAGTCTGGTTTTTGTTCCTCTTCTGGAGTGATGTAAGCCGGTCGTCTTGAGGCAGGAGGCCAATCATAATCAGATTCATCATCACTGCTGTCGTTTTCACTATCGAAACTCATGATAAAGTCACTAGCAACACCAACAGTATCGCTTACCCACGAAGCATTGTCGTCGGATGAGTCATCGTTGGAAGAGGAAACATTTGAAACGTCACTGGCATCACCCTCCAAGTTTTCACCGTCAATAACACCATTGGGAACGGCATCGGTGATTGATCTTCTGGATGAAGCCATGGTAATTAGCAGAATGACGAAGCATTTGAAGTATTGTACGCCTTCCAAGTTATAGTTTCATATCGCTCAAAACATTAATCACACAGCGCAAACACTTTTCACCAATTTACTTCTAAGAGATACAAAATGCAGCATTCAATGGGGGCCTGCATTCTGTGTAGGCCTTTACTGTCATGTGGGTCCTACAGGTTGTATGGGCTTATGTGCGCGTTGAAAACCACACGGCCCTTAACTCACCCCCCCCCCCCCCCCCCCCCAGCTAATCTTGACGCGATTGGACGATTACAGGTCAGGGAGACTGCTGTAAATGTACATGCACACGTGGACGTGTACAGACTGATTACAATACCAACGGGCAGCTAAAGCTTGTTTGTCGTAACAGTGGTGTGCTGACCTGGGAATAAACTCTGTGTTGTCTAGCCCATTTTACATTCGTCGAAGTCATGGTGGTAGAATTGCTAGAGTTTGCCCTTTGTGTTTCTTTTGAATTTACTTTTAAGTTCTCACTCAATTAGAGCAACAGGATGGCTTTTGTTAATCTTCGAGCTGTACACGTACCCTCGGAACTAACAATAATGGCCACCCTTCCTCCATGATTTTATGCATTGAACCATAAGTTAACTCTGACATTAATTGGTTGCGAAGCAGTCATGTTTTGAAAATTGGGATCCAGATCTAAGGAGGTCAATAAAATTATGGCATGTCCACCTTTTGACAACCCCTAGAGTCATACATTCCAAGGAGCTTTTGGGAACAGCATCCTCAGCGCTAGAGAAGAATATGGCTTATTTAATTCGGAAAAAAGTAAGTGTTTTTACCAGGAAGATTTAACATGACGGTCTGAATTCAGTTAAAATTCCAAAATGTCTCACCCCTGTTTATTTAATTCTGATTTATAAGCCCTCCTATGAGCTTTGATAGTACGAATTGGTTTAAGTGCATTGATCAATCTACCTCCCGTAGAAAGTTCAAACCAAGTTGTAAAATGTAAAGAAAGTTCTTGTTCGGAAACCGCTCCTGTTTTTTTCTGCAGGCCTATGCACCTGTAAACCCACACACAATAGGTCTGTGGACAAAAACACAAGGGGGGTGGTCTCATAATATTTTCCCGACCGTCAAGTCCCATTATTTATCATAAGGTCGTGAACCTGGGGTCACAAATGGTCATTGAGCTAACGCTTGCTTTTCTTCATTACTTCCGATGATAATGCATCTAAAAATAAAGAAAGTTTTGTGTTCCCGTCGTTTTTAATGAGTGTTTTTATACGAAGAACCCTTTTTGGCTTTTTTTAGTTATAACCAAATCCCACTCACTAATTGTGTTATGTTTATACTATGCATAAAGGAATTGCGATATACAAAATCAACACTGTGAATATGCAATTCAGCACTGTCAATATGCAAATATACACTGTGACATCACTGTTAATGAGACAAACGTACTTTAGAAATCCTTTTCCAATGTCGTGAAGTAAACCCTGGAATATGGCAAAGTCCTGACGGTGTCGAAAAACTGAAAAAATCAAACTTGCTATTTTCAAAGCAATCATAAACAAATACATATTAATAAATATAAATAACACAATTCACTCCGACATTTTATCAAATATCGTCACCTTAGTTTAATTCATTTTTAATTGAAATAATCCCTTCACAATATTTTTGGCTAGAAAAAAAATCGACATGCCATCAAATTACAATGACCACATGCCTTAACTGAAATTGTAGAAAAGATGCTTAAACTTAAAATAAAGGAAAGCTTTTCTTAGGGCGCACTATTTGCACGTTGCTTGATTTCACAGTTCCTTTTACAGCATGCAGTCAACGATGGTATTTGTCACAGACCAGTATCTGCACTTTCTGTGACCCAACAAAAAATAACGAACCTGTGAGAATTTTAGCTGAATCAGTCGTCAGAGTCACGTGAACAGTGTGGAGAAAAAAAATCATTGCCGATGTTTTCAATGTTTCAAACACCAGCTTTTAGACTCGCGAGATCAAAGCTGATTGATTAGTAATTTCTCAGAACATGTAAGCCGTTCTAACTGCACAATTTTTGGTGTGGAAAAATCTGTCTTTATACACACCCAAACCAAACAATGCCCTCCTATGGTGTTCGCCTTATCTCCCAAAAGGCTAATAGCATTTCAAGCGAAACTATTTTAAGAGCAGTTTTCCAACACGAACAGCTGCTGCATACCGTGAAAGCCACGTGCAAACCTGTGAACACTTCCGTTTAATCTTACCAATGCTAGGAATAAGTCAGGGGAACCAAATACATGAAAAACATTATTTTTCCCCCAAACCAAAATCCAAAACATAAAAAAATATCAGTAATAAAATAAATAAATAATCGACACCTTTAAACAATCATGCAAATAAATATTAAAGAAAATCAAGCAATTGCAGACACTGTGCAGGAACAGCAGTACTGTGATCCGAGGTATTTTTTTTACATAAAAACAACCGATATATAGTCTACAGACGCAGTTTAGACTGATATTGTCCACAGACCTTCGTGAAGATCCAAACATTAATCTGTCAGGTTCTACTGGCCACCCTTTCCCAACTCTTCATGCACCAAAAAACAGGGTGTCGGTTAAGATCATAACGAATGGGAGAGGAGAAGTGGGAGTAGGGAAGGTGGGGGGGGGGTGAGAAGAAGGGGCGGTGGGATACAGCATCTTGCCCAGCCGGCCAACAGAGCATGAAGCAAGCGTAAACGTTTAACACAAAATATTACACCCCTCCCTCGTTCACCAAACACTTAAAAAAAAAACCTCAATAACAATACAAAAATATCACTCGGCTGGGATTCGGACCCACGACCCTCATCGAGCAGATACCTTAATTGCTAGAACACTGATCGTGGCTAGTCACGAGAGGCCAGTTTAGTTCCTGAAACGAGTTTGGTTTCATCTTGTTTGCACAACAAACCAATAAAGTCGTCAGCAGTTTGACCACTACAAAGGTTTCCTTTTGAACCGAAACTTTGGTTCAGACTAGAGATGTCATTAAAAAAAGTAATCTCACTTATGAAAGGCTACATATTTACAGCAATAATACAGCTTAATCTTTTAAATATGATGATTGTTCCATCCTCCAATATTTAAAAGCATACACATTACAGGTTTCAGGCATCGTTGTTACGTTTTGACAACAAGTTGAGGGAAATGTCCCTAAGGCACTATGTAACCTTTTAAGTAGGCGTCACATAACCTCACTTTCAATTGCATTGTTTATTCAAGCTAAAAATGTTTGAAAATACATTCATTTTTAAAGAGGCAAAACATTTTATTTGACCCATATTTATTTAGAATATCAAAGCATGGTACCACACCCTAAAACCCCCAGAATTGTGCAGTCAATCAAATCAATCAACCTGTGTAATTGGTTCAAAATAGTTTAAATGAGGGGGGTGGGAATAACACAATTTTATATTAAACGGCGTATTCTGAAAAAACACAATTTTTGTTTTTACGTTTTCGAAATATTATAACTGGCTCAAAGGAAACAAGCCAAATGCATATTAGTGCATTTTCTTTGCCAAAAACTTTAAAATTGTAATCTTTACTGATGACACGTAATCATGAAAAATACGATGTTGTATTTTTTCCATAAACAAATAATGTCAAGTAATCGAAAGAAAACATCAGCTATCTTCTCCAGCCAAGTTTTTAGGCCGGTGACACGAGAACACGTGACACTCGTTCCACCAATCAACTGACAAGGATGTTTGTGCGGTGTAAGATTTAAAACATTAGTTTAATACAAACTTATCGGGAAAAACATATACTAAAGAGTAAACATATACAGGCTCTACACTGAGACCCAGTGGTTCATTTTTCACGCAAAAGCGGTGAACAGAAAAATTCGGTCACTCATCAAGCGATGCTGTTTTCTAATTGTGACGCAAGAAAATTCGCTTCTCTTTCGCAAGAAGCATGAACCTGGCGTTACCCCGGGTACCCAATCAACGGGAGACTTTGGAACACTAGCTGGCAGCAGTTACCAGGCAAGTTTCCATTGTTTACGTAGTTCTGAGCAAGCGCACATTGCCGAGAACAATGGATTAACCAGGGGCCACTTTCATGGCTCTGCTCACCGTAAGCAAAGAATCGGCGCTTACGGAAGCAGGGAATTATTTGCTTCCTTCAAGCGTATTTCACAGGTTAGCAGAGAATTTTTGCTTGTGCGTGTGCTACTTCACGTAACTAGGCATTCTTCGCTGGCACAGCTAGCGCAGAAATTCGGCGCTTGCACAGTAAGCGGAGAATGATAATTGCAAGCGCAGAATTCGGCGGTAAGCAGAGCCATGAAATTGGGCCCTGGTAAGCCTCCTGCCACCAAAAGTCCCCTATTGAACCCTTTATACATCAACAACATCACACGCGGCTAACTGCCATGAGCAAGTTCGGGTGCACGACTAGAGTGACTAGACTTACCAGAAACCATAGAGCACAGGGAGATTGACTAGATCGACCATGCACTGGAGCATGGTCGAGATAGTCAATTTGAGAGTTACGTCACACATGGCGCACAGTCTAGTCACTCTAGTCGCCCGCCCGAACTCGCTCTATGCTCGCCATTTTTGGAGTCAAATTGCGCGTAGTTTCTATTGTAAAATGTCTACACGTCAATCGCACAACACTGTTTACCACACAGAGACATGGACTCAAAAAATGGCTTAACTAAAATTATTATGATGTTGAAGTCAAACTAGTTGGAACAATATTATATAAATAGTGGTTTAACTTGCCATTATTACAATAACCTTCCGAGCCAAAATTTGTGAACATCCAAAATATCCGATGACATCATTCTGAGAAAAAAAGTGCGTACATTTTTGTACAGGGATGATTTGGTTCATTACTGACGTTTTCAGAGCGAAATTTGAAACATGACGTCATTGGATTTCAACAACTTATTACATTCCAAGGAGGAATACTTCGTCAGTCAAAATGTCAGGAATGATCCAAAACATTCCCTAACAAAAATGTACAGACCCAAATTTCGAGATTTTCCTTCCTCTTTAAAAAAAATCACGAGGTGAAAGTTGGTCTATTCCATTTGACGGACAAAGCCGAGTAGAACGGAAAAGCAAGATTTATAAAGAGAAAGGCATGCATTGATGCATTGTATCTATCTACTGAGTATCCCACTTCTGGCACCAATAAAACAAAGTTTCAACATACAACTAGAAATGAATAACTACAAACTAAAACACCTAACCAATATCCGCTTAGAAAAAATTGACCACCCATCTAACTAAACAACCAGGGGTCGATTTCACAAGGCACCAAGATTCATCTTAAGATGATTTGCCATGGAGTATTACCATAGTGATTTGTATTGTGACATCACACTTTGCTTAGCAATTAAGGTGGATTTGAACTTAAAATCCTCCTTAATGATTAATTTAAAGAATAAAACAATTTTAAAGACATTTATATGCAGTTCCGAAATTGAATCATTCTTGATAATATAATATATTATTTAAAAAAACATTCATTGAAAAAAACCCAATGAGTATCCCACTTCTGACACCAATACAATTAGTTTAACACACAGCTGGTTAATGAATGACTACAATCTACAGTGCTTTACCAATGTCTTCTTAGAAAAAAAATCGATAAAACCATCAAACTATACAACCGTAACAGACAATCCTCCTTGAAGAATGTTTAAATGAATAAAACCAATTTAAAGATATTTATATAATCAGTCTCGAAATTTAACAATTCTTGGTATTGTAATAAAAACGAAATTGAATAAAAAAGTAAGGAGTATCCCACTTCTGACACAGAGAAAATCTGTTTAACACGCAAATTTCGAGATTTTCCTTCCTCTCAAAAAAAATCACGAGGTGAAAGTTGGTCTTTTCCATTTGACAGAAAAAGCCGAGTAGAACAGAAAAGCAAGATTTATAAAGAGAAAGGCATGCATTAATGCATTGTATCCCACTACTGAGTATCTCACTTCTGACACTAATAACAAAAAGGGTTCAACATACAACTAGAAATTAATAACTACAAACTAAAACACCTAACCATTATCCGCTTAGAACAAATCGACCACCCATCTAACTAAACAACCGGGGGTCGATTTCACAAGGCACCAAGATTCATCTTAAGATGATTTGCCATGAAGTATTACCATAGTGATTTGTATTGTGACATCACACTTTGCTCAGCAATTAAGGTGGATTTGAACTTAAAATCCTCCTTAATGATTAATTTAAAGAATAAAACAATTTTAAAGACATTTATATGCAGTTCCGAAATTGAATCATTCTTGATAATATAATATATTATTTAAAAAAACATTCATTGAAAAAAACCCAATGAGTATCCCACTTCTGACACCAATAAAATTAGTTTAACACACAGCTGGTTAATGAATGACTACAATCTACAGTGCTTTACCAATGTCTTCTTAGAAAAAAAATCGATAAAACCATCAAACTATACAACCGTAACAGACAATCCTCCTTGAAGAATGTTTAAATGAATAAAACCAATTTAAAGATATTTATATAATCAGTCTCGAAATTTAACAATTCTTGGTATTGTAATAAAAACGAAATTGAATAAAAAGAAAGGAGTATCCCACTTCTGGCACAAAGAAAATCTGTTTAACACGCAAATTTCGAGATTTTCTTTCGTCATAAAAAAATATATCACGATGTGAAAGTTGGTCTATTCCATTTGACGGACAAACCCGAGTAGAACAGAAAAGCAAGATTTATAAAGAGAAAGGCATGCATTAATGCATTGTATCCCACTACTGAGTATCTCACTTCTGACACTAATAACAAAAAGGTTCAACATACAACTAGAAATTAATAACTACAAACTAAAACACCTAACCATTATCCGCTTAGAACAAATCGACCACCCATCTAACTAAACAACCAGGGGTCGATTTCACAAGGCACCAAGACTCATCTTAAGATGATTTGCCATGAAGTATTACCATAGTGATTTGTATTGTGACATCACACTTTGCTAAGCAATTAAGGTGGATTTTAACTTAAAATTCTCCTTAATGATTAATTTAAAGAATAAAACAATTTTAAAGACATTTATATGCAGTTCCGAAATTGAATCATTCTTGATAATATAATATATTATTTAAAAAAACATTGACAAAAACCCAATGAGTATCCCACTTCTGACACCAATAAAATTAGTTTAACACACAGCTGGTTAATGAATGACTACAATCTACAGTGCTTTACCAATGTCTTCGTAGAAAAAAAATATCGATAAAACCATCAAACTATACAACCGTAACAGACAATCCTCCTTGAAGAATTTTAAAGATATTTATATAATCAGTCTCGAAATTTAACAATTCTTGGTATTGTAATAAAAACGAAATTGAATAAAAAAGTAAGGAGTATCCCACTTCTGACACAAAGAAAATCTGTTTAACACGCAAATTTCGAGATTTTCTTTCGTCATAAAAAAATATATCACGATGTGAAAGTTGGTCTATTCCATTTGACGGACAAACCCGAGTAGAACAGAAAAGCAAGATTTATAAAGAGAAAGGCATGCATTAATGCATTGTATCCCACTACTGAGTATCTCACTTCTGACACTAATAACAAAAAGGGTTCAACATACAACTAGAAATTAATAACTACAAACTAAAACACCTAACCATTATCCGCTTAGAACAAATCGACCACCCATCTAACTAAACAACCAGGGGTCGATTTCACAAGGCACCAAGACTCATCTTAAGATGATTTGCCATGAAGTATTACCATAGTGATTTGTATTGTGACATCACACTTTGCTAAGCAATTAAGGTGGATTTGAACTTAAAATTCTCCTTAATGATTAATTTAAAGAATAAAACAATTTTAAAGACATTTATATGCAGTTCCGAAATTGAATCATTCTTGATAATATAATATATTATTTAAAAAAACATTGACAAAAACCCAATGAGTATCCCACTTCTGACACCAATAAAATTAGTTTAACACACAGCTGGTTAATGAATGACTACAATCTACAGTGCTTTACCAATGTCTTCGTAGAAAAAAATATCGATAAAACCATCAAACTATACAACCGTAACAGACAATCCTCCTTGAAGAATTTTAAAGATATTTATATAATCAGTCTCGAAATTTAACAATTCTTGGTATTGTAATAAAAACGAAATTGAATAAAAAAGTAAGGAGTATCCCACTTCTGACACAGAGAAAATCTGTTTAACACGCAAATTTCGAGATTTTCCTTCCTCTCAAAAAAAATCACGAGGTGAAAGTTGGTCTTTTCCATTTGACAGAAAAAGCCGAGTAGAACAGAAAAGCAAGATTTTTAAAGAGAAAGGCATGCATTAATGCATTGTATCCCACTACTGAGTATCTCACTTCTGACACTAATAACAAAAAGGGTTCAACATACAACTAGAAATTAATAACTACAAACTAAAACACCTAACCATTATCCGCTTAGAACAAATCGACCACCCATCTAACTAAACAACCGGGGGTCGATTTCACAAGGCACCAAGATTCATCTTAAGATGATTTGCCATGAAGTATTACCATAGTGATTTGTATTGTGACATCACACTTTGCTCAGCAATTAAGGTGGATTTGAACTTAAAATCCTCCTTAATGATTAATTTAAAGAATAAAACAATTTTAAAGACATTTATATGCAGTTCCGAAATTGAATCATTCTTGATAATATAATATATTATTTAAAAAAACATTCATTGAAAAAAACCCAATGAGTATCCCACTTCTGACACCAATAAAATTAGTTTAACACACAGCTGGTTAATGAATGACTACAATCTACAGTGCTTTACCAATGTCTTCTTAGAAAAAAAATCGATAAAACCATCAAACTATACAACCGTAACAGACAATCCTCCTTGAAGAATGTTTAAATGAATAAAACCAATTTAAAGATATTTATTCAATCAGTCTCGAAATTTAACAATTCTTGGTATTGTAATAAAAACGAAATTGAATAAAAAGAAAGGAGTATCCCACTTCTGGCACAAAGAAAATCTGTTTAACACGCAAATTTCGAGATTTTCTTTCGTCATAAAAAAATATATCACGATGTGAAAGTTGGTCTATTCCATTTGACGGACAAACCCGAGTAGAACAGAAAAGCAAGATTTATAAAGAGAAAGGCATGCATTAATGCATTGTATCCCACTACTGAGTATCTCACTTCTGACACTAATAACAAAAAGGGTTCAACATACAACTAGAAATTAATAACTACAAACTAAAACACCTAACCATTATCCGCTTAGAACAAATCGACCACCCATCTAACTAAACAACCAGGGGTCGATTTCACAAGGCACCAAGATTCATCTTAAGATGATTTGCCATGAAGTATTACCATAGTGATTTGTATTGTGACATCACACTTTGCTCAGCAATTAAGGTGGATTTGAACTTAAAATCCTCCTTAATGATTAATTTAAAGAATAAAACAATTTTAAAGACATTTATATGCAGTTCCGAAATTGAATCATTCTTGATAATATAATATATTATTTTAAAAAACATTGAAAAAAAAACCAATGAGTATCCCACTTCTGACACCAATAAAATTAGTTTAACACACAGCTGGTTAATGAATGACTACAATCTACAGTGCTTTACCAATGTCTTCTTAGAAAAAAAAATCGATAAAACCATCAAACTATACAACCGTAACAGACAATCCTCCTTGAAGAATTTTAAAGATATTTATATAATCAGTCTCGAAATTTAACAATTCTTGGTATTGTAATAAAAACGAAATTGAATAAAAAAGTAAGGAGTATCCCACTTCTGACACAGAGAAAATCTGTTTAACACGCAAATTTCGAGATTTTCCTTCCTCTCAAAAAAAAATCACGAGGTGAAAGTTGGTCTTTTCCATTTGACAGAAAAAGCCGAGTAGAACAGAAAAGCAAGATTTATAAAGAGAAAGGCATGCATTAATGCATTGTATCCCACTACTGAGTATCTCACTTCTGACACTAATAACAAAAAGGGTTCAACATACAACTAGAAATGAATAACTACAAACTAAAACACCTAACCATTATCCGCTTAGAACAAATCGACCACCCATCTAACTAAACAACCGGGGGTCGATTTCACAAGGCACCAAGATTCATCTTAAGATGATTTGCCATGAAGTATTACCATAGTGATTTGTATTGTGACATCACACTTTGCTCAGCAATTAAGGTGGATTTGAACTTAAAATCCTCCTTAATGATTAATTTAAAGAATAAAACAATTTTAAAGACATTTATATGCAGTTCCGAAATTGAATCATTCTTGATTCTAAAAAAACATTGAAAAAAAACATTGAGTATCCCACTTCTGACACCAATAAAATTAGTTTAACACACAGCTGGTTAATGAATGACTACAATCTACAGTGCTTTACCAATGTCTTCTTAGAAAAAAAATCGATAAAACCATCAAACTATACAACCGTAACAGACAATCCTCCTTGAAGAATGTTTAAATGAATAAAACCAATTTGAAGATATTTATATAATCAGTCTCGAAATTTAACAATTCTTGGTATTGTAATAAAAACGAAATTGAATAAAAAAGTAAGGAGTATCCCACTTCTGACACAGAGAAAATCTGTTTAACACGCAACTATAGTTAATGAATTACTACAAACTACCATCCCTAACCCCTATCCGCTTCGAACGAGTCGATAATCAAACTAACTGTACAACCGAACAGTAGGTTCTTCCAAATAAACAGTTAAATAAATAAAACAAAATTAAAGATAATAGTATTGTCAGTGCCCGGTTGGAGGAACAAAACTGTGCCCCGTAAAAGATCACCAAAGACAAATTTGCCAACAATTTCCTTTAAACTGTGTGTATAAATGCTGAATCTGTTGTTGTCGTTGCTGTTGTTTTATTTGTATTATTTTATTTTTTGCATGCTGGGAATGGAAAAACATGCGATGTGAGTAATTCTAGCAACAACAAAAAAGCATTCATGCCCTACTTTTTCGGTAAATGGCAAAGTTTTACATTTGATTGATTGTGGCCTTCATCTGGGGCACAAAGCTGCCTTTTGTGCCCATACAGGAAAATGCAAAAGAACAGCTATTCGACCTTCTGGGCACACGGCCAATATTTTTTTCGAAAACAATGGATGTACCTGGTAAGTCTGCTGCCCCCTATGGCGTTTCCGAAGTCTTCCATTTTCACATTCCACGAGATCAGAAAACAAGTGTCATGGGAAATTCTCACACTCAACACAACAATTTACTGAGGTCTTCACGCTCGTGCAATGTTGCGTGCATGCGGAACGACAACACTCAGTACAAAATCTAGTTGTTCTCCGTTTACACATGAAACAAGTTCCGTGCCTGGAGATTTTCTTCTCGGTCTCCGTACGGATTTTGCAAGTCACCTCGTAGCCAAGATAGTCCAAGGCCTTTTTTGTTGGACGTTTCATCCAGCGGCTTTTCGCGTGCTTCTTTATCTGGGGCTCTACAAGTCCCGTTATCAATTCCTTCAAGAAAGTGTTTCGATGGCAGCTATCGCCACTCGACTCAGGGTTCACCTGGCGCCACAAGACGTAAGCATTGACAGCAGCGATGTTCAGCATGTTGAAAAACACAACTTGAGTCCAGCGCCTCGTTATCCGTGCACAGTTATACAGGCTACACATTTGATCTACTGTATCCACGCCGGATTTGGTGCTATTGTAATAGTGGATAATTTCTGGTTTACTCGTCTCTAAGATGACGGCCTTGTTGTGGTGCATTGTGGAGAGTAGAGTAACGTTTCTGTTCTTCTTTGGGACGTATGAAACCAAGGTCGTCATTCCGTTAAAGAGAAATTTTGAGCTCTTCACTTTTCTTCCTTTCACATTTTCCTTTCTCATTATTACTGGTATTTCACGTCGGTGTGCCCTGACAGTACCAACCAAAGATAGCTTTTTGGTCTTTAAGTAATCAGCCAAAGTCTTACTAATAAAAAAGTTGTCAGCCGTCACATTACGGCCACTCCCGTACAGGGGCTCAACAAGGTCCGTCACTACCCTACACCCAGTGTTCATTTTAGGGTTAGCATCCTGCTTACCGAGGTATGGTTTCATGTTGTAAACATAGTTGGTTTCGCTGTCTGCACAGACCCAGAACTTGATGCCATACTTAGTCGGTTTTCTTGGCATGTACTGTCTGAAGGAGCATCTGCCCCGGAAAGACACCAATTGCTCATCGACAGTGACGCACTCTCCTGGCTTGAAATGTTCACGGCAGGCTTTAGTAAACATCTCAAACACCTCCCTAATCGGAGCAAACTTGTCTTGAGCCTTGCGTTTGGACCTGGTTGATCGGTCATCGAAACACAACACTCCAATTAGAGCCTGAAAACGCACTCCGCTCATAGTGGCTTGACAAGTTGGTCTTGAAAACATCCCCGGACTCCAGAACGAACGCGCATTTTCATGACCAGATTTTGTTAGCCCTAAATAGAGAAGTAGGCCAAGAAATGCTCGCAACTCCATCATGGTGATATCTACCCACTGTTGGCCGTCCTTTGAAAGTCCACGGACATTTGAATGCTTAAGGATCTCCTGCAACATGGGGTCGGTCATAAACAATTCGAACAAACTCAACTGAGTCGAAGCACCACCCAAGTTCTTAGGACCGGATTTTTCTCTAAGAATATTAGCTGATGGAGTCTTTCCAATGCGCGGGGGTTCGTTTCTCCAAACTGTGCCATCTTTGGCCACAACTTTTACTTTTTTACGAGTTGCTGGATCGGTAGATGTGGGTGTTAATTGGGTTGCAATTGTAACCTTGTATGGTTTTTTGTGTCTTTTGTTTTTTGGAGCGTATGCCCAGCGTTTAGAGGCAGAGGGCTCGTCATAATCTTCGGGGCTTTCGTTTTCACTACTTCCTTCCGGGGCAGCGGGAGCAGATTGAGCTACTGACTGAACAGGTGTAGCTATTGTGTCGGTCAAAGTTGAAGGCTTAGCCAGATCAGTAAAACCTTGGATACCACTTTCGGCTGCTGGCTGGGCAGGGATGTTTGATGGTTGGGATGAAGTTGAAACAGATTCTGTTTTTTGTTCCCCTTCCGAAGTAGTGTATGCTGGTCGTTTGGGGGCAGAAGGACCATCGTCATCCTCTGGGGTTCCGCTTTCACTGCCCGGAAGGGCAGAGGAAGGAGAGGGAGTTACTGTGACATGTGTTGCTGTTGGGTCGGTCAAAGTTGACGGCTTGGTCTGGGCGGTAGGACTTTGGGTACCAGTATTAGTTGCTTGCTTTGCAGGGATGGCTGACTTTTTGAATGAATTTGAAACCTTGTATCGTTTTCGTGTATTCTTTCTTAGAGAGTATGCGCAGCGATTTGGGGTAGGGGACGTAACATCATCCTCGTGGGTTTCGTTTTTACTACTGCCCTCCAGGGCAGTGGAAGGAGAGTGAGCTACTGGCTGGGCAGGTGTGGCTATTGTTTCGGTCAAAGTTGAAGGCTTGGCAAGGGCAGTAGGACTTTGGGTACCAGTATCGGTTGCAGGCTGAGCAGGGATGGGTAATGGATGGGATGAAGGTGGTCCATCATCAGCCTCAGGGCTTTTGTTTGTACTTCTGCCCTCCAGGGCAAAGTAAAGAGACTGAGCTACTGGCTGGGCAGGTATGTCTGTTGTTTCGGTCAAAGGTGACGGCTTAACTGGAGCAGTAGGACTTTGGGTATCAGTATCAGTTGCTGGCTGTGCAGGGATGGGTAACGGATGGTATGAAGTTTGTTCCTCTTCTGAAGTGTTGTAAGCCAGTCGTTTTGGGGCAGGTGGTCCATCATCAGCGTCTGGGCTTTCGTTTTCACTACTGCCCTCAAGGACAGTGGAAGCTGGCTTGACAGGTGTTGCTGTTGTATCGGTTAAAGTTAAAGGCTTGGCCAGGGCAGTAGGACTTTGGGTACCAGTATCGGTTGCTGGCTGTGATGGGATGGCTGATGGTTGGGAAGAAGTTGAAATCGAGTTTGGTTTGTGTTCACCTTCTGGAGTTATGTAAGCCGGTCGTATAGAGGCAGGTGGTCCATCATTAGCCTCGGGGCTTTTGTTTGTACTACTGCCCTCCAGGGCAGAGGAAAGAGACAGAGCTACAGGCTGGACAGGTGTGAATGTTGTGTCGGTCAAAGTTGAAGGCTTAACTGGGGCAGTAGGAGCTTGGGTATCAGTATCAGTTGCTGGCTGAGCAGGGATGGGTAGTGGTTCGGATGAGGTTGAAACAAAAGCTGGTTTTTGCTCACCTTCTTGTGTGATATAAGCCGGTCGTTTTGGGACAGAAGGGTGGTCATCAACAGCATCAGGGCTTTCGTTTTCACTACTGCCCTCCACGACAGTGGAAGGAGAGTGAGTAACTGGCTGGACAAGTGTTGCTGTTGTATCGGTCAAAGTTGAAGGCTTGGCCAGGGCAGTACGACTTTGGGTACCAGTATCGGTTGCTGGCTGTGTAGGGATGGGTAATGGATGGGATGAAGTTGAAATCAAGTCTGGTCTTTGTTCCTCATCTGAAGTTACGTATGCCGGTCGTTTTGGGGCAGGTGGTCCATCATCAGTCTCAGGGCTTTTGTTTAAACTACTGCCCTCCAGGGCAGAGGAAAGAGACAGAGCTACAGGCTGGACAGGTGTGAATGTTGTGTCGGTCAAAGTTGAAGGCTTAACTGGGGCAGTAGGACTTTGGGTGTCAGTATCAGTTGCTGGCTGAGCAGGGATGGGTAGTGGTTCGGATGAGGTTGAAACAAAGTCTGGTTTTTGCTCACCTTCTTGTGTGATATAGGCCGGTCGTTTTGGGACAGAAGGGTGGTCATCAACAGCATCAGGGCATTCGTTTTCACTACTGCCCTCCAGGACAGTGGAAGGAGAGTGAGTAACTGGCTGGACAGGTGTTGCTGTTGTATCGGTCAAAGTTGAAGGCTTGGCCAGGACAGTAGGTCTTTGGGTACCAGTATCGGTTGCTGGCTGAAAAGGGATGGGTGATGGTCGGCAAGAAGTTGAAATCGAGTTTGGTTTGTGTTCACCTTCTGGAGCTATGTAAGCCGGTCGTATAGAGGCAGGTGGTCCATCATTAGCCTCGGGGCTTTTGTTTGTACTACTGCCCTCCAGGGCAGAGGAAAGAGACAGAGCTACAGGCTGGACAGGTGTGAATGTTGTGTCGGTCAAAGTTGAAGGCTTAACTGGGGCAGTAGGACTTTGGGTGTCAGTATCAGTTGCTGGCTGAGCAGGGACGGGTAGTGGTTCGGATGAAGTTGAAACAAAGTCTGGTTTTTGCTCACCTTCTTGTGTGATATAAGCCGGTCGTTTTGGGACAGAAGGGTGGTCATCAACAGCATCAGGGCTTTCGTTTTCACTACTGCCCTCCACGACAGTGGAAGGAGAGTGAGTAACTGGCTGGACAGGTGTTGCTGTTGTATCGGTCAAAGTTGAAGGCTTGGCCAGGGCAGTAGGACTTTGGGTACCAGTATCGGTTGCTGGCTGAGCAGGGATGAATGATGGTTGGGATGAAATTGAAACCAAGTCTAGTTTTTGTTCCTCTTCTGGAGTGATGTTAGCCGGTCGTATTGAGGCAGGAGGCCAATCATCATCAGATTCATCATCACTGCTGTCGTTTTCACTATCGAAACTCATGATGAAGTCACTAGCAACACCATCAGTATCGCTTACCCACGAAGCATTGTCATCGGATGAGTCATCGTTGGAAGAGGAAACATTTGAAACGTCACTCGCATCACCCTCCAAGTTTTCACCGTCAATAACACCATTGGGAACGGCATCGGTGATTGATCTTCTGGATGAAGCCATGGTAAGTAGCAGAATGACGAAGCATTTGAAGTATTGTACGCCTTCCAAGTTCTAGTCTCATATCGCTCAAAACATTAATCACACAGCGCAAACACTTTTCACCAATTTACTTCTAAGAGATACAAAATGCAGCATTCAATGGGGCCTGCGTTCTGCGTAGGCCTTTAATACTCTCATGTGGTTAAGGCTGTACGGGCTTTTGTGCGCATTGAAAACCACACGACCATGAACTCCCCCCCCCCCCCCCCCAGCTAATCTTGAAGTGATTGGACGATTACGAGTCAGGGAGACTGCGGTAAATGTACATGCACACGTAGACGTGTACAAACTGATCACAATACCAACGGGCAGCTAAAGCGTTCTTGTCGTAAAGGTGGAGTACTACGGCACGCCAAAGCGGAATTTATTCAACCCTGCACGGAAACTGCGGCAACATAAAAAAAATACCGCAACATTAAACAAAACAACAATTGTAACAACATGTTCAACAAATTTACAAGTTTTTGTCAACAGCAATATTATTGTCGAACATTTGCAAAAACTTGTCAACATTTTTTAAAACATGCATCAACATGCGGAATTCATTCAACCCTGGACGGCAGCTGCAACAACATTTCAAAATATACACCGCAACATTTAAAACAAACATTCAGCTTTATAAGTTGTTTCAATAGTAACATTAACCGTTCAACATAACAAACAAAAATGAGGCAATTAGTTCTTTCAAGAACATGTGCCAACGCGGGAAAAACATGTGTCAACATTGAAAACAAAATATACGCAACCCCGGGGGAAAAATATTTGTCAACATTTAAAAATATATATTTGTTCTGATTAAAAAGTACGTGTCAACATTGCCGAAAACCACCTACTACTTGTTGACAAATATATGTGCCAACCCAATTGCTACAAAATTCACCTAAAAATACGTGTTAACATTTCGTCCGAAAATATGCGTCAACCCTACCCGATGAAAAATATATGCCAACATTCACGTGACCGCCGCGACGGAGTACATGCGCGATGTATGCTGCGCTGCACCCGGCAGTCAACGTGCGTTCACGTTTTCCACGGTGAGAATCAGCGAATAGGCTGGCACCTATGGTGCAGGTCATGAGACTGTACATGATAAGGGAAGTGTGTACTAGGCACCATGCAACCATCCACGTGTACGAGTTCGAGTGCGATCATCTGTCACTGTCACTGTCAGTGTCAGGGATCTGTCAGTATTGGCGAAAGAGACTCACTGATCCAGTCAGTATAACTCTAATAATAATAGAGATCAGTGCAGAGACTCAATTCCGGTTGTCTCTGCGCAAACGCAATCGTACAAGCAGCTGTAGTCTGGATATCTGAATACAGTCGACGAAACGAAGATTTTGAGTGGACGTCGTAAGGGAATTTTTGGAACCAGACTAAAGCTGCTGCAACCTCAATCCGCGCCGAGGTAATCGAACTCGTTGGTCCGTAAATCTTGATATAGGCCCTCTATCTTTTTTACAATTGTTGCCATGAATGTTGAAATGTACTTTCAAGGGATTGTTGACATATATTTTCCAAAATGTTGGCATATATTGTTCACATGGTTGACACATTTTGTTGCAACAATGTTGACAATTTTTTTTTGAAATGTTGACATGTATTTTTACAAAATGTTGATATATATTTTATGCGGGTTGAAGCATATTTTGTAACAATGTTGACCCATGTTTATCATCACGTTGACACAATTTAAACTTGTTGCCACTAATTTTGTTAAATGTTGAACAGTGTAAATACTACTGTTGACATACATTGCAAAGTAGTTGAGGTTGTTGTTATGTTGTGATATATATGTTTCTATGTTGCCGCAGTTTCCGTGCAGGGTTCAATAAATTCCGCTTTTGGCGTGCCATAGAGTGCTGACCTGGGAATAAACTCTGTGTAAGTGCTAGGTTTTTTTTGGTGTGTGTAGCCCGTTTTACATTCCTCATGGCAGTAGAATTGCTAGCGTTTACTCTTTGTGTATTTTTTTTTATATTATTTACTTTTAAGTTCTCACTCAATTAAAGCAACGGGATGGCTTTTGTTAATCTTCGAGCTGTACACGTACCCTCGGAACTAACAATAATGGCCACCCTTCCTCCATGATTTTATGCTTTGAACCATAAGTTAACTCTGACATTAATTGGTTGCGAAGCAGTCATGGATTGAAAATTAGGATCCAGATCTAAGGAGGTCAATAAAATGATGGCATGTCCACCTTTTGACAACCCCTAGAGTCATAGATTCCAAGGAGCTCTTGGGAACAGTATTCTGAGCGCTAGAGAAGTAGATCAAAGAATATGGCTGATTTAATTCGGACCAAAATATGATTTTTTTTTACAAGGAAGAAATAACATGAAGGTCTGAACTCAGTTAAAAGTCCAAAATGTCTCATCCCTGTTTATTGAATTCTGATTTATAAGCCCTCCTATGGGCTTTGATAGTACGAATTGGTTAAAGTGCTTTGATCAATCTACCTCCCGTAGAAAGTTCAAACCAAGTTGTAAAATTTAAAGAAAGTTCTTGTTCGGAAACCGCCCCTGTTTTTTTTCTGCGGGCCTTTGCACCTGTAAACCCACATATAATAGGTCTGTTGACACCCCCCGATTGAACCAGAGCCCAAGTCCTCGACAAGTCCTAATAAATACGGTCGTGACCTAGGGTTACGAACGGTCAAAAACCTAGACTACTATGAATCACCAAAAATACGAGGTGGGGGGGGGGGTCACATAGTATTATTTTCCCGACCGTCAATTCCCATTATTTATAAGGTCGTGAACCTGGGGTCACAAATGGTCATTGAGCTAACACTTGCTTTTCTTTTTTACTTCCGATGTCAATGTATCTAAAAAATACAGAAATTGTTGTGTTCCTCGTTTTTATACGAAGAACCTTTTTGGTTGTTTTTTGTAGTTATATACAAATCCCACACACTTGTGTTATGTTTATGATTCATAGGAATTGCGATAAACAAAATCAACACTGTGAATATGCAATTCAGCACTGTCAATATGCAAATATACACTGTGACATCACTGTTAACGAGACAAAAGTATTATAGAAATAGTTTTTCCAATGTCGTGAGGTAAACCCTGGAATTATGACAAAGTCCCGACGATGTCGATAAAACTGATACAAATCAAACTTGCTATTTTTAAAGCAAACAAGAACAAATTAATATCGAACTCAGCATAAACAAATATAAATAAATACATATAAATAACACAATTCAGTCCAACATTTTATCAAATTTCGTCACTTTGGTTTAATTCATTTGTAAATGAGATAATCCCTTCACAATATTTTTGATTAGAAAAAGGGGGAATAATAATTAACTTTCATTTAAAATTGACTCAAATCGACATGCCATCAAATTACAATGACCGCATGCCTTAACTGAATGTGTAGATAAGATGCTTAAACTTAACATAAAGGAAAGCTTTTCTTGTTGCGCACTATTTGCACGTTGCTTGATTTCATAGTTCCTTTTACAGCATGCAGTCAACGATGGTATTTGTCACAGACCAGTATCTGCACTTTCTGTGACCCAACAAAAAATAACGAACCTGTGAGAATTTTAGCTGAATCAGTCGTCAGAGTCACGTGAACAGTGTGGAGAAAAAAATCATTGCCGATGTTTTCAATGTTTCAAACACCAGCTTTTAGACTCGCGAGACCAAAGCTGATTGATTAATTATTTCTCAGAACATGTAAGCCATTTCACACATTATAACTGCACTGTTTGGTTTGGGAAAATCTGTCTATACACACCCAAACCAAACAATACCCTCCTATGGTGTTCGCCTTATCCCCCAAAAGGCTAATAGCAATTTAAGCGAAAATATTTCAAGAGCAGTTTTTCAACATGAACATTCTGCTGCATACCATGAAATCCATGTGCAAACCTGCGAACACTTCCGTTCAATCTTACCAATGCTAGGAATAAGTCAGGGGAACCAATTAAATCAAATTAAAATAATTTCCCCCAAACCAAAATTAAAAACCAACAAAATATCAATAATAAAATAAATAAATAAACAACACCTTTAATCAATCCACGCAAATTAATATTAAAGAAAATCAAGCAATTGCAGACACTGTGCAGGAACAGCAGTACTGTGATCCGAAGTATTTTTTACATAACAACAACCGATATATACAGACACAGTTAGACTGATATTGTCCACAGACCTTCGTGAAGATCCGAACATCAACCTGATCTGAACAAAGACTCATTCCAACTGATTCCTGAGACAAAGCCGGCCGGTAAAGATGTCAGGTTCTACTGGCCACCCTTTCCCAACTCTTCATGCACCAAGAAATCAGGGTGTCGGTTAAGATCATAACGAGTGGGAGAGGGGAAGTGGGACTAGGGAAGGTGGGGGGGGGGGGGGTGAGAAGAAGGGGGCGGTGGGATACAGCATCTTGCCCAGCCGGCCAACAGAGCATGAAGCAAGCGTAAACGTTTAGCACAAAATAGTACACCCCCTCCCTCGTTCACCAAACACTCTTTAAAAAAAAACCCCAATAATAATACAAAAAAATATTACTCGGCTGGGATTCGGACCCACAACCCTCACCGAGCAGATACATGTACCTTAATTGCTAGAACACTGATCGTGGCTAGTCACGAGAGGCCAGTTTAGTTCCTGAAACGAATTTGGTTTCATCTTGTTTGCACAAACCAATAAAGTCGTCTGCAGTTTGACACCTATAAGAATTCCTTTTGAGCCCAAACTTTGGTTCAGACTAGAGATGTCATAAAAAAAAAATTAAAAAAGGAATCTCACTTACGAAAAGTTACCTATTTACAACAATAAGTCATAGCTTAATCTTTTAAATATGATGATTGTTCCCTCCTCCAATATTTAAAAGCATACACATTACAGGTTTCAGGCATCGTTGTTACGTTTTGACAACAAGTTGAGGGAAATGTCCCTAAGGCACTATGTAAGCTTTTAAGTAGGCGTCACATAACCTCACTTTCAATTGCATTGTTTATTCCAGCCAAAAATGTTTGAAAATACCTTCATTTTATTTGACCCATATTTATTTAGAATATCAAAGCATGGTACCACACCCTAAAACCCACAGAACTTTGCAGTAAATCAAATCAATCAACCTGTGTAATTGGTCCAAAATAATTTAAATGAGAATTGGTGGGGGGGGGGGGATAACAACATTTTATATTAAAAAACTTATTTTGAAAAAAATACTTTTTTTTTTTTCGTTTTCGAAATATTTTAACTTGCACAAAGGAATCAAACCAAAGGCATATTGTTAAATTGCATTTGCCAAAAGCATTACAATTTGTATCTTTACTGATGACATGAAAAATACGATGCTGTATTTTTTTCCATAAACAAATATTGACATGTAACTGAAAGAAAGATCAGCCATCTTCTCCAGCCAAAGGCTTGTCAACTGTTGTCCCACGGTGGAAAACTAAATTGAGTGGTGGAGCGGCAGCACGCAAGTTTTTAGGCCGGTGGCTGAATGAGAACACCAGGGTGACCCACTACGAACCACCCACCCACCGCCGATAGAGACCCCAAGCGGCAGAGGGTAATGTCATCAACGCGGGCTAATTCTGACAGGAGTAAACTATTTAGGGCAACAGTTCGTTTTTGTTAGACACATGTTAAATTATGTATAAGTTAACCATGATTTTGACAATAGATTAATTGGGAGGGCACTATTCCGAATTGCTGTCAGGCACAAAATCATGCTTAGCAACCACAACCAATGTACACTCCATTGTATTTTGGCTGGTACTCTGTTTCTGCCAAGCATGTCTTTCCAGTTCTAAGCAGGTCGACTTAACAGCTTTAAGAAATTGACAGAAAAAAACTATTTAGGGCAGCATTTCAATTTTGTTAGACACACGTTTAACTTTTTACAAGTTACCATGATTTCGATGATAGACTGTGAGGCAATCATTGTTGCTGACATAATGATCAATGAATGATAAATCTTTAGCAATTCTGACAAAGACTCACCTAAATTTTTAGTTACCCATAGTTTGTGGACCATTGTGTTGTAATACTTCTTGTCGTACAGTTGCTTTTGTTGCAACAATTGTATGTGGACATATTCAGCAGCGGCGCCAGACTCGTTAATCTGGGGCTTGGGGGTAAATTTAAAGGGCCAAACATTTTGGCTTACCACAATGACAGATTTACACCAGCGTTATTCTTGAGATGCAGGTAACTCGAACATAATTTCGACTATCTGGGAAATACTGAGGTGGCAGTTGTGATTGGGGGGGGGGGTGGCAAAGAAAGTAACTGCCCCTGCGCCGCTGGTATATTTTATGGTACAACTTTGAGTTTAAATATTTGATTGCATTGAATTAGTATTGGATTATATTATACAAATCATTTATGATGCATCAAGAAACTGTCATCAAATCTGCAAAGCAGTAAATTGTTTAGACAGAAAAAGCAATATTTTAGAATCATGAGACACCTTGTTAGGTGATGCCGCACAAACTTCTGCCAGCTGTGCATGAAACTCTCAGGCAAACCCTTCCTCTTTGCGATAAGTGTAACTGGGCTCTTTTACGTACGTTACACAACACACGGGACCTACGGCTTTTCGCCCAATCCGGAGAACCTAGCAAAGTGTCTTGGTTAAGAACACAAGTGTCAAGACAGAAACACCAGAGCTAGAGTTTGGTGCAAAAGACCGCTCGGCCACAACACGCCAATCACAATGATTGCATCCTTCCTACTTAGTCCAATGCCCAATTTCATAAAGCTCTTCAAAAAATTGTGCTCAGAAAAATTGTCTGCTAAGCTAAAGTTTGCAGAGCACCAGTCACAAACATACAATATGTTTGTTCTTTACCTGGTAACCCATTTCTGCTGAGCAGGTTTGCAAATGTGCTTAGCAAATTTGCTGGCGATATGAAACTGGGCCCAAGGCACTTTTTGACAGTTTTGGTTCCTCTCTATGAACTATAACTACTATATTAAATCTAAATACAATTTTCATTAAGAATCAAGCCGTGTACCAAAACTGTTGCTACAGGCTGCCCAAGCCAAAGGGTGAACAAGCCACAGTAACAGCTGCTAAGTCAGAAACGGCTTCAAGTACACACAATTTTGCAAAACAAGTTTTGGCTGTACATGTACAGGAACCCTTATCAAACATCCAAAACACACCATTCACTCACACTAAACACAACGGGAGGGCGCTATTCAAAGTTGCTGTCAGGCACAAAATAATGCTTAGCAATTTGTTTCTGCTACGCGAAAAAAACCCAGCAGGGAACCAGCCACAACCAATGTACACTTCATTGTATTTTGGCTGGTAACCTGTTTCTGCCAAGCATGTCTTTCCAGTTCTAAGTAGGTAGACTCATTTGCTTCATGCGTAAAATTCTTCTCACGATTGCACCCGAATGACGACGGTACAGCACCTACACCTCTCCAAGCCTCGTCATAGAGTTGTATTCCTCCATGCTTAAACTTACACCCCTATCATGTTCATCAGTGTAACAGTGTATTAACATTGAAACCATTGTAAGCCAGTCCTACTTCCCACAATCTGGCTTCAATGATGACACCCAAAACCCATACTGGAAAATCCACTAAGCAGGATTGTCTGTAAGGGTTATCACATTGAACAAAACAAAATAAC
Source organism: Pisaster brevispinus (assembly GCA_023634235.1). Classification (NCBI taxonomy): domain Eukaryota; kingdom Metazoa; phylum Echinodermata; class Asteroidea; order Forcipulatida; family Asteriidae; genus Pisaster; species Pisaster brevispinus. The sequence continues at coordinate 10,771,205 of JAMKCF010000014.1, read as the reverse complement.
AGGCTACTCTTTATACAACTACTGTTTGACCATTTACTATGATCCACTGTGGCTTTGAAGGATAAATAAATTATGCCAGCCTGCAATATGATATCATGTGGTGGATGCACACATAGTACACAGTCAACCCTCCTACTGTCTAACCAATCACTATCATCCACTGTGGTTTTGAATGCATTTTTATATCATGTGTTGAATGCACTACACAGTAGTCAACCCTCTCACTGTGTGACCATTCAATATCATCTACTATGATTTTGAATGATAAACAAACTTTGCCAGCCTGCAATAAGATATTATGTGGCGAATGCATCTACATGGTACACAATCAACCCTCCTACTGTCTAACCATTCAATATCATCCACTGTGGTTTTGAACGATAAATAAACTATGCCAGCCTGTCATACATCACCATCAAACTTGTGGCATTACAAGACAGTGCAGATGAATGGTTTTGACTCACTAAAAAATCTTACCAAGTGCAGGAAGACTAAAGGAAAATTTTTATCTTGGGCTAAACACCAGAATTGAATACATTCAGATCCCTGAATACAAAATACAGAGAGTGGGCAAAATGTAAATTTTTAAAAATAATAATACAAAAATTCCCCGAAAGCACCTTCAATATTAGACATCCAGTTTTGACGAGACCTCCTTCATTCTTTCTGCATGCTCAAGCTCAGCTCGGAAGTAGTCTATCGTCTTCTGTAGTCCTTCATCCAATGGCACCTAAAAAAGTCATCAGTATTGAGTGTTCAATGATAATGTATTTAAACTGCGCCAGCAAGCAATATGATATCTTTTGGTGAATGTATCAAGACAGTACACAGTTAACCCTCCTACTGTTTGATCATTCAATATCATCCTCTGTGGCTTTGAATGAAAGATGAAGTATGCCTGTCTGTAATATGATATCATGTGGTAAATGCATCTACACAGTACACAGTACACGCATGTACACAGCTAGTTCTGCGTACAATTGTGCCACCCTACACAACCTATAATTTGGGTAGTTTCGAATTTAATATATGTTAATTTTGCATCGGGGATAAAGAATATTAATTTTGGTTTTACCCTTACTTAATTTTGGTTTTACCCGCTGCTAAATCATAGGATTCGAACTGCCTCTAGCTACCGGGCAATCTCGGTGGTCTAGTTGGTAAGACACTGCTCTAGATGCAAAGGTCGTGGGTTCGAATCCCACCCGAGTAATATGCCTGTGATTTTTTTCACAGAACTCGGGGAAAGTACTGAGTATACAGTGCTAACACACATCGGTGTAAGGGTAAAACCAAAATTAATATAGTTTCGATTGTTGATCAACGCACAAGATCAACTCAAAGGGAATCCTTTCTCAAAATAGCTTATAAGATCTACAGCTGCACAGCTTCTCACCAATTAAGTCATAAACTTTTGGAGTTTACCAATCTACGACCCTACTATTATGATTGATGCTTGATTGACACTTACCACTGGTTCCCAGCCTAGTACTCTTTTAGCTTTGCTAATATCTGGTTTCCTTCGCTGTGGATCATCCTCGGCAGCGGCAACATTTTTTATACTACTGTCACCACCTGAAGGAAAGTGAATCAGAACAAAATGAAGTCATTAAACAAAAGGGACACCCTGGAGTCAAATCCTTTGTATACATTTTGACTCACAAAATGGCAGACAGGTAAAAGGCACGGGAGTCAGTACTAGTTTATGAGATTTGGTTTGAAATTACTAGCGCACTTACCAATTTTGGTTTTGATAATCTCTGCAAATTCCATGATGGTGTGTTCCTCTGGGTTTCCCTGCATTCACAAAGAGCAACAAAGTCAATAAAACAAGATGTATCAACAGGCAAGAGTAACTCACAAGATAGCAGGAAGACAGCTGCAACTTGCTGGGGGGACTGTCTGCAACACCCAGAGTTGCCCCCAGCCAATTCATCTAAGAACCAACCCATGGGAGGAGAAATTGGGGTCATTCTAAAACCACAATCAAGACCCTGATTGAAGACAGTGTGGCACCAAGACTGCCGATGAACTTGAAACACTTTTGATGGAACGGGAGATGTGTCAAATCCGTCATCATGCACAACACAAGCACAAGTTGTAGTGGATCAATGACGAGGATGATAAATAAGTAATGTACTTTTTAGAAAAGGGCTACGTACCAAATTGACGGGAGAAGATTCGTCGGAGTTCATCAATTTGATGAGACCACTCACAAGATCACTGTAAACAAAAAGTGAAGTGAGCTTGGGTTATAATAACAATAAGTTAACGCACGGGGGGATTTGGCTCTCCAAGTAGTGCAACCAAGATTGATCCTGTCATGACATCAGGGAAATCAGGTCAATCTACATGATTTTATACCCCACATAGATTCACAGACTCTCCACATCTCCACAAATAGAAAATCTACAGGTTTGGTCATATTAAACAAGGGCTTTGTCTTTTTCTGCAGGCAGTGACAGAGTTGCCTCCTACAAGAAAATCCTTGGGTGAAGGGAGATCAGTAACAGAAAAAACCTGAAAAGAAAAAATCTCAGGACAGCAGGCTATTTTGAATATAAGACCTAATTATGAAGTGCTTCCTAAAGTGATACCAGATGACACAACCTAAACTGCAATCAAATCATGCCAGAAAATACCAGGCGAAAGCCCCTCCTCTGAACTTTAAGTGAACTGTGTTCTTCAACATGCATTACACAACACATGACCATGCCTGATACTTCATTTTTGAAAGGGCAAGGGCCCCGGGGCATTTTCTCCTTGGTTTAGGGCACCTCTATGAGGAAATCGTAAATTTCTATTGGATTATTTCAAGGAGAACGACAGCAATGAGGCAGTGCCCCCATAAGTGCATAGAGTACCAGGCCTGCACAACCTTCAGATATACGTCTCAACCTGTAGGTTGAAGAAACTACGGTTGAATGCCAAGAAATGGACTCAGACTCTGACGCCACCAAAGGTTGTGCCTGGTGCGAACCTTGGACACTGTGAAGTTCCTACCTGACGTATTGGAATGACCGTGACTGCTTCCCCGAGCCGTATACGGTGATGGGCTCATTCTGCAGGCTCTGCAGAATGAAGTTACTGACCACCCGGCCGTCGTTCATGTGCATGCGCGGCCCGAAGGTGTTGAAGATTCTGGCGACGCGTACTTCCACTTTGTCCTGAAGAGTTCCATAAAAACAAACAACGGTTACATCATTTTGTCTTGAAAATGTTGCAAATGAGGAGAGCAAGTTGTTGTTTTTTTCCCCCTCAACTCCTGAACAATTGCACTCTAGCCATCATCAAGTTGAGCACATGGGCAAGAAACTACATGTAAACAACGACACCCACCTGTTTGGCGTAGGCATAACACATAGTCTCTGCTACTCTTTTCCCCTCGTCATAGCATGCTCTTGGTCCAATTGGGTTCACATGGCCCCAGTACTCTTCATTCTGTGGGTGCTCTTCAGGATCTACAAAGGTTAAAATGGGTACCTATTGGGTAAACTCAGGGCAAGCGAGGTTACAATCATGGATGTTCTTCAGGATCTATAAAGGTTAAAATGGGTACCTATTGGGTAAACTCAGGGCAAGTGAGGTTACATTCATGGGTGCCCTTTAGGATCTACAAAGGGTAAAACGGGGTATCTATCGGGTTAACTCAGAGTTTTGTCTAAACATTCTGAATCCAGAATAGGCACTTACCTCCGTAGACCTCCGAGGTAGAAGCCTGTAGGATCCTGGCTCTCGTTCTCTTGGCCAGACCCAACATGTTTAGCATTCCCAGGGAGCTGGTCTTGATGGTCTTGATTGGGTTGTACATGTAATGGGGAGGGGACGCCGGGCATGCTAGATGATAGATCTGATCCACTGAAATTAAAACGGACGACAGGCTTTCATGATTTGATTTCATGCAGTACATGTTCAGGGGCCAATTTCACAAAGATCTAAGATCGATCTTGTCTTAATTGTTAAGTAAATTGTAATGTCACAATATAAATCAAAATGGTGGTACTAACAACTTATTTTAAGATGAATCTTATTGCTTTGTAAAATCGAGCCCTGTTGTTTGTTTTTCTTTTGCTGCTCTATGCAAATTGTGCTTACTACATGTTGCTTCTTGAAGTCAGGGTTTGGGCCAAATTTCAAAATATTTGTCTTAGCAAAACAAAGCAGGAAACCAGTCGAAGACAATCTATTTGATATAGCATTTTGGTTGGTTACCTTATTCTGGTGATCAAAATTATTTTACACTTAGCAACTTTTTATGCCTGAGCCCTTATGCTGGGCCCAATTTCATATCAACAAAAAGCATTAGGCACAACAAGATAATGCCTACAAGAATAAGGTTACCAGCCAAAATATGTCACATGTATCATCTGTGACTGGTATCCTACTGATTTTTGCTTTATAGCAGAAAGCTGTTGAGCAATATTTTCTGCTTACTGTTTGAATCTTGCCTGGGGTACCTGTAGGCAGTTTGTGTGGAGGACTGGGAATCACTAAGCATATTTTAAGTACCTTCTATGAGGAGTGGTTCAACGACGTCGTGATTGATGAGCTCAAAGTTAGGATGTCCCACCCAGTGCTCGATGTTGCGCTTGCGCCCGGTGAAGAAATTATCCACCACGGTGACCTCGTGACCTTGCATCATCAAGCTGTCCGTCAGGTGGGACCCTACAAACCCAGCTCCCCCAGTAATCTGAAAAAAAGAATGTATTGAAAGTGTTAACTCTTGACATCATACGCTTACAAAAGTGCACGAGGGCCTGATTTCACAAAGCACCAAGAGGAAAGTTCAGGTGCTGTCAGAGAGTGGGTTCAAATCCATGTCATTGTTCTTAAATCCTTCAGCAAGACACTCAAGCATATCTTCTTTGTCCTTTGGGATGTACAAGTCAGTCTCTGAATAGTGAATTTGTATTTTCAATGTGTCAACATCAGCAGAGTTCAGATTGACTCACATCTTGACATCAGTTTCATACTCTTAATGAAACTGAGCTCCCCCTAGGCACAAAGTGTGCGTGTGCACATAAGCTAGCTGTCACCATTCATGTCAATTAATGTCAGTGTCACATGGCATCGTCAAAAGAAGGGGGCTGCCACTGGTGTGTTATTACCAATGCTTTGAATCAAGTGATTCTGGCTATGACTACAGCTGTTGGCCACAGCAAGACATTGAAGAATATGACTTTTCAGCATTTCAGCCATAGCCACTATCAAAGCCGCTAACTTAGACATGGCCTTTGATACATGTACAGCCAAGAGCCATACATCTAAGGGAAAACGATCAACTTGTATAAAAGCAATCAGTGGCTATATTTATCATTTCTGATAACATATCTACAATTTATCAAGGAGAGTTCATAAATACAGGTCACTTTGACTAATCAGAAGGTCACAGGCAGTAGTAAATTGATACAATTAAGGTAGGGTCATAGTTTAGTTTTTATCAATGTAGTGCCGATTTATAAGGAAAATCATCACGATAGATACAATAAAAGTCCCATATGAAATTTTCAGCTGAATACAGTGTCTAGTACAGTGTCTAGTCTAAAACAGCAAAAAGTCTGACACACTGAAATCACATTGCAAAACACAAACAAAACCTCTGCCGTGCTGCACTGCTGCAGGTTGTTTTATGTGTGTGATGCTGGCATATGTACCAACTGAATCTCTGGCTGTATTGAGGGCAGCATTCAAATGGACATGAAGACAATTTCAAAAAGTCTCCTACATGCACAGGCGATTGTTGGGGATTCAATTTGTTAACTTTTATTGACTTCTAAACAACAGGGCATTTCGAATGAAATAATTTCGCAGGATGCTTACTACTTTTAACATCTTTACAAAAAGTAGGCTTTTGAATAAAAAAATAATACAAACTCTTTTTTGGGGTCATACCAAAAGTTTGACCCCACCTTTAGGCTCCAAACATGCGAACACATGCCAAAAAGTCAAACACAAAGTCTGACCCACTGAAATCACATTGCAAAACGAAAAAAAAAAACCCTTCTGCAGTGCTGCACTGCTGCATCTTGTGTGTGTGACGCTGGCAGAGCAAGAATGCATACTATAAGCAACTCTGCACTCTACCCATTTTGGTGATGTTTTGAATAGAAAACAGCAAAAAACTGTCACGAAATTTTCCATATGTCAATTGACAATTGTATAGACAATTGTTATGGTGGGCGGGGCTTATGGTGGGCGAGGCTTATGGTGGGCGGGGCTTAACGGATTAGTCGAAATAATACTCACTAGAATCCTTTTCCTGCTACCTTCAGGTAGGTATCTAACTTCTGGGTATTTTTTGACAGTTCTGGAAAAGAGCGAGAGAGAGAGACCAAGTTATTTTTAAAGAGTCAATTTCAAACGATAATGAGCATGGTATACCTCATGGGATTGTTGGTACAGGTGATGGAATGACTGTCCTCTATTTATGTGTTAGTCATTATATTACATCAAGGTTTTAGCCAGGATCGGGTAAAAGGGTGTCTAAATTTGCTGGAAATTTAAAAACTGGGTGTCCAAATTGTTCACTTACAATACATTGACGTGTAAGGGACAGATAAAACAGGGTGTTCAAATTTAAAACAGGGTGTCTAAAAGACGCCCAGACACCCCTCTGGCTAACACTATGTATCACATGTGTGCACATCTGCTACATGGCCAAAGTATGCTCAGCTCCAAAGCTGCATACATTTGGGTGTAACTTAACCCAGAATCACCCACTCCATGGCTTAGAAGCATTTTGTATGACAGAGACTTTTAATTCCAAGACATTAGTCTTTGAAGAATGTATGTAAAGGCCAAGTCAAATAATTACACTCAAAGCAACTTCTATGGGCTTAAAAATGGTAACCAGTGGAGAAAGTTTGTGTGAAGTGGAATTTTACAGACAGGATTAGCGAGTTGTGGTCGAGTGATCTAACATGACAAGTTGGACTCAAGCTCCGACGGCCGAGTATACAACAAATTGATAATCAACCAGCAAGAAAGGTTGGCACTGAACTTACTGTTTTTCCAATTCCTTGATTCTGTCTTGTAAAGGTTGGACCACCTGTACAGGAAAACAGGGAGACAAAATTAAATTGAGTGCAAGGTTGTTGGAGCAATTTATCAGAAGCAATGTGCACCACTTCACAGAAATAGTGATATATTTAATAGATAAACACATCAAATGAAGCAACTAATCAACAAATAACAGATAGAGTGCAATCCTATCCCTGCCAAACAAATGTATCACTAACATGACCCCAAAAAAAAGCCAAATGGTGAAAGTTGTAGTTTGTTGCATTTAGCAGTCAACTCAACTCCCATACTCTGTTGCAGTTGTTGCACTTAGCAGGGTTCTACATGGCATTGACACATCCATATGCAACCCCAGTCCCCAGCAAATGTCAATGCTTAAAATTGCTGATTTAGCACTAGCAGGGTATTACTGAAACAAACACTGCCCAGTGCCAAAAATATTCCCTTCACATATTAGACGGGCTTTCATTTTGTGTTGTGTTTGGATGCATTTAGCAGGATTCCTAGAAAGCACCCAATAGTGGTTCTGAGGTGTTTTTATTTTTGTTGGTATTAATACATGAATACAAAAATAACAATAGGCCTATCATACTGTGCACCTGTCTCTAATTGCATTGACCAATCAATTAATACATAATCTGAAACCAGCCAATCCACACATGATGTATAGGACTGTGTTAGACTCCCAGCCCAGTGGTACACGTATGTCTGATCCCACGTAACTTAGGTATAACCAGTTGTCTAGTGCAGTTCCCAGTTGGGTTTTCAAGGGTTAAGAGTTGTTAGGGTTAACTTCTTGTTGGTTGGTAGTACACCCAAGCACTGTAAAATGCCACCTCTGTAGGAAGTCAAACCCAATGGAGGGAGTATATAGCATGCAATGTATGTACAGTATGTAATTTCTTTCTAGCTGTACATAAACAAGCACCACTACACCAGTATGACTGCATAGAATGTTCACTCCACCCACCATTGTTATGACCATTCTGTTTGCATTAAACACACACAGTAAACAGTCAAATCTCTTACACCAATACACCTGAATAATGCCTGGAAACAGCCAACATTCTATGTACAACTACACTCCCTGGCTTGTTTACATTTACTTATACAGACATCCTTAACTCACATTTTGTGTTGCAAGCAAACCTTACTATAATAGATTCAGGTGTACACGTGTGCCAAATGCTGGTTTCATTTTAAAGTCAATCATGCATAAATTAGTCTAGATGAATTGTATCCTTTATGGTTGTACAAACGGGAAATAAAGTCTGCTGGTACCAGCTTTTTCCAACATTTTGCATTTAGTCGAGTGCAGATTAAAATTCACTATAAACTAATACAAAAACTCTGTACAACACTGTACAGTGTTAGAGTTAACCATGTATTGTACACTGTGAAACACATCTTTTAAAACAGAGGAAATGGCAAGGCACAGAATTTTTTACATAGGTTTTTTTTGTTTTCTAAGGCGCTGAAATGGGACTAGGTCAACAGGTCAAACGCTAAAGCATTTTGGGCTGACTTCACACTATTGTGGTTTTTAAGATGTTGTGGCAATTTACAAGCAACCAGTTCCAAGCAATCTCGAAGAAATCACAAAGAATATTCAAATATTCCATACAACTCTCTTGGAGATATGAAGCCACCATCCGCAAAAACATTCGTGTATTTAACAGAAGTGGTTGCCTCCAGGGCCCAATTTCATAGAGCTGCTTAAGCAGAAAATATTGCTTCACAATTGTCTGCTAAGCAGAAATGAGCAGGATACCAGTCACAAATTGTACATGTGACATGGAAGCTTGGTTGGTAACCTTATTCTGGTAAGCATAATTTTGCTGTGCTTAGCTACTTTTTGTGCTTAAGCAGCTCTATGAAATTGGGCCCAGGGCCCAATTTCTTAGAGCTGCTTAAGCAGAAAATATTGCTTAACAATTGTCTGCTAAGCAGAAATGAGCAGGATACCAGTCACAAATTGTACATGTGACATGGTACATGTAGTTTGGCTGGTAACCTTATTCTGGTAAGCATAATTTGGTTGTGCTTAGCTACTTTTTTGTGCTTAAGCAGCTCTATGAAATTGGGCCCTGACCAAGTTGTCTGGGAAAAAAAAGCTTCAGGGACATGTAGGCCCTCAAGGAATTCCAACATCAACCATTCATGAAAACCAATTCCATTGAATTAGAACGTGCAGTAAACAATGTTTTTCTTCTCAAAACTCAGTCTGCGTATTCCTACCTTTGCAAGTTGTTCTTGTATGCCATCCTCGACATCTTTACTCCCTCTAAACGCAAAGAAATCATATTTAGAAAAATTCAACATGGCAAAAAAAAAAAGGATCTTGTATTCCTAGACTTTCTTCTGGATAAGTTGTTAGATGCTTGCCGTGGTGATAGCATAATGGCTGTCACATGATTATACATAATTATATAAATTTGGTTTGAACAAAGAAAAATTGACTGGAGCGGGACTTGAACCAATGACCTCCGGATTAATGTATCGGCGCTCTACCAACTGGGCTCCCCAGCCCTATGTTGGCGGTCTCCCTATTACTATTAGTCAATATCTTTGTTCAAAAGTACAAAGGAGGTTATACTTTTGCGAGAGTACTTTTCTCGTGCTACTGCCGACTCACAATACTGCTCCTCTTGCGACACTTCTGCTGTGACGACTAACAGCCCCATGGGCAGTAGTCACATGAGAGCTATTACGCTGTCACTAAGACAAATGATTAAGATTTGTCCACAAGTCTGGTATATTCGTAAAATAGTTACTATACTAACCTAACTCGGAGTTATAATTACAGGCATGATTGTTTGCCCTTGGAAAAAATCAAAACAAAATAGTAAAATGGCTGCTGGCCTGCATGACATACATGTTTATAGTAGAGGATTTGTATACACTTTTTAATGCTAATATTTCATAACCATTTTGCTGACCTTTCTGAAGGCAAAACATTTAGAAATCAGACTTAAAAAAGTGTGAAACATATCATTCTTGCTAACTGGCTAATATTATTATCATATGAGGCTCCAGGTCAAAGACCAGGACCTTCCTGTAAGTATTTCTCAACATCAACATCAACATCTTGTCATTTAGCCTTCGAGAAAGACTCTGCTAGGGTTGAAAAGCCAGGCCACTAACTATTTGTTTGCATTTATACCATAGGTCCTTTTGGTTGGTAAGCAGCTTGCAACAGCTAAAATAAAAACATCAAAATGACTGATGTTTCAGTTGTCTTTATTGTTACACTCCATTTTGGCATTGGCAATCACATTTCATTTCTTTTAAAAATATAAACATGTAGGCTGTAGCAACCACTTAAAAAAAAAACCATAAATAAAATAAATTCAATTAGTTCAACTTATAAACTGATACACAAAAAGCAATAGTTTTACTTCCTTTTAAATATCACCGGGTTGTAGCAACTTGAACACGAAAAAAATTAAGAAAATAAAAAACAAGTCCCATAAACAAAATAATTTTTACCAGATTCACTAAAAAATTGCTCAAAAACAATTAACTTCTTTTCAACTATCGAAAACATTTTTTTTTTTATAAAATCAATTCTACCAGTTAATGGAATAAATTGATATACTTTTGTACTTACCTAACCTCGTCATCATCCTCACCGCGGGTACCACACAGGAAAGCTGTAAACCAACAAAGTTGACAAACAAATTAATACATGCTTCAGTCTTTGCGGATCCATGTAGTTCTTAAAAGAGATGCAACAAGTTTCCCCTCATAAAAGGATAGGCCCCCTACTGAAAAAGTTCAAACCTTTGTTGTCCATGTTTGAAGCAGCTGATCGGTACAGATTCCTTTCACGATATCTTTGTGAGATGCATTGGTTTTTGAACAGAAAGCAGTGGTTTTTGGCTGCTCTACTCTCGGATGCGAAGCTACATGTGCCATGCAATGCACACTGATGGTACAGTAAAGTAATGAAATAAATATACTGGTACCTCCGCCCTTGGGTTAAACTAGTCATGTTATGATTATGCTAAGTATGGAATTAAACTGGTAACGTCTAGATATAAACTCCAACTACTTGAAAAAAAATTATATGAAATAGGCTTCTAGTTCTATCCACTCTGGAGAAGGTCAAAGATCAAATTATGCATACTTTGCTGGTTAATTGGTGACCCATTGATGACCAAAAAAATATTTGATAACTAAAAATATACATTTTTTTTTTAAACCATGATAAACTATAAGCAGTTTGATTACTTGACCTTTGCCCTCTGATCCCCTTTAATTATTGCTGACCTTTCAATCCAATTTAAAAAACATTTCATTCTAGATTAGGCAACTAAAAACAGATTGGACAACTTCATAATAAAAAACTGTCACAAAGTTCATCAAAAAGTTTCATCCCAAAGTTCACCACAGTTCAGCAACTGAACTGTAGTGTTGGATTCCCGAGTATGATGATGGATAGATGTAGTTCCTGATAAATCACGCACTTTGGGTCGTGGCTTAGGGCCACACCAAACATTTAAATTAGTCTTCACAGGTAGTTGGTTCACAGACCAATCAAGCAAGGAATTCAATAGAACTCCCACATTCATACGATGCATAAATTTAACCTTTTTGGGACAAACAAATAAGTCAATCATTTTTAAGAATTGATATTATTTCAATCACCCTTTGTTTCAGCCTGAGCTGCAATCATGGCAATAGGGTAGCCACTTTCAACAAAATGGCATTCTAATTCCTTTAATTTAAAAGAAAAGATATGTACGTAGGACACAATAAACACATGTAGGAACATTTAAATTGTTTAATCTTTAAAAAAAAATGTAGCCCCCATCCAGCATTAATTGGCTTAAAATAAATGTGTTTGATGGCAAAATACTTGACAGGCAAAACAGATAAAGGAAGTTCTTCTAATCAAGTTCTTCTAGAAACTAACTTATAAAAAGTTTTATTAAATAATAGTTTCTTAATCTTAGAAGTGGGCATCCTCTCAAGGCAAGGCGTCAAGCATCGTTCATTAAAATAACTAAATACTCAGTCATGTCACTGTCAGTATTGTATTGAAAAGCATAAAATAAAACAATGCAATTGCCTTGCAGTTTTCATACGGCTACGGCTAAGTTTGAACAGATACATCGTCTACATACATGTACATCAATTTACTTTCTATCAATCATCCGAATAATACTGACCAAGTATTAATGCAATCACCACTCCAAAGAAGAGGACCACTCGTAACCGTTTGAGGAACATTGCAACACCACTCCCGCTGAAATTCATTCGTGCCAAACCTTCACAAAGTTTCGGTCGAATGGATTTACGCAACGTCGCCGTGGCGAAAATGGGCGTATTTGCTCTTCAGATCAAGAGAGCCATGAGGAACTGTATAGTTTTAAAATGTTCAGTCGAAAGACAAACAAAACCTGCGTTCAAAAAGCATGCAAATGAATGATGTCTTCATGCTTACTCACCCCGCAATTCAGTGGGGTCACGCTTAGCGTTTATTCTCCCCCTGGTGCGGTGTGTAACTCCGTTATGGCTTGGAGATAAGTCGACCTTCTTGTACATTCATGTGTAATTGAGTCAAGTCGCCCGAGAATAAACCAACTCGGCACTTGTGTTGCGGGCAAAAAAAAGAGAGAGTAAGTCTAACCCCGTTCCCATTTTGTGATCGATCTCGCTGTGCCATTTTCCTCCTATGCAAATTAGGCCTGTGGTCCATCTATTCTATATGCGCGTTTAAGCTCGGTACCCGGTGAAGACACATCAAGTCATACAGTGACTGGTACCCTTTCATTCTTCTTTGACTTTGTACCAAGTTTGAGTGGATGCAGTTTAGGGTGACTGTGTTAATTAACGGACCAGAATAAAGTGACGTCATATAGCGATAGCAACACATTAAACAACTTGGGGCCAGTTTCCGCAAAAAAAACATCACAGACTGGATGAACTGCAAAGACTTTTCTTGTTAAACCAAGTATAATTTAAGAGATATTTAACGTTAGAAAAAGGTGAGTGATTCGGTATGGACTTAATTACTTTCCGTGGAAGAAACATTCGAAAGTCTTTTGCTTGGAAACCAAGTCAATTGGGGTTTTTTTGCGTTGAGTGCCAACTGCTGCCTTAATTATCATTAACCAGTTACACTATTTAAAAAAAAAGGATAAATGGCCAAAATAAATAACTGTTAATAGGCGTTTTTATTAATTTAAGCTGTGTAACAACGTGCCTTATAACTTTAACATGTATCATAACCTTGTACATTGATTGAGCAGTGCTGAGCCTTTTTTTCCCTAATAATATTTAGAAACTCCTTTTTTTACGTGTTTGCCTTTTTTGCTTGGGAAGTTTTGGTGCTTAATAAATAAACGCTTGTGAATTATGCAGCACCGCCAGCTAGCCCAGCAGTGGACTCCTCATTGCAGTTGGTTTATCACCAATAAGCACTGTCTTTTACAGTTATATGTACCATCTCGTTCAAAGACAATGGGAAGATTTCGAACACGCGTTGCCAGCTGCGACTCGGCTCTATAGTCTAGAAAAGTTGAACTTAATGCTTGCTTCTGCAGCATAGCTGTTGGCCCCCATCTTGCCTCCTTATGGAGCTTGTACAACATGGACAATAGAGGGCGACTTGCTGCAGATGGCTCGTTTATGGATGGCACTCTTTCAGTCCAAGCTCGGTGAGAAAGCAATATGGCAGCCAACGGCTATGCTGCTTTGAGATAATTTTTTCGCGTGAAAACATGAATGAAATGTAACCTCAAACCAAAGGAAATTCTCCTTTACAGCCCATTCTTAACAGTTCTATGCCTCTTTTGTCGATGTATATAATTGTAGGTGTTGTTAGTGTAGGTGTTGTTGATGTGTTGACGTTACTTTTTGTGTTGATGTTCCGTCCCAACTTGACTATTGTCCCAACTATAGTTGGGACTGGTCCCAACTTGAGTGTTAAAGTTGGGACGTCCCAACTATAGTTGGGATCGCCCATAGACTTCAACAGGACACCGTGATCGATCATGGGTCCTGATGCGATTGGCGTTAATTAACAACATTCTTTATTTCAAACCCGGGTCTCGGCTCTGTACAAAATCATGTCAAAACTGGTTTAAGAATGATAGTTTATCGCTCACAATGGACCGCTAACTCAGTGTAAATAGTGTTTTTGGAGGGTTCTGACAGCGGCCTCATGCTCAGTGCCGCCGCGGGTGACGCTTTCTCGGTCTCAGTAGGCCCATGGAGGTCTTTTCCTTCCTCCATGGTAGGCCTACGCATTTCAGTTTCCCTTCTCTCAGAAAAACAAAATTCTATTTAATCTCAAATATTCTCAAGGGAAAGGGGTCTTAAAAACTTCATACTATGATACTTACTACCATGGATAGCTCCATGTTACTACTAATGATTTTAGTTTATTCGTGAGGTGCTTTGTGTGCACTGCGATCCAAACTACAGTTGGGACGCCCCAACTTTAACACTCAAGTTGGGACCAGTCCCAACTATAGTTGGGACGATCATCAAGTTGGGGCGGAACATTGACGGTTTGTTGACGGTAAGTAGTAGGACCTGCGTCTGGACAATGCTTGAAAGTGCATGTTTCAAGGGCCAAGTTTCAGATGGCAACGTGTGTTCGAAATTAACAAAGATGGCACATTCTATATGGCGAAGGGTTCTTATTATTAAACAGCAGCTGTTTTTAATATTTGTGTGGTTGATTGGACAGAGAGAAGAAGAAAAACTGACTCTACACTATGGGAAAGAAAAACAAGAAGGAGACTGAGGCTCCTCCAAAAGACATTGTAAGTATTATGCCCCCAAAGAACAAGATATGTTAATGTTTCTTACTATCCTAAAATGGTAAGATGCTGTATCAGGCAGCCGCGTGTTCACTCGTCTTGACCAAAACAATATTATGACATACTGCTTTACTCATTTCTCAACAACTATAGTATTTCAAGCAAAACATGTCAATGGAAGTTTTCCACCCTGACCATCTTTGTACCATCTAAGTTACGTGTAAATCTGTGAAGATTTATATTTTCAATCTTACCAATGTTATGCACACCTTTTCAATAACAATTGGAATTCTGTCAAGAGCAGAATTGAATTCAAGGTCCTGGGCCCAATTTCATAGAGCTGCTAAGCACAAAAATTTGCTTAGCATGAAATTTCTTCCTTGATAAAAACAAGATTACCAACCAAATTTCCATGTGTTGCATATTGCTTGTTACTGGTAGTCAGCTGTTGTTTGCTTATCCTGAAAATCACGTGGAAATTTGGTTGGTAATCCTGTTTTTATCGAGGAAGAAATTTCATGCTAAGCAAATTTTTGTGCTTAGCAGCTCTATGAAATTGGGCCCTGCTGCTCACATTTAAGGCAATTCATGGTCAGGCCCCAGGACATGTGTCATCTTTAATTGAGTGGCGTCATCTTCGCCCTGGTCTTCGCTCAGCTGGCCTTACTCTCCAGATGCCCATTACTCATCTCAAGAGATATGGAGACCGGGCATTCTCCTCTATTGCTCCTCGCTTGTGGAACTCCCTCCCATCATTTCTTCGTGAAATCGACAACCTGGGCCACTTCAAAGCTTCGCTCAAGACTCACATCTTCCTTCAGACATTTAAATGCTTACTTTATTGGAGGAGCTCCTGCCTTTGAATGTTTTTGAAATAGATATATGGCGCCATACAAATGCTGTGAATCATCATCATCATCATCTTCTGAAGTTTGTATAATGCTTACACGGAAACCTTGAGTGTCTATGAGCCTTGCATGACCATACATGCTTATATAATGCCATCTTTTGTTGTTTATTTCTGTTCCAGTTTGATCCGCTCTCCGTGGAGAGCAAGAAGGCAGCCACGGTGGTTTTGATGCTGAACAGCTCTGAAGATGATATACTCATCAAATCGTGTGAAGCACTCTACAAGTTTGCTGAAAAATGTAAGTTTATTTAGGTCTTGTCCGAACCCAGCGATTTCAGCTACGACTATAGTCTTTGGATTGATACACAGCTTAAGATCAATCTCAGCTCTGTGTGAAATCCAGGCCTGATACTTCAGGAAGGCAACAGAGACATTTGTCCTGATGCTCCTTGTTTTTGCCTTGGTGCCCCTTGAAGTGTTCTAGTAGAAATTTAGGTGCCGTAATAGAGATGCCTTGAATTAGCAGCCTTGCCATTATAAACAATAAAATATCCGTCTAAAGTTTGTATGGGCTAACTTTTAGCATTTTTTTTGCTTTTGTTTTTATTTGTGAAGGGCATTGTATTGTATTATCTCTTGTATTATTATTATGTTACCATGGTTACAGGTGATGAAAACAAAGCCCTCTTGATGGACATGGGCGCGGTCCCGTCGCTGCTCAGGCTTATCACCTCCGAGGAGAAGACAGTTCGTCGCAACGCCACCATGACGCTTGGAGTCATATCTGCCCACCGTGAGTACATGGGGACTGCAGGGCTTCAATTAAAAAATCCAGTCTCCACTGAACCAAAAATCCTGCAGCTCACAGGTTTTACTGTGCAAACGATTTGTACTTTGACAAACTTTTGTGAGGAGGTTTGACTTTTAAAGCTCGCACACAGGCCTGGAGTTCCTTGATCTTTGAGTGGAGAAGGCGGTGGGAAACATTTGATGGGGCGCCACTAAGGCCTAGACCAGTGCAACAGAGTGATTCCGAGTCTGTGTGAATTTCAGTAATTAATCTTGAAAGTATTGGTTTGGGAAAACATGTGAATGCAGGACTTGTTCAATTATGAGTTTACAAGCCCCATGTTAAAAAAAAAACTGGACTTGGGCAAATAGTGATCCAGTTGGTATTTTGAGCCTGGTCTTGTAACATGATGCCATTTTTTATGTCAGTTAATTTAGAGGTAGCCAGGTAGGAAAGGGTTTTGATCGATGGATATGAAAATTGTGTGAAAACTTTAAAGGAACATTTTTCGTGTAGATTGCTTTGAAAGTGAGGTGTGCTTTTAATTGATGTATTTCAAGCTTCATTGTTACACCTTTTTAGTCATACGGTATGATACGAGGTAAGAAATGGCCCTTACACTGCAAAAACAGAACATCGTTGGTTCCAAAAAGTACTCAACAATAAACATACTTGACTTTATTCTTAATAAGAATCCTTTTTACTTCTTCTTACTGCAGCTGAAGTGAGGCGGTTGTTAAGAAAGAGTGACTGCATTGGGAATGTTATCAAACTGCTCTCCCCGGACGGTAGGTTTCCTAGTAGGGCTGCAGGGTACACAAAAACATTAAAGACCTAGCCCATAGAAAGTTCTTAACTCAAAAGTACCCGTAGAAACAATTAAAGCATCACTTTATTGTGATACTATGATACAATGAGGTCTTTGTAGACGGTCCAACCATGATTGCTGATTTATTTATTTTCTATGGGAGGGGGGTTTTTGTTTTGGTTTTGCCCCTATACCCAGGTGTGCTAAGCACTGTAAACTCAGTGATCTCAAAGTCTTGTGAAAAAAAACCACAGGCTATTCCAGTGAGATTCAAACCCACGACCCTCCCACTCTCTCATATTCTAGAGCCAGTGTCTTAACTGGAAAAACCACCCGAGTGGGCCTTGTGAGGAGAAGTCGTTCAAATCCTGTAACTAGTGGCAGAGAGCTCAAAGATCTGAATTAATGTAAAAATTGCTTTGAGAAGTAATAATTTTTATTCCTGATGTAGCATTAGTTATAGAAATATGTTACACCATAGAAATGGCCCATGTTGAGGCCTACATAAAGAGTAAACACGACTTGTTTCTTTCTTGGTCGGCGACCAATCTGCTCAAATCTGTAAATGGCAAATTTTGAATTTCTAAACTTCAGTAGACCACTATTTTTCTTTCCATACCCACAGAGGAGACCTTAGTGCACGAGTTCTCTAGTCTGTGTCTGGCCAACATGGCGCAGGAGTTCACCAGCAAGGTTCAGATCATTGATAACGACGGTCTGGAGCCACTTATCATGCTGCTCACAGACCCAGACCCGGATGTGCAGAAAAATGTTGTGGAGGCAATGTGCCTCCTGCTGCAAGACTACCAGACTAGAACAGCTATCAGGTAGTTAGGCTTAGGGGCTAATGTCATGGTTTGCCGTGGAATGCTGCGAATACCGCGTATAGATTCATGCTCTTACAAGCAGAAAAGGTTTTGTGATTAGCAGTGGTGTGAAATTTGATGCAATTTTTGTGAAAATGTCATCGATACCCACTCATCTACAAAGAATTGGTTCTTTCACAACCAATACCATTCTCTGAAGCATTGTCATGCTGATTGAAAAAGGAATTACATGAAGATAACAGGTGTTAGTTGTAAGTTGAAAGGGATGTTTTATTCTAGCCTCTTTCTTTAATGGAGCTTTCCCGTAATGTGTAGTAAGCTCTTCTGTTACTTTGGCTTTTCTGTGCAGAGAGCTCCACGGTCTGGAGCCACTACTGGAGCTACTCAAGTCAGAGTACCCATCCATCCAGGAACAGGCTCTGCGATGTCTGATTCTGTGCACGCAGGACGTAGATAACAGAGAGGCACTGAGGGAGATGGAGGGACTGGAACGCCTGGTTGAGTTTGTCAGCACAAAGGTTAGTTTGCAAAGTCTGGTAGCATCGAGATTGAAAAGACCTTAACATTGAGCTCCTATGTTGGTTGGCTTTTTCACCCATTTATTGTAGTGTACAAACAAGGGCTGGAACATCAAATTTGACTGGGGCAGTTCCTAAAGTGTGGGATTTAATTTTCAATTACTGTCGACACTTTAGGCCGTGGTTTTGTAGTCCCATTCTAAAAGTGCACATTTTTATGGTTTAAAAAAAAGGCTTATAAAAAATTGTGCTTGCATACAATAGATCATCAAGTTAAAAAGTGAAGTTTTATTTCCTTTACATATTTAAGCGAGTTATTATGGTCACAAAAGTCGGGTATGTTCTAGGCTGGAAGAAATGTCTCTGCATGCATTATGACCTCAATTAAGTAGACTGCAAGTGTGTTCTGCTGGTCTGCGACATTGTACTAAACAACGGGAACATTCCTAAAAGAAAGAATATACCTGTTAACATTTCGAACAGTCCAGGAGAACACTCCGGTGGTCCAACAGATCAGACTATGTATGCCCGCTGGAATTCTTAACTAATTCATTTAGAACATTTCTATTGTTTAGAGTTTTGAGATGCTCCCTTATAAACCGATCAATCAACCTCCACCCCCAAGGAAAACAAAAACAATAATGGAAGAGAGAAAAGACCAAGAAGGAATCAAGTGTTTTTTGACAGCCAATCTGTGAATCTTTTTTTTTTTTTTTTTTTTTCCAGGAATGGGAGGACCTTCATGTCCACGCCCTTCTTGTTCTCTCTAACTGTCTTGAAGACATCGAGACGATGGAACTCATACAGACCACAGGAGGTCTACAGAAACTCCTGGCATTTGCCTCTGAATCACCGGTCCCCGAGGCTCAGATACATGCAGCTAAGGCTATCGCAAGGGCAGCAAGAAATGGTTAGTTTTTTGTGGCTACATTTTTCTTTCAAATTTTAAAATAATGCTGTGTTTTGACTGTGGTTTTATTTTGTCTGTTAAAATTGATTGAAGAGACGCAGCATATGCGCTCGTGTGATGGCTGGGGGTCTAGTACACTGGACTAAAGCTCTGGGTCCAATTTCATGGCTCTGCTAACCAAAATCAAAGAATCAGCACTCAATCGGAAGCAGTAATTTCACAGGTTACATGCTCCACGTTACTATACATTTTTCTCTTACACGACTAGCACAGAATTTCAGCGCTTGACTGTATTCTAAAAGTTGTTGATCGCAAGCACAGAATTTGGCGGTAAATAGAGTTTATAACTTGTATTACATGTAATTTTTTATTATTATTGTGTTATTTTCTTGATTTTTTTCAGGGGAGAATTGTAAGATATTTCATGAGCAAGAGGCTGAGAAGACATTGATCACACTGCTAGAGACATCAGATAATGCTCAGGTCATGGGGGCAGCAGCTCAAGCCCTTGGTGTCATGGCGCAGAGCCCGATCTGTAGAGTCACCATTGCTGAGTATGGTAAGTTTTCCTGCAAGTTGTCTTGCCCTTCATTGAGCATTTTAGGGGTGTTTAATGCCCCACACTCTTGTGGCCGCACTAAGCTGCACTTCATAAAGGACGTCTTTAAGTAACACCTGGCTGCTTTTAATATCCTGGTTGTTGTGCCACCTGGGCTCAATTTCATAGAGCTGCTTAAGCAGAAAATACTGCTTAACAATTGTCTGCTATACAGAAATGAGCAGGATACCAGTCACAAATTGTACATGTGACATGGTAGCTTGGTTGGTAACCTTATTCTGGTAAGCATAAATTTGTTGTGCTTAAGCAGCTCTATGAAATTGGGCCGTGGGAAACTGTTGCACTGAATCACCCCTCCTGGTGCTCCGCTATCCACTCAGGGCACTCAGTCTGCTCTCGAGCATACATGGATGATTGTGACTCATCATCGTTCGTGACGGGATAGGCCAAGATGATGATAAGTTAACTCGGTAGTTTCATCAGTCCTGTCTTTCACTACTGTGACTCCAGTTCGAATCCCATACCGAACATTTTTGTCCCAGAGCACCTATTACAAACAAAATACAAATTTTTTTAACAGCTGTGTTGATTTTCTTTAATTTGTCTTACCTTCTTAAAGATGGCATTGCACCCCTCATTAAACTCCTGAACAACAACAATGGCGACATTGCCGAAAATGCTTCCCTCGCCCTGGCCAACCTGACCACCTCCCAGATGGCCAACTGCGTTGAGGTGGCCGACCACAACGGCATCGAGCCGCTCATCGGTCTACTCAATAGCTCACATGAGGGCGCTCAGGCCAACGCCGCCGTCGTGCTGACCAACATGGCCACGGATGAGATCTTGAGAGTGGATATTCAGAAGAGGGGTGTGGTGGGGGCTCTGGTGTCGCCTCTCATGTCGACGTAAGTATCAAACCATGAGTCTTACTTTGTGTGTTACAATACAGGGCTAATTTATCTATATTTATAGCGTCGAGGCTGAGCAATCAAGGGTACCGGACATTAGATTCATTTGGATTTTTTTTTATTTTATGGTTTTTCATCGGTCTCCCTTGATCTTCAGATTTTCTTGACAGAAGTGAAGTTTCAGCCATCTTGGGATAAAAGATATAGCCCTTGTTATGACCGCACAAACCATGACCCAATTGTGTTGCCCTGCCTCCCACATAATTTGGTGCTTACAAACTCTTAGGTCAGAATCGTAGGAACATTTTATGGATCGGTTAAGTATTCGAATGGGTTTACATGGACTGTCCGGCTAAACTGCCAGAGATTCTCATTGGAACAATAAAAATGCCAATGCATAAAATGCATATTATATAGAAATGTTCTTGTTGTTTGGCACAACGTCATGTCATGGTCCAGACTTGTTCTGGTGGACCGCGGGATGGGTCACTGGAATTTTCCGTCACACTCTAAAACGTGCCCATGTTTGATCAAGCATTCCTTTGAAGATCTTTACCAAATTTATTAAAACATTTGTTTACTATTTGTTAAATTTGTTTGCTTTTTCTTGCACAGTAACACCTCGGTACAGAGTAAAGCAGCTCTGGCTATCGCTGCTTTTGTGTGTGATGCAGAATCTAGAAGTCAGGTACTTGTGGCTTTCACTTTTGCCTCGTTATGTCTATGTCTTACTTTCCCCTTTTAGAAATTGATGCCCCCCTTTTTTTAAACTCTCTATAATGTTAAAATCTGTTTACACATTTTCTTAATGATTGAATAAAGCTGAAAAAAGAAAAAAATTGAGACATACCTATTCTTTAAAGTGTTAGCCCCAGTAGACACTAAGAAGGAAGAATAATTGACATCCCTTTTGTTGGTGGAATGTGTCTTATCTTAATCCCCTACAATTTGTAATACATTATTTTCAATCCCCCTACAATCTGTTTAGTTTGCTTTGTACATCCCCTCTTGTGGTTTTGTGACTGTAAAGACTGGGTAAAGTGTTTTTTACTCCTAGGGAGTCTGTTGACATCTGCTCCTTTTCCAAGTCGACCCATAGTTCTGAGTTCTTTAATTGGTTAAACGGAAGTTACAAAAGTTACAAGTTTTGTATGTTTAGAAAAGTCAAAAGTAGATGCACAACCCTTGGCTCCACCTTGCCATCAAGGTTTCACGTGAAAATATTTCAGTCATATTTAAGGTTCTCTTGGAAACTACAATTAAATTAATTAAAACTACTATTAAATTAATTATTTTGACCGTCACTTACAGCTGCGTGGTTTAGGAGGCCTGTCACCCATACTAAAGCTACTTCAGTCGGGTAATGATGAGGTACGCCGTAGTGCTTCCTGGGCCATCGTAGTGTGTGCCACCGACCCACTAGTTGCAACAGAACTATGCAAACTTGGGTAAGAATTAAACTGCGTGTTATTCTCCGTAAGTTGACATCGATAAATTCTGAAAGAATTATTAACGCACACAGGAACCGTGAAAAGTGCCTTGTAGTGTAAACCCACAGGTTGAAGATACCTGTTATTTGTTATGCCTGTGTAGAGAAGATGATGAAGAAATGTTCAGTTATAGACCGTATTGAATATGACGTCACCATTCAAATATCTGCCCTACAACATGGCGTCTAGCGTGTGCGTGATGGTGTGC
This sequence comes from Pisaster brevispinus, assembly GCA_023634235.1. Classification (NCBI taxonomy): domain Eukaryota; kingdom Metazoa; phylum Echinodermata; class Asteroidea; order Forcipulatida; family Asteriidae; genus Pisaster; species Pisaster brevispinus. The sequence goes on along the minus strand of JAMKCF010000014.1, from coordinate 10,748,542 downwards.
GTGCATGTGCCGCATAGATATAGAATATTCTATATCTATGATGTGCCGTAGAAATCAAACCGGGAACGCTGCGTGCTTCATCGATGTATGCGTTCAGACACCCATACGGTTTGCCCTACAAGATGGCGACTTTCATAGCAACAAAAGGGGTTATTCAATACGGTCTATAGGCGTGGGAGGAAAACCCCAACTAGGGAGAACCGAGGTAATCAGGATAGGGACTGAAAAACTCAATCCACATGCAAAGCTCCAGTCCGAGCCAGGATTCAAATTGAACCAGGGTCCACAGAAGTGAACGGCAGGGAAGAGACCACTAAAACAACCTGAATGCCCTAGTAAAAAGAACTCCTCAAAAATTCGTCCACAGCTTTGGAGAAGATATAGTTAGACTAATCTGAAACGCCTGCATTGCATCTATTAGCTACTTTACAGTATGTATTTGATCTCGCTGTAGTGGACTTGACATCTTGAAGGAAGTGAAGATGTCCAGCACGAGACAGAACACCTTCAGTGATGCAGCACTAGAGCGTCTTCTTGACAGCACTTTACCGGCCAAGTACGCCTTGACGGACTGCCTGGGACCGAATGACATAATTCAGGATGGCTTCTACGATGCTGGAAGGGTGAGTTTGTGGAGCCAGAAATTTGTATCTTTGAAAGGGCAAGGCAATTAGCCTTTTTAAGATATGATAGACACTGTATAAGGAGTGCAGTGTTTGGTTCGGGTGCATTCAGACAAATGTACACAAACCTATTAGTGTCGTAGTATTGTGTCCACCATAGCACAAAGTGATGTCTATTTTGTGGTCAACCAGCCCCTTCCCCCAATCCCCCTCCCTTTTGTTACCCTCCTTTCTGTTCAGCCTCCTGCTTTCTCTGTGTATTTTCCTCTCCATCATCTATTTCCACTTGACTGCTTTTGTTACATCAGTAATGTGTACCTGTTTATGTTTGTAGTCTTGTCATTTAGCCTTCGAGAAAGACTCTGCTAGGGTCGAAACGTCAGGCCACTAACTATTTTTTTTGCATTTATACCATAGGTCCTTTTGGTTGGTAAGTAGTTTGCAACAGCTACTACTATTTTTCTATTTATTTTCATTGTATAAAGGGCATTTCCATAAGAAGTTTTGGCTGTTTTTAAAAAGGGCGCCAATGCCAAGACCAGGGGCAATAGCGTGACCTCTGGCCATTGTAACCTCTGACCTGAGTTATTTACTTATCACAGTGCTGGTGTCTAGAGCTTTGTGTCATGGTGTATTGAAGGGGCACCAAAGCTGGTAGTTTTCTTAACGCAATCTACTTTTTTTTTGATCTGCTTGTTTTCTTATGTTTTAGCTTGGGATCATTGTTCGTGGTATTTTGCATCTGTTAATCTCTTGCTGTTATAAATTTATGTAAAATTTGTGTATTATGTAATCCAACCCAACGGTTGCCAATAAATATATTATCCTATCCTATCCTAAGACGAGGGCAACAGAGGTCAACAGTGACCTCTGACTAGAGGCAATCATTCCAGCACTGCCACCTCCCATTCACATGTTACCAAGCACTGTGTGTAATATAATCAAATTTCCAAGTTATAACATAATGTATTGACTTTAATCCACAGGTTCGACCCGACGGCAAATTCCTGACCCTTGAAGAGCTGAGTAAGTGTGAGGTTGATCAGAAGAGGCCAGTTATTCTCATCAATTGTGCAACAGCTGACGCCAGGTAAACATCAATCTGAAGATTATTGTAGGACGTTAATCTTCAAAACAGCATGCACAGACAATAAAAAGCAAACAATGGCTCTTATATAGCGCAATTCCAAATAATTTATCATTGGGCTATGAAGTTTATTACCCCAGTCACTGGGCCCATTAGTTTCATTCCTTAAAAATCTCAGCTCCCAGGGAGTATACAGCCTGTCCTGCCAAGTGTGTAGCCCACTAAGCTAAATCAATCACCAGAACCATCTCTGCCCTCACAGGTACCCATTTACCCCTGAGTGAAGAGAAGCATTTATAGTTAAGTGTCTTGCTCATGGATGGACACAAGTGTCATGACCGAGATTCGAACCCAAACCCTGTTTTAGCCACCAGAGCTTGAGTCCCATGCACTAACTACTCCACTGAGATTCGAACCCAAACCCTGTTTTAGCCACTAGAACTTAAGTCTCATGCACTAAACTACTCTGCCCGACCCGTCACAATGTGGCTAGACCACTTTGCTGACAGAGTACCAGCAGGCTAGTCTTATCTTGGAGATAACCACACACTGCTCATTGGATGTTGTTTTGTTGTTGTTGTTTTAATTGGTGGTATGGGTTGTGGTTACCTTTTGGGCATATCTGGTTTACCATGGTGAGATATTAACTCATGGTGTGTACTACAAATCAAAATCTGTGAAGTTATACCGCCTTTAAACCTTTCAATCTGCTCATAATTTCAATCCAGTCCACCAGGCTCACCGATGCCGACGATCCAATCAGAAGCAGACCTAAAGCCTGATACATCCAGGACCAACCTCGGAAGCAAGTCATCTAAGTCAGCAATGAGAGGGTGAGTTTTGTTGGGATCTCATTTCATTCCGTAGTCGCGGGGACTATCATGCGGTAACTGAGTTGGCCTCCTTTCAAGCCTTTTAGGACAGTAAGAGGGTGCATTTAGGGGTTTCACAAAAATTGATCCACGAAGCTCCAACCTTTATAGCACTGACCAATCGCCACCCTGAATGCGTGTCTGAAATTTTAACAGAAGTCTGACATATTGCATCAAACAAGCTGCCAGCATTTAGATTGCTGCATTTTGTATTTTGTGAAAATGATGAAAGTTTTCTCTTCTAAAGGACAAGCTGTCAGCTCATTTCCTTCTGATCAGCTCCTCATTACAGATTTCGAAAATAGAGCTGTGTTTTACATGTTTTGGAGCTCCATGACCATTGGAGTTTTTTGATCAAATGTGGTGTCCAGAGTATATAGTTGGTAAAAAAAACAAACATGCACTTTCTGAGAAAAGTTATTATTTGTGGATTTCGTTTTTTTTATTTTACCTTTAACATCCTTTTGATTATTACTGATAAAAAAATTGCAACAGAGAACATGATAGCACTGAACCAATGCAGAGTTTTTTCATTTTATGTATCCAGTCGAAAAAACAATTTCGTTTTTTCTCTTGCAGCGGGAAACGAGAAACCAAGAAGGAAAAAGAAGAGCGGGAATTACGCGAACGCCTGGAAGCAGAACGCCTTGCCGAGCAAGAGGCCATCTTGAATCAGCAACCTCCGACGTTTGAACCGCCGGCAGATACCAAGCTGGAAGGGTACATCACAGAGATGCTGGTGAACGTAGCAGGATTGCCCACCACCAGGGAACAGGTGGATGCTGTTGCTAAGTGAGTACCGAAGGAAATCATCTCCCATGAAGCCTGTACAGATCCCAATGAGTGCCATGTCACTTTGATATCCAGATAATAACACAGATTGTTGTTGATATTAGCAAAAGTACTGTAACTTTTCTCACCTAGACAGCTTAGTAAAACACCCTTAGCAATTTGGATACAGCCTATGACAAAGAGGAAGGGCAGTCAAGTCCTGTTCATCAAAATGAAAGTCAAATATTATTCTGTTTTATTTTAGCCGAGACATTTTATTGCTTACATTAAAACGTCATCTTGCTGTGATTATTTTCTTGCTGTGAGAAATTACTAAAAGTTTTACTTACTCTTGGTAATTTATCTTGCCAAGATGAAACAGGAAACTCAGAAGTCGACTTGTACTGCAAATTATGGTGCCAATATGATGTTACTGAACATAACAATGCAACTGATTCTAATCATGTATTTTGCCAATACGATAAGCTGACTTCTTAGTTTCACTTAGTTTTCTTGGTGGGTGAGATAATGTATCAGGATCAATTGAACTCTTTACTATCTTTTGAGATATTTTGTCGTTTTCAGGATAAGTTGTAAGATGGGTAAGATCATCCCATCCCATGGGCCAGCTCTCTTTCCATCCAACTAAAACAAGGGAAATACATCCCCTGTATGGACCCTGGGACTGATATACCAATATTTTGGTTGTGTTCTTTGCAGATTTGTGAGTGACAAGATGGGCGGTGCCATCGAGCGAGGCCAGCTGTCAAACTTCAGCTACGAGTTGTCCATCAGTCAGCTCAAGTACGAGCTGAAGAGTAATGTTATACCCATCGGCAGGATAGACAGGGGGATTCACTACCACAGAGCGCTGCTCTTCAAGGTGAGCCTAGGAGTACGATCTCAAAGGAGGTGTAGAGGAAAATAGCTCTTAGAATATCTGGGTTCAATTCATAAAGCTGCTTAAAGGCAGTGATTGGTTATAAACACTGCAGCTGTTGATGTATAACATTTTGACTTTTTGAAAACAATTTCCTGCTGAGGAATGTGGTTTTAGAGAAAGGGATTCAGACAAATTTCAATCTGAGAAATGTTTCATGCATAACCGCTCCAGATTTTTGTGCGATATCTCAAAATTGCTACCACCTTTTGAATTAAAAATTTCACCAGTTAGTTTTACTGTACCATAAGATTAAAGAAATAGATTGGTTCCAAAAACCAAAGAATAGTTTTTCTTAAACAGCCAACTACACCCTGCGACCCTGACTGAAAATAATACCTCATGGGTAACAGGAAAAGGTTTTTTCATCCTGAAACGAGTTGGTAATTATGCCATGATTCTCAAACAGCAGACGCTGATGCTTTATGAACATTTTGTTCTTCATTTGTTTGAATGGCAATTGTTATCTTCAAAAGGTCCGTCTGCTATTAAGCCACGCCTTCGTTCAAGTGTTTTGGTTGACCCAGTTGTTGATTAAATAGATATAGATTTTATAATTGAATCCGGAATAAAAAATAAAAGTTAGTTTTCTTTACCATGCTCGGTGGTCTAGTGGTTAAAGGTCATTTTGATTAAAGCAGGTCTGCGGCTGCTCATGGAACTATGAACTCTCACCCAGTTACTGCATGTGTGCGCCCTCCCCGTGTACCATACCTGTGGAGAGCAGGTGCGCATGCAGGAACTGGGTGAGATTTCATAGTTCCATGTACCGCTACTAGCCTGCTTTAATCCTGACCACATAGCACCTTTAAGATTATATGCAGTAGAGTGTGGGGTCATGGGTTCGAATCCCACCTCAGTAGTACACCTGCAGAACTCAGGAAAGTGCTTAGTATACGGTGGTTACACACACCGGTGTATGGTGAAAAAAACACCTTATTATAAAGTTACATCTGTCTTTATCTTGTAGACACTTTGCGATCGTGTTGGTGTGGGATGTTCCCTGGTACGTGGAGATTACAACAGGGCCTGGAATGAAATCATGCTGACAGATGAAGATGATAACGTAAGTGTCTTCTAACCTCTGACCCTTGGTAGTTTCTTATACTGCATGTAAGTACTGCCATATCTTTCAAAATACTCTCCTCGTTGGTAACTCAACACCCAAATGGTTTAATAGACTTGGTTAAGATTGCTATACCTGGCCCTATATGCTAATTATGGGTAGGTGGATTGTAAACGCTGGACTATCCTTTGAAATGCTCCACTCTATGGTATCTCAACACCCATTTGTTAGGACTTGGTTCGATTTGCGTGCCTCGCCCGATGCTAAGAGTGGCTGGCTTGTATGCACTGGACCATCAACTTCCAAATACTCCACTCTATGGTAACCCAACACCCAAATGTTTGGACTCATATTTGTATTTCTGGTTGATGCTAAGAGTGGCTGGCTTGTATGCACTGGACCACCTACTTCCAAATACTTCACTCTAGGGTAACACAACACCCATATCTTGGGACGATAAGGGTCTTTCCTGAAGGCTAAAAGGTGTTACATTTAAAGGGAGGAGCTACTTGTTTCCCCTCTCACTGATGTGAACTGTTTCTTTTTCTCCTTGCAGCCAGCAAAACCCAAGTTCCCACCCAAAGGCTACGTCATCGATCTCATCCATCAGCCAGGCCGTCTGATGAGAACGGATACAGTAGACGCAGCTAACTATAAGAAGATCTAGATACATGTGCCCCACCACCACCCACCTTCCCAATCTCCAATTTGTAAAAACCGTGTAAATACAGCGTGTATACTTCCTGTTTTATAAAGAAACTAATTATCCGTCCAGTGTAAAGTAAAATGCAATTATTGTTTTCTGTTAATTTCATGGGACTAAAATCAGTCCAAGCCGACCAGGGCCCCATGTCATGTAGAGCTGCTCACAATTTTTCTGCTTAGCAAATGTGAGCAGGATACCAGTCACGGATGGTACATGTAGCATGGTAATTTGGCTGGTAACTTTTAACTTTATTCTGGTAAGCCTTAATTGTTTGCGCTTAGGTACTTTTTGTGCTATGAACGTGTCTCCCCCCCCCCTGTTTTTTTTTTAAGACGCTTTATTAGACCGTGCAAGTTTCTTGCAAATTTGTACATTTTCTTGGGACCACTTTGGTCCCACCTAAATTGCTTTAAGGCATGAAGGAAACAAACCTGGCACTTTAACGGGTCCCAATGCTCGAATACGGGCAAGACTTGCACAATCTATGACCACTTTTGTAGTCTTGATTGGCAAAGTTCGTTTTGTTAACACAGCAATAGAAATTACTGGAGAAGAGATAAATGTGTAAAACAACATATTTGTAGACTAACCCAATCCCTCAGAGTTAGTCGATGTTGCGCCCTCTATTGGCGACTAATACAAAAAACTAGCATTGTCAATCAAGACTAACACTTGTGTTGTACAATTGAATTTTGATGATATCATGAAAACTGTATTGTTGTTCATTTGAGCCAGCTGGAAATATCATACCAATAAATTTTTAAAAATTTACCCAACAGTCAGCTTCCCTTGTGGTTTATTACATTAAAAAACATTGAAAACAACTAAACTTTGTGTATGTGGATTTTCTTCTAAAAACATTGAAAACACAGTTTCATTGTTACTGTCAAGACCTTGATGTCATCTGAGTCGGGCGCCTTCGTCTAGAGGTTAAAAGAAGGTAGCTCATTGGCCCATCCTTGTGTCCCGCTCGCACATAGATGTGCGTTGTCATTGTTTCATCATCGTTTTACCTGTAAGATGACAGCGTGATGACGTCAATGCATATAAGGTCTATTATGTTAGGGGAGGTGGGGTACAAGGAAACAAGTGTTGGAGCGAAAAGCCCAAGTGGGGGTATCTTGCACAGTGACCTCTTACCCTAGATTAATGTCACCATCTGGTAAACAAAACAAAAAAACATAAAACACACAAAAACTTCCAAGCAACTAAGATCGCCAAGACGAAAAAACAAAACAAAAAACGCTCACTCCTCACGTAATATTGCACAAAAAATACAGATTGAAGTGTTCTTTTTCCCTACAAGTGTTCTTTTTCCCTCTGTGCAAAGTACCAAAGCTTACAGCACAATACAGTTTTATTTCTATGCATCTCGCAAATTAAGAAAACTGATTTATGAAAACTATCAAAGCGCATTACACGTTTTTAAATGCATAGAATGGAAGAACAAGATAAAGAAGCGAGACTGGTCACTATAAAAATAAACGACGTAAAAGTAAAACAAAAATCCCATTAAAAATACCATCACGCGGCATTAACAAGAAGAGTGTTTATCTTATTTCACTTATTTTACAAGAGTCAGTTTCCATTCGCTATGGGTATAATGCAACAGTAGAGCATCCCGGCAGTTGGTAGCTGCCGTACCAAATGTACAGGTGTAGGCTCATCTAGAAATTCCATGCATTCTTTGAAGCGAGTCTTTGCCAAGCTGTATGCAAATCTTTTTGTTATGCAAATGAGATGTCACCGCGCTTCTTATTCAATCCATGCAACGCTCCGTCATGTTTTAACAGCAAGTACGGCGAAACACGTGTTGTAGTTTTGCACGGCGGACTTAACACACGGGTCTACACTTTCTTGTCTTCTAAAACAAAACCCGCTCTTTCTGTCTTCTAATTGTGGCTGAGTACTGGAGACTACCGAACTGCCGACATTAATGTCGAGCTGCGAGCGACCAGGAAAGAGGACTGGCTTTCTCTTGAAGAGAACAGTAGAGACTACCTCCGAACGGCATTATTTTCTGTGTTGGGCTTTCAATTGTTTGCGAGCTCCATCAGGTTGGCTTTCATCCCACTTGCATGCCGAGTGACAACGGTGAGGACTTCAAGAAAAGTTGACAGGCAAAGACGATACCGTCAACAGGAGAAGACAAATCCACAGCCAGCGGTACTAGAGCTCGACTCAAGCCCACAGTACCAGGGCTGCAACACCCTGACCCATCGAAAGAAGCGGGCTGCAAAACCCGGTCCCAACGAGAGGAGCGGGCCGTTACACCAGCCCACCCGGAGGAGCGGGCTGCAACACCCGGTCTAGTCGGAGGAGCTGCACCCGGCCCGGCGAGAGTGCCGCCGTGTTACTGTGCACACTGAAAGGTAGAAAACCTCAAAATGTTTTTGATTCCGCTGTCATAATTACATTATTTATTTACTGCACTTAGACCTACTGTTGTAAACTCGAGACAGCCCGCAGTGAAACTCACTGCAATTCGAGACACTTGCTCTCCATCTCTAGTCTAAAAAACCCGCTGATTTATAAGGAAAATGTAAGAAATTACAGCCATGACAGTGACGGAAATTCGTACACAGTTTATCATTAGTTTTGGTAAGAGTGCTTTGACAGCCACTTTTGTGAATTAAACACAATGTTATTGGGGTTTCACATAAGTACTTTTATTTTTTGCTATTTTTAAACTTGACAACAATTAATGGCGGACGGGTTTGCCATCTTTGCCGCACAGCCTGACCATTTAGCCCCGCCCACCAAGCTATTAACACTGTCAACATCATGACATGGGAATTTAATGTGACTGGACTTTTGGGCGCGTGTTCATGGTTGTGATTGGTCAAAACATTTAAAGGGCGGAGCGTCAGTGATCAGACTATTGGTGGTTTGTTGCAGTGTACATGGGCGCTGTGATACGATCAATGTTAAACTTTATTTTTTAGCCCACTAGTAAAAATGGGGTTTTTATTCACAGGTTGTTAAGAAATTCTATTCGGTATTTTAAAAATACAATTAGCTCAAAGAATCAGTTCCATCAGGACTAAGCTTTTAATTTTATTTATTTAGGTTTTTTTTTTGCTTTATAGGTTTATGTGGAGGGGTGGGGGGCATCCGTATTTTTCAAAGTTTTAAGCGTTTTTTAATGAAACCTGGCACAGATGTTTATTTCACCAAATTCTATACATGATGACGTGAAAAACAAGAATTAAACAATTTCCTAACAAACTGCTTTTTTAGAATTTGTTTTCCCACTGTCTAGCACAAACCTGAAGGGTAAAAATTAATTAAATGCCTTATAATAACTTAACTCAAGCCAACTGAATAAAACAAAATTGCAATCGAAACAAATGTCCCTTCCTCTACTCAGTGTGATCTCAACGTGCGTAGAGTGACTGGCAAAGAGTAGCCCTAGGCTTTCGTTAGAGTAACTACGTGTATTTTGGGGGAGTTCTCAAGAGGAGTTTCATAATTTGTTTAGCTTTATTTGTATTTAGTTATAAACAAAAACACGAAAATTGTTGCAGCTGTAAAATCTTGGACATTTAATTGTTACCCCTCAACTCAATAAGCTTTATTATTATTTTCCTTACCATATTAACCCTAATAGTCCCAAATCCTTCCCGTTTATCAAATTGCCAGAGTGAAGGACCCTGTAGAACTGGGAGCTGTAGGTCCAAATAAAAATGTTTAAATCCAAACATTTTAGTGTGGAATGTCATAGGAGGAGAGGATACCGGAGGATTCAGGCCACATGCTTGCAAAAATGCTGCGTTTCTGAGGGAAAGAACCAGGCTGTGTCATCCCACCCGTAACACTTAAGTTATCGCACCATAAATCGTTAATTCTACCTCGGTGTGTTTTGGTCACTTTAGTTTAGACATTATGGCCAGTTAAGTGGACTTGAGTCACCTGTGTTGCAGTTGATGACTTTAGTCTTTAAAAAAGTTTGTCCGTCTTGTCTTATAGATCTTTTTACGGACTCTGGACTCTGGATGACCATTGAAGTTGAAGGTTTCCATGTATGGATTGAGTGGTGATGGCGATTCTGGCTGATCCACGAAGTTGAAGGTTTCTGTGGAGTGTGTGGTATTGGTTTTCTGACGATGTGGAGTTCTACAAAGGTAGGGCAAGATCTTGGGGACATCGAAAGGTAAGAGAAGATCTAACCCAATTTCGTTCCCCATGAATCTCTGCAGGAAGCTCGACTAAGTGCTTGTTGATGTTGTCAACATGTATGGTTTTATGGTGACGTCAGCAATCTTTGGGGGCTTTTCCTTGCATGGCATATTGGTCGTGGCCAGTGATGCCTCTTTGCTGGGTTTGGATCTCATTTCACATGAACATATTTCCTGGGGAAGTCACAAACTGAAGCTTTACATTGACATGTTAAATTTATAAAATTGTCGTAAAAATTTGCCTGAAACCGTGTCCGATATTATGCAACTCTTACGCATATATCTTAAATGTCATAGGGTATTTGTATGCAGAGCTGTGCGTCTGCCTTCTAGCTGTAGGCCCATGTGTTTTTTCATATATAATAATATTATTATTATTAATAATAATTATGCTAATCTTCCTCCGAAAATTTGACAAAAGCCAGCTCATTTAGTCACAGTTAGTAACGTTTAAAAATACATAAGCTCTGTTGTATAATCACAACGAACTACTAGGATAGACAGCAAGAGATAAGACTCAAGCAAACCTTGTGGATGTCCTTTTTTTCATGCAAATCAATGAAAAGGAATCCATATTGTGTCTGTAAGAGTTATCAGGTATGCTAAACAAGAAAAGGTTGCGTAGGCCTATCCTACTTGACATTATTTGATCATAATAAAGTATTACTATTTACTTCAAAGTTTAAGGTACCGAAAGTAGGTGACCACAATCAATACCAGTTGCTGGTTTAAATAAATAAATTTGCGTCTGTACTAAACTTCTGTAATGTGGGAAAAAGTAAAGACAATTACAGACACAATAGTTAATTAGCAATCAGTTGTATAGTTTATTGATTTGGGAACTTTAAATTGATTCACATTTAGCAAGCTAAATGATTCTGTTTATGTTCCCGGTGTACAAGCTTTACATAAAACACTGAGTTTACTCATTTTAGTCCAAAGAAAAGCACCTGCATGAAGCATTACCTGAAGAAAAAAAAACTTAAATCAGCGCAAAAATGTGAGTTTAAAAAACCAATACAGCAAAAATGATATCCCTCTATAGTGCGCGGAGCGTATAGGAGCAGTTATCAGACAATTCTGTCTTTTGTGCAGCGTAAAAAAAAAATCCTTCATAAAAGGAAAGGAGATTGAAAAACAGAAGAAGCTGCTCTCTGGTGGTGAAGCTCTGACAGTTCAGAAGCAGCAGGCATGAAAATACCAAGGTATGTTTATAATGAATGGTATGTTGCTAACAGGCCTAGAGTAAGAAGTATAGGCTTAGAGAATATGAGATTAATCTTTTACTTTGAACAGGTTGAAGTAATCAGACGGTGGCCAATCGGGTAGAATTGCTAAATCTTGATTGCAAGGAACTATCCTGTTTCCAACTAATAAATAAGTAGTGCCTTGAGCCAAAACTATAAGTATACATTTGCCGTCATCGACTGTCACTGAACAGAACGAGGTTTTAGATGTTCCGAACGGAAATACACATTTGTAGTGAAGTGCAATTGCAGAAAAGTTGATTATTATTATGTGCAAGTATAAAGGTCAACTGGGAATGGTCAGGTATAAAACAAACTCTTTCCACGGGTTTTAACAATGTTTCCTTCCTCAGATTATTTTGTTTGTGTCTTGTACAGCTTATGTAAGTGTTATTGGGGTGAAGTGGAAGATGAACAAGTGTCCTGAGCCAAGACATTTTCTTTTCGACTGAGCAGAGAATTTGTGAGATTTGGAAAGACTGTTTGAGAGAGGAGGAACAGTGAATGAGGTGCAATGAATGCAGAATGGTTACAGAAAAAGCTCCGACGATCATTAGGTCACTTCGAAACTTGCTTTTTGTAAAAAGGTGCTTCCCTTTCCTTCTCTTTGTTTTTATTCTCAGCTTTTTAAGGCAATCTGGAAAAACATAAAAAATTAGGCAAATTTCCCCAGAATTAAAGCACTACAATCTATACCATAGTACTGTTTGTCGGTTGTTTTTATAAAGTAACAACAAAGTACCTAAACAAGTATATGAAGTCGTCATTTCATTTAAACAGTTTCATTTAAACAGTGCCACCACAATCGATGCAGTTTCACAGAGCGGATAAATATTGTGAAAACTTCTGGACGGAAAAAAAAACCTTTATTGAAACCCAAATGAAACCCGTTATTTAATGTTTTCTTCCCTGCATGTATGATCTGGTGCGTGACAGGTGTCGTGGGGTTCAGATGAAGACAACAGAAGGATGATAAAAGAAATGTTACGAAACTGGGTAAGTACATTTGTACACCTCAGATAAGGCAATGTCAGGTTAGGTCATAAGGGTTAACCTTTCCTTCCACAGCATCTAACTTATTTCTTTCCACAGCTTAATTCTAACCCATCTCCTTCCGCAGCTTAAGTCTAACCCAGTTCCTTCCACAGCTTAATTCTTGCCTTTTTCTTCAACGGTTTTAAAACAATTTTTGTTCCAAACGTTTAACCATTCCTTTTACAGTTTTTTTTACCACTTTTCTTTCCTGCATCTAACACTGTTCCTTTCACAGCTTCTAAAAAAATTTCCTTCCACAGATTATAAATGTTTAAACCCTTTTCCCGAACATCCTTTATATTCAGTAGTTTTGGTTAGTTAAATCAATAAAAGATATTTAAAATTTGTCCTGAGGGAGATTGGAAGCTTCATCCCTCGTATGGCTGGCTGGCAGTGCTTCTCTCTGGTACCCTTTCAGATTTGTTGCTGTGACAGCAGCAACTGGTAGCCTGGTTTAAATCCGAACATCTTTGTCATTGTAGAAATGGTGCTTTGATTTTCCACCCCTAAAACGCTTCACGTCATCGGAATAATTATGAATAATGACCCCAATTAAATAACAACATAAACAAACATGACACAGCTCTCTGAATATCATAGCTCACGAAACGCATTGGATGTTGTTTTATTCTAAGCATAACTCAAAGCATAACAAACTTTTTTAAAAAGTGTAGCTATAGGCCTACATTGCTGATAGAATTTACATAAAAAACGTTTGTTTGAAACAGCAGTCACTAATATTATCAATAGCTCAAACAATAAAAGTATTGAGCGTCACTACTCGAAATTTTGTAAGCTGATGTAGTTATTAAAGTAGATATGTACACAATTTGTCAAGAATGCCGCACCACACTATTACTAATGAGAATAATACAAGAATAACTTGACACTACCGGAACCTGGCTTGTTTTCGACCTACATCAATAATATCCCACACCTGTTTTACATCGAAGTTCATGGCCGCTATTTATGAAATTTTTTACAACAAATTTTTCTAAAAACATTGTGTATATGATGCAGTTAGAAAACAGAGTGCCCACTCCAGGGTATCTTAGTTGTTACATGCAAGTGGCCAGTACTGCAAGTTCCAATTGAAAAAAAAAAATCTCCCACAAATCAGTTAATAATTTAATTAATGAAACTCAGACGTTTGGATTTTTCCATCTATTTTACTTTTATGAATATCTGTTGATGCATCTTCATTGATTTCTCTGAGATTTTTTAGTGCATTTCTGCATCATTGTTCTTTTTTGGAAACTGACCTCCATAGTTCAACTCTTGGTGGCGCATGGTACTCCAGTCTACTAATATTATTGGAAACTGTACGTTATTCCTCTCGTGTTTTCCGGAGAGAGGGGTACATCAAGATCTCTCAAATTCGGCAAATTACATGTAGCTTATGTTTTTATTATAATTAATCGACATAACCAAACTTAGTGCTTTGTTGTTGGATTTCAATTATGGTTTAACCAATTCTTAGGAATGTCATAGACTGCAGTATTTAATTATAGTGATTAGTGACGAGGGCCTGATTGACAAGTGTCTAATATTTCTTGCCCTGAAAAAAAACAAAAAAACAACAAAAAAAACAATTCGAGAAAAAACAAATGGTTGATATAATACGGCTGAAAGCACAAAATCCAATAGGGCTGCTGGATGTGGCGGCCATTTTGAACTTCGATAATGCATTTGACACAAACACGTGACATATCACTACCACTCTCTTGGGGGAAAAACAAGTGTTAGACATTCTCGCGTAGCCTAGCGGACTACGCTAATGCCATAAGAGAGCAATGTTGCGCGATCGAGTAAATGTAGATTTGGGTTTTCTTCAGGTTTACTTTTTTCATCCCAAAAAATAAAATAAATCTTCTTGTTTTATTATTAAAGTTTGACTCCTATATTTAAATCGATAGTGTTACCTTTTCTTTTTCTAGTTTGTGGCTCTCGAAGATTTTTTTGAATAATGCTTGTCTACAAGTGCGCATGCTCATAAAGATACCTTTCTAGAGAGAGTCTAGAGGTACGGTCGGGATGCGTCTTTATGAGCATGCGCACACGCCACGTTATCCGATTAGATTAGCGGCTGAACGACGTAGACACGATCTGCATTTAGTCGATCTAACAAAACACGTCTTGATGGCCAATTGGCAAATCACAGAATGGTGGTAGTTGTTCAATGTATAAAGTATAGTAATTTTGTCTATTATACAACGATCGTCCCCGAAAAACGCAATCTTTACGGGCAAATTGCATTTTGGCTTACAGCTGCGTCAATGATTGCTCTCATTGTTAACCCAGCCGAGTTGAATTTGGTTCAGTAATACACTTTATTTGTAGATCGCTGGAAGTAAAATTAACTCTAAAGATCATGTGATTTATCTGCGTAAAAAAATTGGTTCAGATAAATCACGTGAACTGAGTTTTTTGAAAATGCTCAATAACGGCCAAATTTGACGGTTTCTTTTAGGGACTGGTGTACTCTACTCCTGGAAGACCTTCAGAGTCATGTGTTGGTCTATTTTGTACCCCAAAATAGCCCAACATAGCCGGTGTGTGCCTACATACCAAAATAGCCCAACATAGCCGGTGTGTGCCTACATACCTATGTTGTGCAAATGAAAATAAAATACATATGAAAAAAAATTGCCCCTACTTTTAAAAGTGTTCCGCCGCCGTTGGTCCATAGAGGTAGTAGATCAAGCATCCGATTACGAATATTAAAGGTATCATCCGTGCCATCACCTTACCCACTCCGATGAAAATGAGGGCTCTCACCACCAAACTAGCTACAAAGCCACCCGTTGTTATTGCCAGAGACACGGCATACGTCACCCAAGGTGCAATGGATGCAGCTGCAGTTCCCTGAAACAGGGATCCGATGAGGGTAGTTATGAAACCTCCAATGAAAGGTCCGGTTAATAGTACGAAAACAACAACAAGTTTCAGCATCGTGATGTTAGCAGTTGCGTGACTGCGGTTGGAAGAAGAAGAAAACAGTTTGTTTGAAATAGCCGGGGGGAAATGAGATTGCCACCACAAATACCCAATCTATACTGGGCACTTTGACCCCAAGTTGCTGAACATTTGAACTTATCTGAAACATCAGGAGAACACGGGAAACATACATATTCTTGGGGTTGAAGTACCTCACATAAAATATAATTGGGTTAAAAAACTAGAAAATAAATATACGGAGCTCTCGAAATCATCATCCAATTTTGTAGAGATACAGAGACAGTTTTTTCGAGATGATGAGATTGGGATGCTGGACGTCGAATTCTCAAAAGTTTGTAAATGACAACTTAAGGAAAATGACTTCTTGTGGCAGTTTAACTCGGGTCAATTTCATGGGATCATTTTATCGGAGGATTATAACACCTTGAATGCAGCGTACATATTTGTTTTCTCACAAGTCGACATTCTCAGATGAACGATGATGTCATTTACAAGACAATTTATAACAGATTGTCGCGGACATCTTCAAGATAAAAATGTCATCATCGCCAATTATTATTTTGGCATGTTTCGGGAGGAAGGCATCTTCAATTCATTTGAATAAAATTCCATAATATTTCTTGGAATCACAGCGAATTTACGTAGTGTGACGTCATTATGGGACAATTATACCACGATCTCAACTTTGTAGTGGAACGTCTCAATATACTCACGAAGATAGAGAGTCAGATGCACATGCGTTTATAGTTCTGGATTAAACGGTTTCTTGCGTCCAAGACGTGAGAGGTGCGGAGTTGAAATGATCTGTTACCAAAAATAAAGAAATAAACTTATATCAGGCGAGAATATCTTCCACCTCTAGTCTGATTTCCGATGTTTATTTTATTTTATTTTATTTTATTTTTATTTTGCCCTTGCAAAAAATCTGAAAATGTGACGTAATGGCCTGAAAAGTTTATTAAAGCTATGTGTACATGTAGGTCAGCTCTTGTACTCAATGAAAGTGTCCTACTTTTTTCCACAAGGACCAAATATCATACCTGGGTAAACAAAGACAAGTAGATAGACAAATATATAAAAGACTGCCGAAAATGTATAAAGGGTCAAAGACAAAAACATAGATTAAAAAAACTGACAACAACAATAACAACTAACAGACCAACACAATTATATCGAACAGCGCCCTCTGTATATTGAGCATGTTTCGTTGAAGACGTGGACGGTGCCATCTAATGACGACATGGAAACCTGTCATATGACACGTAAGTTTCATAAAAGAACGTCAACAGCCGTCAAAGGTGGATAAGTCCGTTAAATCTGGATCGATATAACTGTAAATGCTCTTTTAGTCTTAAAAGACTTTTCACAGATAATTATTTGCAGGGAATTATTACATGTTCCAGCAAGTTGTTATTGCAATTATTTAAGAAGAGAGTACGCGCCGGTGGTGCGAGAAGTTTTCTTCACCCCCCCCCTTGTTACTTTTCTCTTTTCTCGTCTTCTTTCATCTTTGTAGTTTTATTATTTTATTATTATTTTGTTTTCTCAGTTATTTCTATGATTATTGTTTTTAATCTCAGTTATTTATTCATTTATTTATTCATAAGTCAGCGTTGCATTGACAAAAAACAAACAATGATCCTACCTTGGAAAGTGTACGCCAATTGATCGCCCTCTGCTCAGTTTTGGTTTGTTGGCAAGAATTATGTAGAGTCAGTTAAAAGAGGTTTGAAACAATCTTACATGCTAACTGGCCTGCTCTCGTTCAAGACCACATAAAGTAATTGCGCAGCAAACTCAACTGCTATGAACGGTCTACCCTCAATGAATGACGCAGCGTAGAATTGCAGCAGCTGCATTTTACGTTGTCTTCAGACTGGGCACTTTGAGCAATCATTCTAACCATTATTCATAACAAACGCTTTTTATAGCTCAAAGCGCCCAATCCGAAAGCTTAAGCAACGTGTCCTTTCAGCTATTGCTCCACTTGGGAATTTCCCCAACTCGGAGTAGGCCCTAATGGTGATTTGAATATGTGTATTTTATCGTACGTTTCCCAGCAAAGGCCATTACATGTACATGCAACCTGTACTTTTGCAACCAAATGTGCCTGGGAAAACCCAGCAATAACAAAATATACGCCTACAACAATCAATAATTCTGTTAGACCTTGTACTTTGTACTATGTGTGTGTGTTTTGATGAGTTTACCTAGTGTGTCAAAACACTGCCCAGGGGGCTAACATAGACGTGCGCTCGAGGGCGTTTCTCTCTACCCAATGGAATAAGTAACTGATGAAGTACAAAACTGGCAAATTGTCGGGATTTTTTATTTTTTTTTTGCGGACAGCTAGCCGTATAGGTTATATTGACAAATACATGCACATTTTGACCTAACTTACATGGTGTATAAACTGACCTGGTGGAAACTTTTTCTTTGGAATATTTTTGCTTGAAGTGCTACAGTCTTCGAAAAATTAGTACAGCGATTTTGTTGTGAATCCGCGAGTCTAAAACATGACGTTTAAAAACAATGAAATCATTTCAAAAAAAGTTGCTCTCACCCAGTTACTGGAGAGAGAGCACGCGCGCACGTTCTGTAACCTGGGTGGGGTGGTGTGGGGTGGGGTGGGGTGGGGTGGGGGGGAGGGTGTCATACTTACAAGTACATCCACAGGCCTGCTTTGATCATGAAGACACAGCCCATTTAAATCTCATAATGGTATGACACTCTTGGAGCTCTGCGGTTTGGGAGTGGACATAGTAATTTGGACGATGTTCACAAAGGAATCACACACAAAATAGTTTGGAATGTTTAACAAAATAATTTTAACTTTTTGCGATGGTGTGATTGATGTCACAAACATTAAAAATTTGCGCATACACAAAACATGCAATGAAAACAACAAAGTAGGTTTAACAGACATTTTTCATCTATTGATTACCTGAAAAGCACGGTTCGGCAGCTTTTATTTCTTGAAGTGGCAATTTTAGGAGTAGGTGTCACGTACTTCATGCAACGCAATGGAGCCTGTCTGGTACATGAGGTGTTCCTAAATTGAATTTACGAAGACCTGATGATGGAGTTACCAGCTTTTTCCATACTTTGATTTTTTTTCTCCAAATATAGTCCACGGGATTTAGTTGCGAAATCTTCCGTTATAATCGGGGATTCCCCGTGCAGGTGCGTGTGTAACAGAGTTGACCATGAACATGCACAATGTACAAGACTGCAAAATCGATTCGTATCGCAGGGTTGTTTATGCTACAGAATGTAAATGATTAGGCCTATCACGTACTCAGATCATGCATCAAGTGTACAATAAGATTGGTCAAAACCGGGTGAAACTTACAAGCAGCACTCCATGTGACTTCCACCCGAAGTGCGAGCATTGTAAATAGAGTTGGTCAAGTACATGTATTGTGCAAGACACAAGACTGCAAAATCGACTTATTTTATCACCGGTTGTTTACGATACATTATGGTAATCAAAATGTAGAATTAAAGATTGGTCAAAACCAGATGAAACTTACAAGTCTTAAAACTCAAGAAATAGATGGTTCATCACTATCCTGACAAATGTCCTGGGAAAACAAATAAACTTTGGATTTGTATGAAAAAGACAAAGCACACTCGGTGATTGAAGTGATTAATAAGAACGCCTCAACCCAGGAAGCGGTGATAATAAAGTTTGTACCTCCTTGCTTTGAATTTGTCTCTATAACAAATCCTGGTCTTGTACACCGAGCATGTGATGGTATTCATTAAGTGAAAGTGGCCACGGGAAATCAATAACAATAGCTAAAACTACCCCAGACACGATAGGCATTCATTACTCTGCTTTGTGCAGGGATCTGTGATGAGAGGTACCCTCGTGATAAATAGATACATAGTTTGGTCTGAACAGTCTGTGTGTTGAGAATGGCCATCTACAAACTCGACCACTGCTGTTTACATAAACTGACAAAACATCAGCCATATTTCATTGTTCCGGCAATCTTTAGAAATTTTAATCAAATTTTTGCAATTCAATCAATAAAATACAAACTGAGCATGTTGACAGAAGTGATGCGTTTATAACAAGCTATAAAGGACAGGTTTTCATTCACAAAAATTAAGGTATGATAATATAACAAAATTATACAGCACGGAAATTACCATTCCAACCCTACAGTCCATTTCTTCTTCGATTGGATATCATATTGACTATTCAACTACAAATTATTTCCACTGCAGTCCTGTACAATAATATGCAATTCGTGGGTTTGCAATTTTTGCATAATTTGACAATTTTCCAGCGAATTTGAAACCTTGTATTGGTAAAGAAATCTTATACTTAAACGTTGATTTGCTTTTCTTATTACAATGCAATACAATAAATTCTTCGGAGCTCCTAAAGGGACTGTAAGAACAAAAACCAAAAATAAAGTACAGGTAAACAGTAAAGTAAAAGCTAGCCAGTGTTTTTCGTTATGACCATAATATTCAATGGAAAGACATACTAATTGTTTTTTACTTACTACATGTTTTTCTTTCTTTTCATAACCTGTCCCTTTACGGGCTCACAGTGAAATTATCTTCCCCCTATTTATTGAAAGCATTAAACGTCCCCTTAGGGAAAAAAAATGCATAAAACAAAACAAAAACATACAGTTGACTTAAGTATTTAAACACTTGGACGATTCTAATATTGTAGCAGAATTACCTATGTATTTGTATGCGTATCAAAAGGTTATTAGACGGTTCAAAGGTCACCCAGTCTGAATGGTGGTTGTTGAGTCCCCGGGAAACTTGGAGAGTTGCGAAATCATTGACCTTGTGACTGGGAATTCCCAATGGTTTGCATTGTCATGGAACTCTGCCGTTTGCAATTTTGTGAATTCCCCAAGTACGGCAAAACGCTTCATGGATGAACTCGCCAGCCATTCTCATTATTAAGCGGATTGTAATCGATTGATGTTAATGTACTCCCGAAATTAACTACATTATGATAAACAAGAAGTTGTTGTTGTTGGTTTTTTGGTTTTTTTAGGTGCCTATTAACATTTTGTTTCTGGTCACATTCATCGCCTTCATTCCATTAACCCGCTTTCCTTTCTATTGTGTTTTATTTATATTATTATTAATGATAATGTTAATTTTTGCATCGGGGATAAATAGTTTGTTTTTTACCTTTACACTGATGTTCATTAAGCAGTGTATTCTCGGTACTTTCCAAAGTTCTGTGAACAAATCCAAAGGAAAAACACTCAGGTGGCAATCGAACCGCCTCCAGCCACCGGGCTAGCTCTGTGGTTTAGTGGTAAGACATCTGCTCTAGCAATGCAATGTCGTGGGTTCGAATGCAAACCGAGTGATTTCCCTGGCCTGTTGATTTTTTTTACAGAACTCGGGAAAGTCCGGGAGTGCTTAATACACATCAGTCTAAGGGTAAACAAAAAAACTACATTATTAATAATATTACTATCAGTGTTCAGTGCCCTACGCTTTTTGAAGTTAGCGGGGGAAACAGTTCTAACCGTTTTGTTTAGGTGACGCTTATGGGATCATAATAATAGTCACCCAGTGTTGAGTTGTGAGTGCGATTGTCATTTATAGACCACTGTTTGGGGTGGGGGTTGTGGACACCCGGCAAGGATAAACTGTAGAAGACGTATCGACTATGTAGTCGCCATGTTGATAAGTGGGCTGTTCAAGATAGAAGTCAACGTTCGTGAGAGAGTTCTACAAGGCAGACATCGACAGCTAATGAATAAAGTAGTAACTTGCGTTTTCACAGCAGCAGTTTCTCTACGGCTTCCCCTGCTGTGCCACCTGCGACACCTAGGGCCAACAAACCATTCGCCGTCAGGCCAGCCGCTCCTATTGACTGACAAGCAGCCACCACCCCACCAGCAGCCATGGATGCAACGCCCCCACCGTTGGCTACTGCTGCAGCTGACATCATTGAGGATGCAATGGACCCCGCTGCAATTCCTCCGGCCGTGAACCCGACGAGGGGAGCTGCGATAACAGCGCCTCCAATGGCCACAGAGAATCCAATTAGATATCCGAGACCCATTTCCTTTTTGACTGCAAGAAGGAAACAAAATGCATTCGACATCATGAAACCAAGTACGTAACCACGGCCTTTCTACATACATCTTGCTATTGTTAAGTTATGGGAAAACCCCAATAGTTATCTTGACAGGACGGCTTACCGAAAGTAAGATTGTAAGTCGATTTTTAGAACTAGCTTCATGAACTTGGCGAGCTAAATTATCATAATTAAAGCCACATTGGCTACATTAAATCTGTTTGTGGCATAGCACTCTTAAAGCTCTGTAATTTTCTGAGTGGACGCAGTAATTTGGACGATGATGACAAAGGAATCATGACTATATTTTAATAGTAAACGAATAATTAAAATTGTGTGCGGTGCACAAATTAATATTAATTATTTGCGCATATTTTTTGTATACATAAAACATGCAATGAAAACAATAACACAGTTAATTTTACTTATGACAACAACTGAATTAACACAACTATCCATTGATTACCTGAAAAGTACGGTCAGCAGCTTTCTTGAAGTGTTAGTTTTAGGGGCTGATGTTACGTTTTGTAAACAACACACTCGATGGAGCCCGTCTCTCTCTTTACTTGGTAAGACCTGCTGTTGTAGTCACAATCCGGTCTCCTTATTGTATTTTTTTTTTCTTCTAAATATAGTCCGCGGGATTTTCTTAGTCTTTGCAATAGCCGATCATGTTCACATTTCTTATGTTAGGCTATGCTATGCTAATGAACACCTGGTAAGGCTGGTCAACGTATCAAAACATTATTTCAACACATCGGCTGATCTTGAATTGATCAAGCGGTAGTTACGAAATCTCCCGTTGTAATCGGGGATTCCCCGTGCTGGTATGACGTATGCGCGCGACTGGGAATTCCACCCCAAGTGGAGTTGGCAGTGTACTGTACATGCATATGTACTGCAAAACCGATACCGGGTGTTTATGCTACATTATGGTAAATGATTATCACGTACCCAGATATTGCATCACAGGTAGAATTTAAGAATGGTCACCATTAAACTATTAAAACGATTTGTGGATTAACAAAAAATTGCGAACGTTCCATATTGTGACGCGACAGGGTGCTTACATTGTTAATAATTAATGTTCCATGGTATAGACCGCTTGCATTGGCCGCCATCATTATGAAACGTTCGCGTGCAGGCTGTCATTGGCTGAGAGTCGTGCGCAGCGCGTACATGCGGGCATAATTTCAATTGTTTTTCATCAAAGATGGCGGTCAGTGACATCATGTGCAACCTCGTTCCCAGGGGGTGATCGATCTCGCCGCGCCATTTTTTTCCCAGCATGCCTTGCTCGATCATAACCCCTGGAATTGGTTCATTAAAATGTGCTAGAATCTAGCACATTTTAATTATGCGTGTGATCGATCCACTGACGCGCCCGCTCAAGTACGGTAACGCGCAAAAGAAGCATCAAGTCAAACTGCAACTGGTCCCCTGTCATTCTTCTTAGAACTTGTGATATGTCTAACCTCAATAGTGCAAGAGTGCAAGAGTGCTGGAAAAGACAACCTCAATGCTGAATCGCTGAAGTATGGACCAGAGATAATTGCCCAAGAAGTCGCTCGTACTCTGAATGACATAGCAAGCACAGGTATCTACCCAAATGACATTGAAGAAGGCATTCTCATCCCCCTTCCCAAGCCAGGCAAACCAAAGGGACCCTCGGAGAACATAAGACCAATTGTCTTTACACTGACAATAATCCGCAAAATATTGGCGATATGTTTGACGAGGAGAATCGCTGACAGACTGAATGACCATATACCCGCTTCCCAAGCTGCTTATCGACACGGTAGAAGCACCACAGAACAAGTCTTCACTTTAAAGATCCTAGCAGAAAAGGCCATCACAGCTGATAGCTACGAACTTCACTTTATGCTTCTTGATGACAAAGGCATTTGACTCCGTGAAGTGAGAGTAGTTCTTTTTGAAGACCTTAAAGAAATGCTGGAGCAGGATGAACTTCATCTTTTGGCAATCGTACTCAGAGAAGTCCGCTTACAAGTCAGAGTGGGTACAGTCTTAGGTAAGCCCTTCAAAACCAACATTGGCGTACCTCAAGGAGACTGCCTTAGTCTTATTCTCTTCACAATCTACCTTGCGAAAGCACTGCCCCTGAGACAACTAAATGTACAAACACCAGCAGCACCACCGAATCTCCAAGATCATAACTACTAATCTTCTGCAGTCTCAGTCCCAACCCCTACCTGCGGAACTCGAAAACCACAACTATGCCATTTGTCCACCAGCATACTTTGAGATTGGGCTGCAATATGCTGATGACATCACATGGGCAAGTATAACAATGCTCACCCACTTAGGGAAATAGAACGGAGGGCACCTAAGGTGCTTAAAGAGCGAAACCTAAAGGTAAACAACGCCAAGACAGAAAAACATCACATCAGCAGAAACGGAATTAACACCAGTTGGAAAAAGTGTAAATACTTAGGCTCCCTACTAGACACTGAGGAAGACATCACCAGAAGGAAAGTACTTTCGATGGTATCCTTCAACAAATTTCGAAGTGTTTTCAACAGCAGGTCGATCTCCCATGCAACCAAACTCAAAACATTCCGGGCATTCATAGCATCCATATTTCTATACAACAGTGAATTATGGACACTAACCAAGTCACTAGAACAGAAAATTGACGCCTTTCACAGAAGGCTCCTGCGTTCAATCCTCGGCATTCAGTGGCCCAAAAAGGTGTCAAATAAAGTTCTCTATGAAAAAACCAACGAGAAGCCTTGGAGTGTCATAATCACCAATAGACGCCTGAGATGGACAGGCCATCTCCTGAGACTGCCTGATGAAACACCAGCCATGCAAAGCGCTAATGGAGTGTATACGTCATCACAAGCTGCCAAGGGGCGGTCAAAGAACAACATGGCTGAACAGAATAAATAAAGACCTGAAAGCCACGGACCTGAACATCAAGGACCGACATACCTGGTACTTGGCAGCTGATAGAGAACAGTGGGGAATACTTACAGAGTGCGCAATGTCAGCTGTACTTGACGAAAGCGCTTAGATGATGATGATGTCTAACCAGGGCCCAATTTCATAGAGCTGCTAAGCAAAAAAATTTGCTTAGCATGAAATTTCTTCCTTGATAAAAACAGGATTACCAACCAAATTTCCACGTGATTTTCAGGATAAGAAAACAACAGCTGACTACCAGTAACAAGCAATATGCAACACATGGAAATTTGGTTGGTAATCTTGTTTTTATCAAGGAAGAAATTTCATGCTAAGCAAATTTTTGTGCTTAGCAGCTCTATGAAATTGGGCCCAGTATGCAGTTTAGGGTGACCGTGTAAAAACATGATTCATTTGAAATGGAATCGCGTCAAAGTACTTGCATTTTCACACGCGCGTACTTAGCGTCCTACAAGCGCCATACAAGCGCACGAAAGTTTTTAACAAGCGTGGCCACGCAAAGTAGTCACTTTTGGGAGCCAATCAGCGTTGTTTCTTAGCACATCCCTACCAGGGGTTAGTGACGAGAGGTATCGATACGGCGCGCTACCGCCCATGGTAGCGAGGCTGCATCATGTGCAATCGTAGAGTCATATATAGGAACTAGAGGGCGCACTAGCCTAGTTACGCGGCCCGACAAGGGCAGCGGCGGCCATTTCGTAAGTAGTCAAAAACAACGTCTAAACTATTTGTGCGTGTTGCAATAGAGCAATGGTTAACAATGAAAGGGTTTACTGTGAAATTTATGAATGCCAGTGAAGACCGTTTATAGTACTAAATAATCCCCGAATAAACATAGTGTTTTAGAAATATATTCCTCCACTTTGGACAATAAATCATGGCATGTGTGTTCATCTTCTTTTGAAACGAATAAGATAAACCCCACGAAACAACTTTAAAATGGCCGCTCTTTTTTTTTTACTTTTTAGACCGAATAATGTGTATTTAGCGCGCACACCTCGTATTTCTAAATCAATGTTGCCCTCGAACAAAATGGCCCGCGTGTCTCCTTGCGGTCCCGTCGCGTTTGTGCACGTAGCATTATCAGTGCACCCTGTAGTTCCTGTATAACTCTATGGTATCCACTGACATATATTACCTACAGACCGACAGCACCTATGGAAATCAACGTTTGGATACCGTAATTTTGACAGCACCCGACCATACCCAAACCATGGGCAAAACCCGCGAAAACGCAAGCAAAAACACGTGAAAAGCAATTGGAGAGCGAGTAGATGATGATTTGTGTTTTTAGGGTGAAAATTCAAAAACATTTATAAAAAACTAAAACATAATATTAGTAAAAAATAAACAAATACAACAGTGGAATGCCTATAACCTGATTCTTCTTTTGTGTTGTTTTTAACGTTTAAAAAATTCAAGATGACTAGTAGAAGGCCATGCCTTGCACAGTTGAGAATAATGTTAGACTTTACTATAGCTATGCAAAGGATGATTTCTATTACAAACATGATTTGCTGCAAAGTTTCATACGAAATGGGATTCTTTTGAACGACTGTGTCAGGTTTAATGTTGTAAATTATGATGTTCTTAATGGATTGAGCTTTTGTTTTACCTACCGCGGTTTATCGCTGGTGCCTCATAAGTGAACTTAATCAATCACTGTAGCTCGCGAGCCTGAGGAAACCTGTGAACAAAAGTGCTTGCTACGTGAAGCAGAAACACTGGGGTTAACTCCTACTCTTACAAGATAAGTGTTCTGGGTTCTTGTAAATGCCTTACAGATCCTAGTACATGAGATCTACGGCATCATGTCCCATTTGACTCCCTGAATGACAAAGCTAAAGGCCACAACCGGAACTCGAACACACATTGCTCTAAACGTTTTGAGCAAGCATGTAAAAAGAATAACAATATATTTTTTTAAATGGCGAAGAAAAAAATCAAAAACAAATGCCTGTATTGTTCATTGAGTATAGGTCTACATCTTGTTCTCGTGAGACTCGCCGTTAGGCTCCGGTCTGCGAAAAACGTACCAATAGATAATTGAAAAATGTATATATTATTAATACAGTAAATGTATTTTCTAGTTTTCTAAAGGACGATATATTCAAAAACAAAAAACAAACATCCTTTATAATGAGTGTCAAGTTTGCGTGAAAAAAAGTTTAAAGTTGCATGGGTTTTTTTTTTCGCCAAAATGTTTTGTAGTTTTGAGTTTCGAAACCAAATAACCCATTTTCCCGATAATTTACTAAATGTACCTTTGTATTTGTTAAGAGGAAAACTGACAATAATGATGGTATGTTACCTTTATCATAAGGTCCTTAATTAACCCAATATATAAACCTTGGAACATTCATTCTAGGACCCAGACAGCGAACTCTGGCGGGTTGTAGGTACTGTGCGGCCTAAATTCGACCTGTATACTTGAGGATTGGAGGTCCTTTTTCGAAATCACGGCTTGGGCTTGGGTTTCAGCTTGGTCTCCATCCTGCCTGATTGAAGCCCCGCCTGATCCAGCCTGATTTGCAGTTTTAATTATATAGTTATGACGGGGAGAGGTAAACAATCAAGCCCGTCTCAATTTGTCCTTTTAAGGCCAACTCTAAAGTACTTTGTAAAAGGCAGTGTTCCATTAATTCAGTGATTGGGAAGGGTACAACAGCTCTTTTTGGTGACATATTTAAACATTTGGGTTTTTGGCACAGTACCGAATGCATCGCCGTGATTTTTAGTTATACCTTTAAGTGTCATGACGGAAAAGTCTAGTGCATCTGACTCGAGCTCTGTGGGTTCGGGTCCCGGTTGTGGCACTTGTGCCCTTCACCAATGCACTTAAACCATCGTCCTTGGAATGGGACGTTAACCATAGTGTAGTAGAAGTATAGAGTTGATATATTTCCAATACTTTCCAAAAACCTTCGAGACAGTTCTTGGTTAGTTTCTAACCAGTCTAAACAGAGTTAAAAGGTACGAATAATGTCGTCGGTGATGGGAATAGCATGGGGATTCCCGGATTCTTCCCATTGCTAACTGGAGATTGAGCAATCAAAGTTAAACTTCAAAGTCCTTTTGAACACTTGATCGACGTGATTGTAACTATAGTGACAGGACATGTTATGTTCTAAACATTGAATGATGAAGTAAATATCAGGGAAAAAATGGACTTAAAAATCGAGGTGATCTGACCGAGAGCCGCACACATTCTGCCGTCTCTTCTGACGTTACAGACGTCACCATGTCCTGCCAGGGTAAGTTTTGGTTTTTAAATTGTTATATAAATCTGGGTAGACCTTCTGTAATTGAGAGAGTCTGAACCGTCGTCGTATCTGAAGAAAAACACATTTTTAACCGTGTACTTTGAAGACTTTTTTTCTGATTTAAGGAAATAATAAAAAAGAAGTTGTATTTTGAAGCAAGTTTATTTAGTCGGGGTAAGGACAAAGCATTGACAGAGGGTGGCAGCGTTATGAGTTCAACAGCTTGTGAGGTTGCGAGGAAATGCTACGTTGTTTTACACTTTTGAGGTAGTGCACCTTCTCAAAGTTGCCTGTGGTTAACAACGTATTTATTCTTTTCCCACTAAGGTACCTTTGACAACAAAACCCTTGCAAAACTAGCAAGCATTGTAGGGGACTCCTGGCCAGCGTTAGCCCAACGTTTGGGATTGGATTACACCTGCTATCATCCCCATTCTGGTCTGAGAAAATGGCGTTATACGTATTCCAGAGAACTAATCGTCCAAAAGCTGAAATGGGCTTCGACGAAAATCGGAAAGTCTTTGGATCGACAACTGATCGATTCGCTAGGTAAGAATTGACCCGCTCTCTGCTGTATTAAGGACGTTCCTGAATAGTACCGGACTCAAACACTGTATGCTTATAGTTAACTGTTAATTTGTGTGACGTTAATTTCCAAATACTTTGCTTACCAAGCCTCAGTCGGCAGATTACATAATGACGTGTTGTTTACCTCGTTGGCGTTGCGTATAGGGCCTTCTCGAAATAGGATTTGGACCTCGGCTTCAATCTTTGCTTACGTAAAGGTTTTTAAACCTTAAACCTTCGGAGTGGGGCTTAATTAGAAGGGCGGAGCCTGAGCCAAAGAGCTGTGTTTCAAAAGGACCTTGGACACATACTTTAATATGCATTAACATTTTTAAAACCCTTACGATTGATCAAGAAATGAAAGTGACAACAATTCTCACTTGAAATTAAACCATTTATACAGACGAGGAACAGCTCGACGATTGGCTGAGGATATTCTCTTATTCCGTCGATAAATATTGGCAGTCTCTCGCTAAAGAGCTCGACTTCAGTGAGGACGACATCCAGGCCATCGTTGTTGCTTTTGATGGGCATTTAAAGTGTCAAGCCCGTCACATGATGTTGATCTGGAAAGAGGTATACGTCTACAAAAATACCATGGGCGAGCTAAAACATGCAGTGTGGGACATGAGAAAGCACGAACTGCTTAAAGCACTGGGTGAGAAACGACAACGACGACGACAACAGTAACGACAGCGACAACAACAGCAACACAATTATTATACTAATTATAGATAAATAAGATGAATTAACAAGAACAACAATAGAAATTTTGACGTAGAAATTTTGACACTGTAAAACGAGATGTAGATTTGCGAAAAACAAGGTTTGCCAGTCATTTCGGTGTTTTTCCAAAAGCAAGGTTTGGAAAAATTAAGCTTATATAAAAGACAATGTTTGACAGAAAACAAAACTCGGTGTATGTTAGGCAACTTTTATTTTATGTTATTTATTTATTTATTTATAATTTTTTATTTATTTATTTATTTTTATTTTTATTTTTTTTTTTTGGGGGGGGGGGGTGTTTGCGAGTGTAAAGTTACGTATATTATACTGACATTACTGCAAGTATTAACTGTTGGCCGGGCTTTCGACCGCAGAAGTACGCAAATAATTAATACAAAATCTTCTTTGCAGGGGAAGACGTTTTGGACGACGTCACGATCTCCATTTTGGCAGCAAGGATTGGTGGCATATGGCCCGTGGTGGCCATCTACCTTGGTTTTGATGAAGACATTATTAAGATGATTACAAACAGTTCTTCTAATGACAATATGCGGGCAGCTACCATGCTCACTGTATGGAGGAAATTTTTTGCAGGAGACGAACAGGAATGGAATCTCGCACGTGTGCTATCAACAGTTTGTCTGAACCATGCCGCTAACGAATTAGGTAAGACACCTTTTTTACACGCACAAATATTGTACTAGTTATCCATATCTGATGCAAACGAAATGTGTTTCGTTAAGTTTGCAATGAAATCAAATATGCATACCCCATTTTGTTTTTTGATGTGATGAATAATAGTATGTAGGAAGGGTCATCTTTACACATGGTCGATAGATTGGTTGTGAGTTGTCCCATCGCAGTTGTGAGAATTCAAGTCGTCTTAGTTGATACTTGTTCAACGTAGTTGGTCGTTTACCACGAGCTACTCACGACTTCGACAACCAACTCACACTGGGGGGTCAAGTCTCCGGAGTACACACAAACCAATATGGTTTAAGATGCAAATGCAAAGTTTAATGTTTTTATTTCGTGCGTTTTTTCCCCTCCGTCAGATCCTTCGAGTGGGCCTGAGTTGACTGCAGAATCCTCAAGTCAACGGTCTACGGTCGCCAAGCCTGTGCAGGCTCATAACAAGAAGACCTTGAAGAGTGATGAGGGAGTTGTGGACGGCATAGTATGTAAGACTTTAGCAGATTGCAAGAAAGGTCGTTCAGATTGCAAGTTTGACAAGCCTGTACAGGTTCCCAAAACTAACGCGAACACACAGAAGAGTGGTGTACAACCCCAAATTATTTTCGACATAGGACGTAAGGCCGTAGTCTCAGATTGCAAGGAAGATGAATGCCTGTTAACGAAATTGCACGAAGTGGATGATGTGACTATTGAGGATTTGTCCGAAATGATACCGCTTCTTAAAGATGGTATAGTACTCCTTGAACATGGTAAATTGAGCCTTTACGCACTCGATCAGGCCAACGAGAAGTGGAAAACGGGTGAATTTTCTAAAGTTGAGGCCCTACAGTATGCAGTCGAAAATATTACCGCAGCCGTAGTCAAGTGTGGTTTAACTATAGGCGGTAGGTATTTGGGTGGATTTGTTGGTGGTATTTTGGGGGGCTTTGGTAGTGGAGCCTTAATCCCAGTAATCGGCACATGCTTCGGGGGTATAGTGGGGGGACTTTTTGGGGGTATAATTGGTGGTAAACTTGGCTCCTTTTGCGGCAAAGCGCTCGGACCTATTGCTGGTCATTATGCCGCCAAAATGGTGCCCTCGTTCGTTTCCCGTGATGAACGAAAAGTGCACGACATCGACAATCTTGAAAAAGGAGACCATGTAATAACGGAAGACGCAAAAGGAATACACGCAATTATTTCTGACATTGATGATTCGCAGGAGAAAATCACCTTGGTGCATACCAACACGAAGGCAGGCGTGGTGACGGAGGAGACCGTAGTTTTTAGGCCACCTTGGCGTAAGGTAATATACATGTACAATGAGGCAGATACCCGTGCGATTGCAAAGGCAAAAGCTATGATCGGCCGCCAACCACCTGGGGGACAGGACAGCGAATATTTCGCTAAGTGGTGCAAATTGAAACAAAATTAGTCATGTTAATTTTATACAACTATGCAAAACCGAATGCTTGCTCCCTTAAGTACAGTAAGCGACAGAAGAAAACAGGAGAGAGCTCTGAAACGAGGCTTGTAAAACAAGTTTAAGAAAACATATTACAAACACAGTAAACAAACACTATTCCGAGGCGCTGATTAAGTATTTTCCTGCAATGTATTGGGGCTACGTTTGAAATATGAGACCTACTCCTTAACATAGCACCCTGTAATGGTTTACAAGGTGCTGTGGCGCAATATGCTGCCGATCAAACTAGGAACACCTGGGCGGACCCCTTCTCTTTTCGATAAGTGCACTGGGTTATTTTACGTGCGTTACACAACACACGGGACCATCGGCTTTACGTCCCATCCGAAGGATGGCATGGTTAAGTGTCTTGCCTTAGGACACAAGTGTCACACTGGGACTCGAACCTACACTCTGCTGATCAGACCAGAGCTTGAGTCCAGTGATCTTATCCGCTCGGCCACGACAATAATAAGAAATTCTATCTCACGTGTATGAGGCGTATCTTGATATTTAATTTGATAATAATACTATGTAGTTTACATCTTTTTAGTATCCAAATGCTATTATTGTTTACGACTGGTGTTTTGAGCTTTGTTCGAATTATGTAAGAGACAGAGAAAAGGCTTAAAGCGGTGCAATGTAAATCCCCCTTTAGTTCTATTAACGACGAGTTTAGTGGGTTATGTGCTTTACACAACAGACGGGATCTACGGCTTTACGTCCCATCTGTAGTGTCTTCTGTAGTGTCTTCTTCACTCGAATCCACTCTCTGAAAACACAAAAACTGGAGTCTCGTCTCGCACGAATGCTCTAGGCCATAACACCCACTGGTATTAAAAATTACAGTCAACATTTTATTTACGAACTATTCATAATGTTTGTATTGATCGGTCATATCATATCGTACCTCTAAAGTCTGACTCATTCCATGAAAGCTGCCGTTGATTGGTAGCGAAGTTCATGTTTGTTCGCTTAACTTTGTCACGACAGTCAACCTTTGACCCCCACAATTTGGTGTTCGATCGAAGATTGGATGCAATGTACAAATTTGGCATTATTTGATCTTCAATAATGTATGACAAACTACGGAATCCCTAAAGGGATAGTTAAAATAACATATCATACAGCAAAATGAGAATACAAATTCGTTTCTTCGTATTGTTAATGCGAGGAATCGAAGTATGTGAAATGGTTTTTCGAGGGAACACTGATTCGGATGGGATAAAGCGATATATTTCGAGGGAACGAAATCCGATTTGGAGGGAACGAAATAATGTATTTTGTTTACCTGTTCACCCCACCTAAGAATGCTTCACAGATCAACAGATTATGTTCTGTTTACATACACGGCTATATTTATTTTAATTTTATTAATAACTAATGGAGTTCACGTAATTAAACAACTCAAATAAATAAATATAAATTGTGTATGACTTGACATATAATGTTAATTGCTCAACATTTTTGGTCTACTGATCCAATGGAAAATAACTTTCATGATGCCGTAATAGAGACGGCGTATGGATTTCATTGTTTTCCTTTGGCTGGGTATGCGGTCGGGGTGGGGTTGTGGGGGGGGGGGGCGACGAGTAGGCTCGTCTGTACTTAACAGCCACTGGATGCCAATGTGTCCTCTTCCGAACATCCAGGAATCAACTTAGTAAGCACCCTATAGTACACCCCATTGTGGTAAAATCCTGCGCGACCATGTTTTCGAAGACGCTTAATATAATGCCCATAGTTGGAACAGCAGTTTGGTGTGTGCTGGAAAACGTATATACCTCCTTTATAATATGGATTTCACATGTTTTGCAAAAGTAGCTACCTTTCCAGATGATAGCTTGCAAACAATTATGTATGAATTTTGGGTGCTACTTTTATTTGTATCTATTTACTTTTCTTTCTTGTTTTGCATTTTTTTTGTATTGGCTTCTTTTTATGCAACGCTTATGTGTACAAAAATAATGCGGCAACATTTTATCACACGGCCTGAAGACTCATTTTTTGAATGGACCAGCTGGGTCTATCGAGTCTATGTAAACAAAAAGGGTACTATACCAAGTCAATGAGGTTGTCTGGGGATAGCACTTATGGGAGTTGACCAGTTTGGGCAAAAATGCTCGTGTTATTTAATAAAATATGTTGACGGTTTACAATCTACGTCCCGGGGCACTCCAGGGGTGAAGGAGGACGCAGCGGCTGTACCAGCTCTCAAGTTGAGCATAAGATGACGTGAATTAGGTCCTTCATTCAAGTGGATTGAACACAACTTCATGTGCAAATATCGAGCCTTTGAGTTGGGTAAAAAACAATCCCCATACATCAACAAAACTTGGGTAAAGTAAATGCTAAAAGTTCCTTTATTGTCAACGTGTACCAGGGAGTGGGCCTTTTCAAATATGTAGTGAATGCCTGGCAGTTTAGAGGTTCGTTTATTTAAGATATCATTCAACGTACAAATCAAACATGGAATGATCGCTGAAATACAACTTAAAAGCTGACATTTTGCTTAACTGGATCAGTTCGTCTCTCCCCTCAGAACTACCATTTACGAAACCAGCTGGAAATTATTCAAAATCGGTAAAAAAAAAAATAATAAGGCTCGCTGAAAAGGGGGAAGTTACAAGTCTCCGGTGAGCACATTGGCGTTACGACAGCCATGTTGGGGAAACGAGGCCTCTGGACTTGGTTGATGGTGTTGGTGTTGATGGTAACACTGACGAGCTTATGTACTGCTAGGCCTTTGATTAACAAGAAACGCAGTGATGACTTGGTAAGTAGCTCTAGTGCGTCTCTGTAATTTTATGTTTCACATTATTATTTTCATTTGAAGTAGGGTCGGTTGGTCACCCACAAAATAATAATAATAATAATAATAATAATAATAATTCCTACTCCCTTGATGGCTATTATAACTAAACCGACTGAATTTCTTTCTTTTTTCTTCTTCTAAGTTTTAAATTTTGTTTAAGTAGCTTTTTATATATTGTCTATACATACTTTTGTTATTGGGTACGTTTGAGTAGCTCACCGAAGTTGTCCGGCTCAAGTCACACAGGTGAGCCAAGGTAGACCAGACCTAGTAAAGGCCAACGAACGCCCGTTGTGTTCAAATCAACTCAACGCTGTTAATGCTTAAATGGTTAAAAAAAAAACCACAAACCATGTAAAACAATTGATTCAATGAACCCGTTAGATATTTTCGACGTTTCGACTGGTGGGCTCTATTCCTCGCCAGGAGACTACAGAAAATAATAACGGTACAAAATACAATGCTTCACTGATATAAATAATAGTATTAAAACTTTGTTTGAACATTGCAACACAAAACTCACAGTAAAGGACTCATGCATTTAGACACAAGGGGAAAAGGACAAATTAACTTTTATTTCTCAGTAACAAGATGTGGTCATCATGCCCACTGCTAGTGGTGGTCGGACTGACTCATTTAAACCTTCAGGGGGAAAAGGGGGCAAACGGGGCAAACTAATATGTGATAGAGCGTGGTCATTATTCCCACTGCTCACTACAAACTACTTCCTTCGACTAAAAAAAAAGGTTCATGTAGCACATACACCTCAACCCCGGTTCATACTTTTCAGCGAATTCCGGTGACGATATAATCGGTACGTGCTGCCCTTCCAATAGACCCTTCCCATGAAATATGTAAATTGCACATCATGCATGCGCACGAACACTTTGGTTGGCAAAATGAGGACACGTCGCGCCTTTTTGTATTGGACTGATAGTGGCGTGACGCGCACGCGTTTGTGCGTCTGAATAGTCCACAGCTCTACGGCGTTTGCCAACCAAGAGTGTATGTACGCAAAGGTAATAAGCATATTTCATGGGATGGGTCTATTGTGAGACATGAAAGTTCGCTTCGCACGAAGCATTCTCAGGAAGTATTTACCCTGTGTGGGTTATAGTCCAATCTCGAGATGGCGACACACAGCGCCTGTTAAACATTAACAGCCTTGGACATTTTTTACATTAATGGGTGCCTGGTTATAAAATAAATGCATTTGTAAATCTTTTTCCAGGGGGTATAGAAAAGTTAAGCATTTGACCTTTGAAAATACGCTGCCTCACCCAATTTTTACGATGCGCGTGCTCGTTTGTTAGTCCTTGTTAGGGCTCAACCGTGTGACTTGACCCGGGTAATGTCTTGGAGTTGATCTCAACCATGTAAACCGAACAATCACGCTGTATTCTCAGACCTGATATTACAAAGCATATAAATTATCGAGGTTTTTCGTTTTAAATTAATAACTTGTGTCTTTTGTTTTCCTTGCATTAATTGCAAATTTGAAATATTCTTGATATATAAGAGTGTGATTTATATATATTTACTTTACAGCTATTGTTGGTACGAAAATAATTGAGACTAATAATTAAGAATTGCGATTGTAATTGTCTGTTGATGCTTACTATTTCAGTGTACAATTAGTTCTCCCCTAAAATTACAGCTAAACCTGTAGTTTTCATGCATCACAGAGAAGTACTTCAAATAGTTACTTTGAGCAAATATATTTTGTACTTTTTAAGGGGCTTGTACTGCGTGAACATCAAGCAGCGATTGAGAAAAAGAAGGAACTAAGCCAAAAGGAGCGCTGCTTGGACACAGGTGCTGGTGGAGGAGGAGGTGGTGGAGGCGGAGGAGGCGGTGGCGGTGGAGGAGGAGGCGGTGGCGGCAGTAACAGTGGTGGAGGAGGAGGAGGCGGTGGTGGAGGAGGAGGAGGCGGTGGCGGCAGTAACAGTGGAGGAGGAGGAGGAGGCGGTGGTGGAGGAGGCGGTGGTGGGGGAGGCGGACACAACAGCGGTGGAGGAGGAGGAGGAGGAGGAGGAGGCGGTGGTGGAGGAGGCGGTGGTGGGGGAGGCGGACACAACAGCGGTGGAGGAGGAGGAGGTGGAGGAGGCGGTGGAGGAGGAGGCGGTGGAGGAGGAGGAGGTGGAGGAGGCGGCGGTGGAGGGGGAGGAGGTGGTGGCGGGGGATGGGGAAGTAGATGGTGGAAAAGGGGATCGAAAGTTGAAAAATCATAAGACATGTTAAGGCTTAAAAGGAATTGCACTCTTAGAATCTTTTAGATTACTGTTTATTATATTAAAGTTAACACAAAACGATCTTGGAGTTTTGACCTGGGACAATTTTTGAGACAAGGGTTTGAACTAGGGATAGTACATTTTTGATTCGGAAATGTCATAATTTGGGGGCAGAGTTATGAGCTCTTTTTAGAGAGTCGTGATTACTTGACCTATTTATGCAAAATTTCTAATAGACGTGCCGTATACCACAAAACAATACGATCATGGCTCTTCCCTTAAACAAACTTGCTTCTACATACGAAATTACTTGACTTGATTTGTCCTGATTTTATTTAGAATTATCGTTTACCTCTGCAATTTTAAGAGTTACATTTAAAGGATGTGCGCACAGATTCTTGTAGATTTAAATCTTTATCAATAACCAGACTTGAGTCTTTGCAAATGTATCAAAAGTAATGTTCGAATGAAATAAACAGAACTTTTTGTTGAATACTGTACAACCAAAATAAAAATGGTGAAATTGCAAAATGATTTAATGTCATGATTTTGTTTACCATAGCAGAGTTCAGACGTCAAGCCATCTTGTTCTCGTTCACAAAACAAACATAGATAGTCAGATATATAGCAAACATTGTTTGCGACATAGTCAATAAACATGTTTAGTTGGGATCATTGAACCCAATTCCTTTTGGGGTCCCTCTGTGCAATGTAATTTTTTGTCGACTTTAGGTGGCAGCAGACTTTCCAGGTTAATCCAGTGTTTCTGAACATCTCTTATCGTTCTTGCATGTGTAACCATGTGAAAAAAATCGTTTAAATGAGTGTTGGCTCAGAAAAGATTGATTTGGTTTGTTCCTAACGTTCCAACCAGCTCACTGTTTTTGGTTTGTTTGTTGTTGTTGGTTTTTTTTTTCTTCTTCTTCTTCTTGAGACCGAAAATGTTTGCACTACATAACTACGCAAACAATGGTGATTTGTCTGGTAAGTATATGCTGCCACCTATTATTCCGATGCGTCCAATGCAGTTCCAACTGGATACAAATACTGTGCAGTGGTATTCAACACTCACTTGTTGATACCATCCATTTAAGCGCCTTGGTCTTACTCCCGCTTCTTTATTTTCGCACGCAACGGTTGGACACAGATATTTACGTGATGCAATTACCCGAAGACTGAAAGAGCCCACTGCTCAAAACGTCGAAACGTATCCCATGGTTCATAGAGCGACCCAAAGTAGAAACTATGATCTTTGTATCACAAGGACAATGCAAATCAAACGGGGGATTCGCAGATAAATAATTCGTCTGAAGCCGAAGTCAATTTGTTCACTGCATCTATGACTGAAAATTATTATACCGTACTATTTGCTCCATTTGTGTTAATTTGTAATTTTGACTTTGCAGAACACGTTTAAACAATCTTTTCGGAACCGCCCGTTTGCAATTCCATAGATCAGAGGATTTAAAGCATTATTGGCATACAAAATAATAAGGGATGCTTGTGTGGTATCCAATAATTTTTGATTAACATTAGACCCAGATGAGTCAATGATGGAGAGTGCGATGAAGATCCAATACGGCAGCCATGACAGAAAAAACACCAAGCTAGTGATAAATAGCATGAGTGTAGTCTTACGCTGAAGTTTAGCGCCGTTCCTTTCGGGCTTCACCGGGCCTCTATTCTCATCCAAACGGGGGGTGTTTTTGTCCTTCACGTCCGATTGATCCACTGGCTTAAGGATAGGTTTGGTTCCTGGCACACTGCAATGTGTGCCATGTTTTGACTCCGTAATTATGGAGACCTTATGGTTTTCGCAAGTTAGCTGTGGTCGATTTTTCATGGACATTTTATGATAGCTGCTACCGTCGTGATCCGAACAATCGTCTGTCGATCTACCAATGACTGACTGTAAGGACTTATCAATAACCGATACACCTACGTCTTTAGTTGTGTCCACTGAAGGTTGAAATCTTGTCGACCACTCAGTCACGGGACCAGAAACTGTTGTCATGGCAAAAACCTTTACGTGTTTTCGTATCTTTGTGAAAACTTGTCGGTAGCAAAAGGCAATAACCATAAGTGAAACTGCAAAATAAACGCCTTGGCAAGACAACAGAATAATGTGGTTAGACGGACTGGGGATCACCCTTCGGATTAAATCAGGGACACTGGCAATAAACGAAAGCATCACAGCTATCCACGCAACTCTCTTTCCACGTCTTGGCGTGAGAAATCGCCGGTGTGGGCGACACACACAGTCGTAGCGATCCACCGCAATCAGCACGGTTATCGCAATGCATGCTCCTATGATTGATGTTCGTACATAACGGCTGAAGTACAAGACCCTCGGAATTGGGCGGTTCATCAAAAGCAGAACTAAAGAGCAAATATCGAGAGATAGGAGAAGGCATACCGTGAGATCAGTCAGCGCTAAAGCCATGATCAGCACATGGGTGCACGTCGTCAGAGTCTTTGTTGAGTAAACTCGAAGGATGAGTGAGTTACCAATTACTCCAAATATCAATATAACGCTAAGGAATATCAACCAGGCGATCTGTACTCCAGGATCCAGAGGAAATTCTAAGTCAACGAGTTGAAATGGTGTGGAATTCGTTTCCATGTTGTCGAAAACCTTTCAGATACTTCTCGATTTCACAGACGTTTTAGACCGGTCTGTTGGAAAACGGCAGTGGGGGACTCGATGCGCCCAAACAGCAGCTGTCTTTGGGTTGTGGATTGTCAGTAGTACAGAGACCTTCAACTTGATATGACGTTCTCCAAAATGGTGACTTATCAAAATCAAAGATTGCAAAAACAAAAACAAAACCGAAATTACAAAACCTATCAGTTAGTTGCAACCTCTATCTTTACACTGAACCGTAGACGCAGAAATTCAACTTGTTTATCCAGTTTTCTCCCTTATAAGCCGCTTCAACACTCAGACTCAAATACTGATGTGACAAACTTGATCAATACATGTGTGCGCATTGTTGGACTAGACACGCTAACTTTACCTTTCCACTTCTCTTAATCAAGAGTAGGAAAAACGAATTTTGTATCTTGGTTTTTGTTGTGTGTGTATCAAGTGACACAATTTTAAAATAGCTTAATGTAATTATCTCAAGTTTCTCGAAGAGAATTGGGGCAAAACGTGGCACCGGAATGATTGGGAGACTCGATCAAAATTTAATCAGAATCGTACAGGGTTTTATTTCTATTCTGGATGTGGAATTAAAAATTGAAGACCAGGCGCGTTCGAAAAATCGCCCCAGTTTAAATGTTATTAAGGCACTATACCTGAGGCTTTGAACTAAAGTTTGTGTATCCATGTTGTATAACTATACAGTCCCGTGTAAATGATAATGAAAGAAACGTATTCATGCTTTCTCGATCTGAGAACTAAATTATACGACAATGAAATAAAGAACAAGTTTTGATCTTAGCAGTGTTTTTTTTTAAGGTTTATCGGCAGCAAATAACAGTAGAAAGCAGTTTTTATATAGCGCACAAATTTTAGTGGATAGGTCCACTGGTGGGCTCAGTGCTATAAGATCATTATTTGTAAATTCAAACTCGCAATGATCAAAGATTTAAAAAAAAAAAAAAAATCCGTGTCGATTTGAAAATCAAAATCAACAAACAATTGTTTTACTAAACATAATGAATGTTTCTTTTTGCCAAACAATTGACCAATAAACCAACTTTACCAGAAGCTCAAAAATATGAAAAAGCAATTTCATGAAATCGATACAGATTGCACTTATGACCTTAGTCCTGAGTGGACGCATCGTGCATCAGCCATACTCGTTATTTTCCCAATTCCCCATCAGGGAGTACACAACCCCAGTCTGCTAAAATTATTGGCACTGTATACGAGGTCTAATCCGACTGGACACGAAACTGTCTCAGCCCTTGCAAGTTTCCATTAATACACCTGGGTTTAGAGAACCAGTGCTTAAAAACCTTTCTCAAGGACACCGAAACACCGAAATAATATCAGGATCGAGTTTCGAACCCAAGACCTCTCGAACACGTGAGGCCGCGACACAAAAATCACACACAGAATCGTATTCACATTGAAGCAGTTGGATCATATAACTAATTTATTTATTTATTTAACCAGTAAGATCACCTTAAGGTTTTATTATTTGCAAATTCATCAATCAATCTGCCATCCATATTCTCATATGGAACCTCAAACACGTGAAGCTAAAGTATATCCACTGATTAGGACGATGACACCAAGAATGAACGGCGTGCGAGGAGTAGACGCTGGTGGCAAGAGAACACATTATAAAACATCTTTAAACCTTCTAACAGTGTTTGCACTTTTTGACATTTCATTCTTATTGTTAATAATGTTAAATATCGAGTGCATATTTACGGATCCGGTTTGTGGGGTCCATGCACTCTTTAACTTTTCCAAACAGCTGCCTAGTGCGGTCTTTTGTTCCTAGTGAGGTTGCCTTTGCGGGGATCTATTGTAACTTGTGGGGTGTATTGTTTCCATTGAGGTTGCCTCTGTGGAGTATATTGCTCCTACTTGTTGGGTTAATTGTTTCTATTGAGGTTGCCTCTGTGTGGTTTATTGCTCCTACTTGTTGGGTTTATTGTTTCCATTGAGGTTGCCTCTGTGGAGTATATTGCTCCTACTTGTTGGGTTAATTGTTTCTATTGAGGTTGCCTCTGTGTGGTTTATTGCTCCTTCTTGTTGGGTTTATTGTTTCTATTGAGGTTGCCTCTTTGGGTTATATTGCTCCTACTTGTTGGGTTAATTGT
Organism: Pisaster brevispinus; assembly: GCA_023634235.1. Taxonomy (NCBI): domain Eukaryota; kingdom Metazoa; phylum Echinodermata; class Asteroidea; order Forcipulatida; family Asteriidae; genus Pisaster; species Pisaster brevispinus. Next base: position 10,707,513 of record JAMKCF010000014.1, on the reverse strand, counting down.
TTCTATTGAGATTGCCTTGTGGGGTTTATTGTTTTAAATGGGTATTTCCTTAATTACCTCTCTAGCCTATGTCGCTGATGTAGGGAAAAAAGAACATTATGAGAACACAATGAGAAACAAGTTGGACACAAACTTACCGGTCGACGTGGTACTTGCGGCGGTAGTTGTATCTGCGGCAACTAAAATACAAATTATTTACAAAAAGTAAAAAAGTTATAAATAAATAAAGTCCTCCATCCAATCACTTTAAAAAGCTCAAATAGCCTATCTATAGCAGCCATGCGGGAAGCTTATGCATTTAGCTAACTCCATCTTTCACTTTCCGATCCAATGTACTAAAACAATCGATGGTCTTGCTATTTTGAGCACGAAGAATCTTATAAAATTTCAACTAAAAACGGCAACAAATTTCTTTGCCCTGTCCTCATAAACATCGACAACGGTTTGATACGTACCGGGTTCTTCTGTGGGCTGCACCGTCACGGCAGTCCCGGCCATGAAATTGAGTTGAGAGGACGTGACGTTGAGGTAGAAAAAGTTCTTGTTGGGTTTTCCCGTCAGTACGATGGTAGCCCTTTTTTGGACATAACAAGACATTGTATAAGGAAAAACTACTACTGGCAGACTGTGATAAATAATGAACAAACAATCAGTGAGATGTAAACTTGGGCGGCTTGCAAATTCGACATCCCAGGTATTTGACATTGACAAACAAAGCATGCAAACCTGGCAGCCATTGACGCTACGCATTATTTAGATAACAGTTTATACACTCCATTTTTGGACAAGAAATTTTATAAGGCTTCGCCTCAAATGACATTTGTGACTTCAGTATAGTTGGCCAGTTACCCCTTTTCGAAAAAGGCTTCCGGTGCTGAATTTCGACCAACAATAATTTCAATGAAATTCCATGGAAATTTCAGTTAAGTTTTAAGTTAATCTTTACGGGCTTCATTCCGTCAAGTTTCTGCAGTAATACAGAAGTAGATGTACTTCTTTATTGCAGAAGATTTTCAGAACAAGACGATGTGAGTACTTTCTTATGCTACATTGAGAGATGCCCTTAAAAGCTCTTCAATATCTTAAGTCTGTCCTGCACTCTCACCTGAATTCAAGCGGCCCCTCGTCCTGGTCCGGCCCATTCCAGACACCGGTGACTGTTTTCCAACCCGTATCATTGGTGTGTCCCCAAGCAGACTGTAAAAAGAAAAATAATAGTAATACAAATAAAATTGAGACATGACAGTTGTAAATAAGTGGTTTCAATGATCATAGTAGGCTTACTTGCTAATCCGCAGTTAATCATGCTTCACTGACCATTTGATGCAGATTTCTGTTCTTCAAAATCCTGTTGTAACTTAGTTAAATGGCTGGCTTGGATGGCGAGTGCGTAAAGCCCTCGCCTCTCACCACTGCGGCCCTGGTTCCATTCCCGGCCTGGGCCATATGTGAGAAGAGTTGCGCGTTGGTTCTCTTCTTTACCATGAAGGCATTCGCCTTAATACACAGTACGCAGTTTAACATTACAAGGAAACTAACCCCAAAATGAAACAACCGTTTTATTGTATAGTAATGACGTCATGTGAACTGGGTCCATTGATACGATTGGTCCACAGCTGACGCGGAGGAAGTTTGAGATCAGCATTCTGTGTTCTGTTTATATATGCCTGTTTGGGTGAATCTAGGGTTCTAAGCATTGTGCCTTTGCTCACAATGACGAAAAATAACAACAATTGACCAAATAGCAAGTGCTGGGTCTGCTGCCCTCTGGCGTCCAAAAAGCATTAAATTTCAATGAATTAAAAGAACAAGAGAGCAAACTCCGCTCACGTTGTTGACTGAGTGGCACTCCAGGAGCGTCGTGTCCGGCGGTGGGTAAGCGAACGTCCCGACCGCCACATCGGTGTCTCGGGCAGGGTCAGCACGCCGTGCCTGGACGAAGAATCCACCGATTAAGATGTCCCCTTTCACGGTGATATTTACTGGATTGAGGAAACGGCATATAACAAATAATTATGTAGGTAAACGCTCTTTTCAGATGCAAGGCAAGCAAATCCTAAATTTCAGTTTTTAAAACTTTTTTTAAAACAACAACATATTAGACTATTTCTATTGAATAACACGTGCACAAAAAAACCCAATGGAAATAAGTCTAAGTTATTGACTTTTCGGGGCTATCCTTTGATAATTTTGTACAGTTTTTTGTTCCTTTCTATTTCCGATGATTTATTTCCACTGCTATTTTCTTGTTACTGTGCATGTATTCTCGTGTTTTTGCTGAGTTTTTTCCGAATAAATTCAAATCAGATCAACAAACATTAATTATACAAGGTTCCACTAAGCTGTTAGATTCCAAGTGTTAATAATATTTAGTTATTTTAGAAGTCATTGTGAGGTAAATGCCGGAAATTTCACCATTAAATTGTTTCACATACCAGTTAGGGATCCGCCGGCCGTATAATTGTCTGCATTCGTAGTGATAGTGAATGGTGGGGAAGCGGTGTCGTTGGCCAGACTAGTGCCGTTGTTGTGGCCAAAGGGAACCATGTCTGTGCAGAGGTTGGGATACTTCGTTACTGGGACTCGTCCGTGGTATCCAAACACCGCGGGGACGAGGATGAGAAGTAGCGTGACGTACATTATGATAATTACAAGTATCCGAACTGACCGGCTAAACTATGTATAAACAAACACATGAATCAAAATAAAGTATAATTATTCAATTCTTTAAGTATTGATCCATCCCACAAACAAAAACAACTTTTAAAAATAATAATAATAATAAAATTAAAATAAACATAAATCAAAGTTGGTCTATATAAATGTAAACACTCTCAACTTAAGATTTCTGTTCGATGTCATTCAATTAGACACCCCAAGAGTTTTCATTTTGTATCTGTGTGTCTTGTACCGGTATTATAAATTGTTTGTCTCGGCCAAGTGGGCTCTGGAAATTCGAGGAGGCATGTTGATGTCCAATTTCATGTTCATGATCGAGTTGTCACCTTTTGTTATCGTCATGCTTTTTATAACTAGTTTCAAAACAGTATTCAACAAACGAAATACTTGGCCAGTGATGCGTACTATTTGTAGCAAACAGGTTGCTATTCTCTCGGGTCAAGGACTACCCGGCATGACTTGTATGCTTAGCTGGGATGGTTTAGGATTTGAAACTTTCCATGGTGTGAATACAATCAAGTGAGGTTTGTGGCGACACCATGTTATTTACTCTTTCTCTCTTCGAGCTGCGGTGATTCTGCGGAGAACCGATGGTTAACAACTCCCATTCTTCTCAGAACCAAAGCACGGGGAAAAAGTGGGGTGTTCAAATTGACACCAATAGTGTAGTCATATGTAGTTTTTATTTAAAAAATCAAAATTTACACCATAGGATTTTGAAACAACACCAATTTCTTCCGAAACAATTTCAACGGTGTTATCTTAACACCCTACATGAACACTCATTTGTGTTGGTAATTTGATAAAATTTTATGTTAAACTTTTGATCTATTGGAAATATTTCCGTACCTGTTATTTTCGACAGATACTACGGAACGGGGAGCAGGAACGGGGAGCGGGGCGGTACAAACCCACAGGAGTCTATGACGCAGTGCTGGGATCACGTGTCCGCAAGGTCACGAATGCTACATCCGGTTCATCCTGCTGATGAAGACCGTATAGTATCGGGCGAAAATTACACGTACGGAAATATTTTCAGTGTTGTGATCAAAAGTTAAATTGCACCCTATGATGTTACTGCTGGTTCTCTTTTCGGTATCTATATGTGACAACACCCATTTTGTCAGTTTTAACAGTTAATTACATGCACTGTCTCAGCAAACCTCACGTGGTTATTTGTGAAAAAAAGGTTAATTTCACGCGAGTTGATTTTGAACCTGCCATATTTGCGATGGTTGAGGGCACCTGCAGGTTATTTGCAGATCATTTACCTTTATCATTTTACTTTGTGAATTGAATTCATGCCATTCACTTCAGAACCCATTCCCAGGTACATTGTAATTTTTCTTCAACAACAAAAACATGAAGCATTAATTGAAGAGTTTTTCTTGAACGTTAATCATTTTTACATGGATATAAGTAAAGCTGGTTTGCAGAGAGCCCTCACTGCTACTTTGCAGCAGTGTTGTATGGTCTCGAGACTGGTTTCGGTCTCCCCTTCCGACGGGAGTTTTTTTAAGATTTGGTCGCAGTCTCGGACTGTCGGGTCTCTATTACCATACTGTTTTGCAGCAAAGTAGATGTGTAAGAATATAATCCATATGCAAATAGTAAGCATTAAATTATTAGTATACGCAGTATAGTATATGCCTGTATATTTTGGTTTTTACCCTTACACCAATGTGTATTAAGCACTGTTTACTCATAACTTTCCCGAGTTTTGTGAAAAAAATCCACTGACAAATCACTCGGGTGGGATACTGTGAATTGTCTGTGGAATTGTGTCCCCCTTCAGAACTCGGGAAAGTACTGAGTATATACAGTGCTTATTATGCATCGTTGTAAGGGTAAAAACCAAGTTATATTCTTTATACCCAATGCCAAGAATAACGTCTATTATATAATGCCTCTACTTGTTAGAGAATTTACGAAACCACGCTTTTGACTCGGGTTCCGGCTTAGGCCCCGTCTGAAACGTGCTCTGTTGGTACGTGGGGCTTTCAAAGGGGAGGAGGGAGTCAAAGCCTGAGCTAAAGCTGAAATCCTGGTTTCGAAAAGGGCCTATATTTCTCTAACAAGTAGGGGCATATAATAGATGTTACTTTTTTGCATCGGGGATAAAGAATATAACAATTGTTTTTTCCCCTTACAACGATTGTATATTCAGCACTGTATACTAAGTACTTTCCCGAGTTCTGTGGGGGAAAACAATCCACAGACAAATCACAGTGTCCCACCCGAGTGATTTGTCTGTGGATTTTTGTCTTAGGCTATTTCTATTGAATAACACGTGCACCCCCCCCCCCCAAAAAAAAAAAAAAAAAAAAAAAAAAAAAACGGAAATAAGTCTAAGTTATTGACTTTTTGGGGCTATCCTTTGATAGTTTTGTGCAGTTTTTCATTCCTTTCTATTTTCAATGATTTCTTTCCACTGCTATTCTCTTGTTACTGTGTATGTATTCTCACCCTGTTTTTGCTGTGTTTTTTCCGAATAAATTCAAATCAGATCCAACCACCATTAATTATATACAAGGTTCCACTATGCTGTTAAATTCCAAGTGTTAATAATATTTAGTTAGAAGTCATAATGAGGTGGTTTTTTTTTCGAAAAGGATAACAAATAATATACAGGGACAACTTACTCTTTTGCCTCTGTCACTCTTGCCACCCAGTCCTTTTCAAATTACCGGTGTCACGATAACAGAGTTTATATAGCATTGGATGGAGCCAGCTAATCGTGCTATTGTGAAAATTTTTGAAAGTTCTTACAAATATCATAATTTGGTAGCCTTGACCTGGTGGTCAGGGCAATTTTTCACGGCCGTTTGGATTGCCCGCGATTGACACATCGGGTTTAATCATATTTAGACAATAGCTGCACCCACTCTCCAATTTATGACAATCCCTATTGAAAAGAAAGTATAAATTTTGTTGACCAAGGGTTTTTTGTGCGTCGATGCGCCTGACATCCATCATTAAATATACCGAGAGCTGTGGAAACTCTGTATGCCCGATATGTGAACAAAAATTAAATAAATAAATAAATAAATACAATAATAAGGTACCTCCCAACATCCTCTGAAGCTTCCTTGAGATTCCATAGCATAATGATGGCACAATGGTGGTGGTGGGCGGGGGGGGGGGGGGTATACCATGCCACAATGTAGCGACGCCCCCTGATGCATTTTCATTAACTGTTCTGATCTCTCTACAAGTCAACTTCAAATTACGTGCCACCTCTCGAAACCTTATTTTTATATTTTGTATTTTTTTATGAGACTAATTAATTGCCTTCATTGGTTATCCTTATATAAAAGAGTGATTCTTTATCATTTGTATTCTTTTGTTTTTACATATTATATTCTCCCATGGCCACTTGCAGTTACTTTTTCCTTCGAATGAAACTCAAATAAATTCAAATACAAACATAAAACTAAGAAAACAGTCTTATATGTACTATCCAACACAGGTTTGGTTGAGATTGACAAGATTGTGTGTTTTGTAGGTGTAACAAAAACTTACATTAAATTTAACTGATCAACACAATGAAGGACACAACCAAAGTCAGTGTTGCATTACTTAATCTCAAAACACTTTATTATCCAAGCAGTTTTCATAAAGATTTTTAATAACTACTACGACATATATAAATGTCGACGTGCAATTTATTTTGGCTGGAATTGATGATATGTTTACCAAATGCAGGCTTTGTTCTTCTTTTTTTCCAAAAAACAATTCAATAGCAATGTAGGAAACCCAAGTGAGCCCGAGGGTTAAACTGTCTGATCTGACTTTGTCATTAGCAGTTATTTTCAATAAAAATTTAAGTTTGGGTCCGTGACCGTTTGATTCACTCTCTTTTTCTATTAAATTTGTGTTGTTGGTTTTTTTTCTCTATTTTGTAGGAAGCATTGCTCTGGCCATGCATCAAATACTTTTTTAGCTGGGAGATATAAATTAAATTGTGTACTTTTTAGGACTAGTTGAATGGGTAGTGTAAACTTGAATGTATGTATGCAGCCAAACCTCTGTTGAACTTTTAACCTTTATATTAGTTGCTGTGCTGTGCCACCTGTTTGCATTGCGTGCTTATGGTTGGAAGAGTGATCAATTCAAGTGCAGGAGAGCATTTCATATTACAGACGTCATTGTGTGGATTTTGCTCTTGTATTTATAGTGAATGCTTTTTTTAAGAGGGCCGGCTGGCCTCCTTCCTGTGCCTTTAAAATGCCTTGAAATAGTTTATAAACATAAACGACAGCCTTTGTGTTTGTAGTATCTGTAGACTGTTGCTGGATCAACCATAACTTTAAAAGTATCCACCATCGATGTCCGTGTTATGGAAGAGCTAAACCACAAAACATAACGATCACACTTAGAGTAGCTGAAGCGACGTGAGAACAACCTAAATAAGACAAAAATAGATACAGTAAATTTGTAGAAACATATGAGTAGTAATGTACTGTTTTCGTTACCATTTCAAGCATTATATTTGTTTTAATTACCATTCGAAGCCATCAGTCCCAACACAAACAGCACCCTTTTCCCTAGCCCTGTACAGGACTCTTCCTCTGTGCTGTACACACAGACCTACAACCCCGGCCATACCTCGTTGGGCCCCCGCCCCCCCCCCCCCGGCCCCCGTTCGTTGTTGGCTCTCACTGCGCGGTGTGCACACCTATAATATAACAACATTGAGTGGGGGAGCGGGGAAACGTGGGAGGGTATGTTGGCCAGGATTGTAGGTATGAGGGTCCGTTTTGAGGGTGGGAAATTTTCAAAGCTTCATAACTCAAAGCTTACCTGCAAGAGGCCACTAATTTTACAAGATTCACATTCCATAGCAGCATGCAGTTTTCTGCCGTGGGTTTTGGACGTCATAATTCCTCATAAATCTATAATTTTCGTTATTTTGAGGTATGCAGCTTTGACATTTTGCCGCACCAGAAATGGACACTCATATCCAGGACGTGACTGTAGTAGAAAACGAAAGTGAAAGGCCGACAGGGCTACCTTTTCCCATCAACCATATTGAAAAAAAAAAAAAAAAAGCATCACAATCGAAAGTTTCTTTTCACACTACCACAACTCATCACAACACCAGCATGCTTGGTTTCTGCATGAAGTAATGGTTACCAAAAATAAACTTACCACCAGCGGTTGGACTGGGCTCCATTGTCGTGTCAGAAATCCCTGTTATAAAAGCAGGACAACATAATACAAAATGACTATGGTAACCTGTGAATAGAGAAGTTTAACACTATATGATTCTTAGGGAGATCTACTGAAGACAGTCAGGGCCTACACATCGAAACGTCCAGTTGTTACACAGTTGGGAACTCTAATCAAATCCAGAGAAGAAGTCAAGGCTGTTACGCAAGCATCAACTTGGCAAATGGCACCATTATTGGTCAGACAGGGATTACAACGACAAAAAAGGCTCTATGATCTACCAATGTGATAGGTGACCGTATAATGGTACTCAACTCAACTACCTTGCGGACATTTTGCAACTGCAATTTAATTCCAATTGTCACTGCTGACAAATAGGTTTGAAAAGATTCAAATTGTAGGAGGTACTGAAGTGGTAATACTTGTTTTGTTAACCACCAGTGCCCAATTTCATAGCGCTGCTTAACGGTAAGCAAGTTTTCGTGCTAACTATAGCAGACAAATTTGCTTACGCGTAAGCGTATTTCACAGGCTACAAGAAAATTAGGCAGCCATCTTGCGCGTTCACCATGGATTTGCATTGTTACGTCATTCATTTTCATGCAGTGGGCACCGGAAGGTTTATAGCATGCCTTTTCGTGTGCTTACGTTTAGCCGCGCTTTGACATGGAAATCGCACAGTAAGCACAAAGTCTGCCGTTGAGCAGCTCTATGAAATTGGGCCTTGGAGTTTACGATTTCAGTGTGCTTCTGGAAACAGAATCCACACATCACTAGTAAATTGTATCAATTAGCATTTCTTTATATCTGAAGCAGATAACAGCAGTTGACTTGTTTTAGGCAGACATCAGAGTGCAATAGGAATGCACATTGAGAGAAAGTTTCCATGGTCAGCACTGTAATCCTTGGCTCATTAGAGTAGCAACTATTCACCCAGTGCCTCCAGAAACACTGTTTAAAGACAATATCCAGTCAGTCAACTCAATGACCAATCAGAATTTCAACAGCGCCACCAAGAGGGGGTTGCCATGCCTTAAATCGAGCGTCACACTTACCGGGCTGAGTCGCAGGTGGTTGCACGGTAATAGCATCTCCATCCGTGAAGTTTACTTGAGCAGACTTGACATTGAGGTAGAAATAGCTGTAGTCGGGCTCTCCCTTTACAATGGTCGCCCTTCGAACACAACAAACATTATATTGAAAAACTAACAAAATAGCTAGATGTCATGCAAATGATCTGAATGATCGTAGGCCAGATGAGGGAGCGTTTACAATTTCGAAATCTCTAACAATATTGTGCCTCACGTTAGTCTCCTAACTACGTTGTGCTTTTTAATACCTACACTGCAAAAACTGAGATGTTAAAATTGACACCATGGGTGTTGTCACATACGCATACCAAGAAAGAAGAAGAATTTACACTCTATAAGGTGTTAAAATAAAACTAATGACTGCAAAAACAATTACATTGGTGTTATTTTAACATAATGTGATGCTAATTTTGATTCTCTCTTCGGTATATATATGCTGACAACACCCATGGTGTCAATTTTAACACTCGAGTGTTTGCAGTGTTTGCTGAATGTGATCCCAAGATGGCTAAACTATTAACAATATCTGATTAAGACCAGTCTTTCTAACTTTGTTTTCCTTAAACCAAAGTTGACAGATTTTCATTATTGCATATGTTTCTCTGCACTCTGCTGCTATTTTCAGCAGAGAATTTATCTATAATAAGTTGACGTAATAAAAAAAAATTGTTTAACGTCCTCACTTAAATTCGATAGGTCCTTCGTCCTGAGCAGGAGCGTTCCAAACAGCAGTGACTGTAGTCCAGTGAGGGTCATCGGAATGACCCCACGCCGACTAAAATTCATTAAAAAAAAATTCAAAAGAGAGGTTATCAACAACAACAACAACAACAACAACAACAACAACAACAACAACAACAACAACAACAACAACAACAACAACAGCAACAGCAGCAGCAGCAGCAGCAACAACAACAACAAAAGAGAAAACAACAGCAACAACAACAACACAACAACAACACCACCACCACCACCACCACCACCAACAACAACAACAACAACAATTTACATGATATTAAAGTATCATTTTAATATTGTCATAAAACAATCTTTCCTGAGCATCGAGTTGCAATAACAGCAACAACACAAGGGGCAAACTAACATTGTTGACGGAGTGGCACGTCAGAAGCTGTGTTTTTAGCGGTGGGTAAGCAAACTCTCCTATTGAAACATTGGTGTCTCGGCCGAGGTCGGCACGCCGTGCCTGGACGAAGAATCCCTCAAAGAATATTGGCTCCACTGCAGATATAGTCACTGCGAGAAAACACACACACGCACAGGTTGATTGTTATACTTCATCAGCCTGAACCTCCGACGTCAACGTTCGAGGCTCATGAATAACGCCATCTATCTAATTTTAAAACTCGCTAGTTGCCTGCTAGATGTACATTTAAGCTAATATCATAATACTGTATGTGTACCACCATAAAGAAAGGACCATTTTATGGTACCACAGGGGAAGCTTTCTGAAATTGTGTACGTGCCAAAATTTCCTGGCCCCATTTTGGGGTCAGTGTGATCCTCAATCTGTGTCCGAACAACTTTTAGGGTCATCCTGACCCGGAAATTGGTCAAGACTCTTGAGAGCCGGAATCCAGGTCAATTCTAACACGAAACTTTTTCGAGTGTAGTATCAGTCCGGTATATTATGTGTGGTTGCATAATTTTATCCATCCATGGAACCATTGGTTTTGTAAAGAACCAGACAGATAAAAACAGGGGTGTAGTCTTGGGGTTTAGCGGGGAGCGAGGCTGGCAATGCACCTACCAGTTAGTGATCCACCGGCTGTGTACTTGTCACTGTTCGTGGTGACCATGTACGGTGGGGAGTTTGTGTCGTTAGCCGAACTGACCCCTAGGTTATGACCCGTGGGAATCATATCCGTGCACAGGTTGGCGTACGTCGATACAGGGGGTCCGTTATGGAATCCCATCACCGCTGTGGGGACGAGGAAAAGTAACAACATCGCAGTTCTCATCTTGCAACACAGGAATCCCTCAGAGAAGTTCTAAGAAAAAAATCATCATCATCATCAAATACGGCATTGTATAATATTTATTTCCCTTCAATTTATTGAACCATTTTTAAACTAAAGACAGACAAAAGTGGACAAAACATGATCTTGTCATGTTACTATCTCCTTTAGAAGACGTGTTGGCGCCGAGAAGACCGATTGGTTCCGACGTTTCAACAAGTGAGCTCTACTTGTCTTCAGGATATGTGGATTCATTCGACTGTTTTGTGTAAATGCAGCAAAACATGATTCATGTACAGTTTCCTTCAAAGTGATAGATGTTTCTGGGCTGTATTATGTACGAACTTTACTTCAACTATAAGCTTTAGCCCTAAAATCGACAATGTTTTTATACGATCAGCTATTGGGTAAGGTGTACCCTAACGCCACGGTTGAACTCGTGCTTAAAGCAATTCAACATGAGGTGAATATCTTTTTGGGGTGAAAACGAGACATTGAGTCACATTGGCATCAAAAATATATAGGCGGTCGGAATTGGCATCTTTCCCCACCAATGTGACAATGAGGACTCCACAGTGAACTTTACGGTTGGTAGGAATGTTGACAAGCTATATGTCTCTTATACTCAGACTCCAAATGAAACTAAGAATAAACAATCTTGCTTGTGTGAATTTATGCCACAGCCTTTGAAAACTGTTTTTATTCAATTATTCCGGATACCGAACTTTGGGCAAACCGGACACAACGACAACCAAACCAATTATGGTAAATACATTACTTGTATTCTTAACATATTATATTCAAAGTATAGCTGCGCTTCAAGACAACCAAACCAATTACGGTAAATACATAAACTTGTATTCTTAACATATTATTATTCTTCAAAGTATAGTTGCGCTTCCACCACTGTGACCTGTGATCGGAATCATAGCCTCATGAAACTCTGGAGCGCTATGGCAACTAAACAATTCACAAAATACAATTAGGGTATAAACATTAAACAACTGGCTTAATTACCCCCCAAAAGCGCCACAAATGTGTTTGGTGGCTATCCTTACCGTGAAAACTTGCCCCCCTTCCCGAAGGCACATAGAATATACCAAAATCAACATCCTCCCGCATAAAAATACCAACAACAAAGGAATACTCAGCTATAGCCACGGCATCGAAAAATATATATATTTTTTCTTTTCTTTTTGATTTTTTTTCTTTTTTTTTTCTTCAGCCTAATCATATCAAGGGCAGCCAATGGAAGACTCATTCTTCCCGCCCAGGGCAGCCAAGGAAGACTCATTCTTCCCGCCCAACTACATAATCAAGGGGCAGCCAAGGAAGACCCATCGTTCCCGCCCAGGGCAGCCATGGAAGACACAATCTCCCCGCCCAATCAAACAAAACACATATGAAATACCAACCACTGGTATAATCATATACGCTGTCGCAAACTCAGGTATAGCAAACTACTGGCACAATTACAATAAAGCATACGGTGGTATGAAGGGGTAGGTGGAGGGAAAATTTTAATGTCTAAACACTTTGGTTGACTGTGACAAAGTGAGGAATTTCCCGCAAAATTATACAACCCACGCTAATCCGCAATAGCTGATTGGATAAAAGTAAAACTTACAACATCGCCCGATCAATAAAAATTATTTGCAATGAAAATATTAATGCAACACATAATGCGCAGACCTTGACCCAGAAACACACTTCTGAGGTCCCCAGTAAACCTGTTACACCGTGCGCGTGCGCAGCAACAATGTAAAAACATTCATGTACATTTATAACACAAAAAGCCATAAGTCGGACGGCGTTAAAATTATACATGTTCACTGAGTATAAGGCATTTTATCATTTATTGATGATAAACTGAATTATTCGTAAAAACTAATGAGGGAATCTTACCTGACCAGCACAAATCGTGTCTTATAGTTATAAATGTTCCCACGCGCAACTTTCTGATCGGTGGTGTTTCTGTCGTCTCGGTGTTTCCAAGCTTAAAGGTGACGTGCAAACACAAATGGCTTTATATAGGTTTACACAATAGTAGCTTTCGAGACCCTTTTTTCAAAAGCTTCTTTATGAATAGCAAACTTTTACCCACGTGTTGGGAAAAAGTGCTCGTAGCCATTGGGGGTTGATTTGGTGACCTCGGAAAGCGGATGCACTTCTTTGTCAACCGGTAGAATGCAGATTTAGTTAAAGTAAAAGTACATCCGGGTAAGTGTTAAGTTTTTCTTGGAAGAAGTCAACCGCCGTTCCCGGATGTGTTTTCTCTCTCCTCTGTACCTAGATCACACACCCTCACAAAACAGGTGTAAGTGTAATGGGGTAGCTTACTAGTTAAGTTTTTCCCTTCGCTGTGCATGACGTCATGTTATTATTATCAATACCGATATCGTTTGTTAAGGAGTTTAATTATGATAGAAATTTCATAATATGAATGAGATATTATCTCAATGAGGACGTTGTTTGAGCTGGCGATGTCAAAATGCAAGAAGTCTTTCATTTTGGAATTCCATACCTGCCATCGCCAAACCCACGTCGTTCGTCTCGCGTCTCTCCCGCCATGCGTTTCCCGTTGTACGTCACCCGTTCCCAGTATGATGTCACACATGTGCAATGCTATTGTTATTTTCCTTTTAAAGAGAATTATTATGGCTCCTGTCGGGGGCAGTGGCTGCCTTGTTGTGCCTACAGTCACTCTTTTTATGTATCATATATTTGTCTTCCATTCAGTGCATTTTACTACGCTTTTTGTGCTTTCGATCATTTTTTGTAAGGGCGCATTACAAAATCTTGAAATGTTCATTATTATCAAAGTAATATGCATTACCTGTCACTATGGTCACGTGGTGAGACCACATGACTTGCGATCGCAAGATTATGGATTCGAATCCGGCCAAACAACTGCTGATTTCACAATCATTGACTAGAATAAGTATTGTCGTCTAGTTTACTGAATCACAGTTTATCCCTCTGCAGACTAGCCGCGTTTGTGTGTATGTACATGTCCTGGCCGGCCTCCGATCCACCTCGCACGATGAGCTACGTACCAGTTTGCTGAATCCAGCAATGCCATATCACCTCAATAATATCCTTTTCATACTGATTAAGTGTTCCTTATTTTAAATTAAGTTATTAAAAGACTTTGCTTACTATAAATGGGGCCCACTTTACGGCGAGGGCGACGGCGACGGTGACGGCGAGGGCGACGGCGAGGGCGAGGGCGACGGCGACGGCGACGGCGACGGCGACGGCGACGCGACCTGTCGTCTATAGAACACCATAGTTTATTGATATGTGCGATTCGTTATCGTGGACGTTAAATGAGAGACATTGGCTGTTGCCAGTTTGGCGTTTATACCCCCTTGTGTGAGCTATGCCGAGTTACTTTATCGGGAAGATCATCCAAACAAACAATACAACTGTTATACCTTTACAAATTGAAATGTATAAACATAACATTTTCCCTTGCCTTTTTATTTATTGTTTTTCTTTCTATAGAATTCCGGAACTGCTCCGTGAAATAAGTTGATCGTAAACGAGAAAGGAAAAAAAGGTTTAAAAATGTCCCTAAATAATAGGCCACTTCTGTAGACTCCGATTCAAGCCTCGCCTCAGACGCTGAGCCTCGCAGGAAAGGGGGTTTTCAGTCTGTTCGAAAGGTCAACACCAAACCTCCCGACACTCCTCTTAAAAGAGATTAACACACGGCTGTAACCGCGAGTTTACTAGTAATAGTTACTGCTCACAATAATCTTGGGTACGCTATTTTGAGAATCAATATCCCCGAGTGTTAAACAGTGTAGTGCACGTTTATGAGTCTACTCCCATAATAGTGACAGTGGAAGCAGTATCCGGGTGTGACGTCAGTGCACCCCTTCCTGCACTGACGTTACACCTGATAGTTTCTGAGGTAAGCCTTTGCATTCAACGCTGTGAGGACAGTGAGTGAGAGTGACCTTTCGCTCCAAATCAGGGCATTATGATCTCCTTTGTGTATCAAACTTTTTCTTTACAGATCTATAATGCCTTGGCCTTGTGGTTAACTATGCATGTCAAAATAATAATTGTTGCACGAATTCTGTTTCATTGGACCAACGTTATTAACTGAGTGACTATGACAACTTCCCACGCATGCCTAGTATGCAATCAACGTCACGTGCTGGGCCGGAGTGAAATCAAACTTTCACTCCTAATTGGTCACTGTGCACTGCTTTGTGTTTCCGACTGGCAGATAATCTTACTTTTGTTAAATTCAAGGGCAAATCCATTCTAAAGGATAACAGCAACAAAGACTTCACTTTCCCACGCAAAGTAAATTCACAAGTTTGTGTATGGGCGTATTATGATTGAACTCGTTTTAGATATCCCAAATTTGCAGCAATCTCTGGTTTCAAAAATAGTAGTTTGCTTTCTTTTCTTCGTCTCCTTTCCACTTTTTTTCTGTACAGTTTGTTGCAATTTTCACCTGACACCGTGATGAAGATGGACGAACTGCCCAAGTTTAAGAAATGCCATTATTGGATACCTTTTTCTGTACAGTTTGGTGAAATTTTGACCTGACACCGTGATAGAGATGGACGAACTGCCCAAGTATAAGTGCCATTATTGGATATATTATGTTAATAAATCAGTTGATACCACAACTTGAGGTAATGGTTTGTGTTTAATTTTAATAATAAATCTTCTTCTTTTGACAGACAGAACCTCACAGTTGGAACTCAATGTTTCTTCTGCAAGTTTGTACCATCTTAGCTAAAAATATTCGTTTTAAACGATGTAATTTTTTTGATTGGATATGAAGAGTGCTGTTTTGTTTGTAAGCTTTGTTACACTGATGTATGAAAAGCATTGTATTCTCAGAGCATCGAACATGTCCGATAGCGTGCCGGGTTATTTGACCGGTTTTAGCGTATCTGACAATATTTTAAGGTAATGTTTCCGGTAAAGTGACCAAAAATGTGCGCAGTATCGTGCCAGGAACGTACCCGGTGAGGTACCCAGTAAAGACCCCGGTATTGTGACAAATATAACTAAACCGGTAATGTGCTTGATATGTAACCGATTATGTGACGGTAAGATGCATGTGAACTGCCCGGTATTGTGCAAAACAACGTAACCGGTATTGTGACCGATGTGCTGGTATAGGCCTTGTAAAGTGCTCGGTATTGTGGCTGGTAACGTAACTAGTAACGTAACCGGCAACGTACCTGGTAAATTCTAACCCTGTAATTTGAAGTCGATACAACCCAAAAAGTAACAGTTGCACCGGAGATAATATCAATTTTATTTTCTAATATCTCACCGATGTTTGACAAGGCACCGTGCACTTAATGCCTTCCGATGGAAACAATACCACAGCAAAATCGGGAGGCAACGTCACCGAAGAAATATTAACAGGAATATGCGGCTTTCAACAATCAACAATCAAGTTTTGAACTTTGAACTTGAATATGTGTTACACGAATTCAAGGAGAACACATATTTTTTAATTGAAATAACAAAAGTACTTGGTTCCAAAATGCCTGAGTAAACAACGACATTCCCTTGAATTACTTATGGCGAGTGGTAGATTGACAAAGTGGTTGGGCTGTTGTTTTTGATGACACACCCAGTCACGAGTTGAAATTTGCATATCTTTTGAGAGAACTTAAAGTGAGGGCTGATAGGTTTGGGTTTTTTAGTGCAGTCTAAAAGTGTCTCGTTAACAGTCGAGACGTTTCAACCAAGGTTTCTATTTAACCGGCTCAGTTGTTGTAAGTATAATTTTCATCCTCGGTTTAAACCGTTCTAATAGTTTATATCAGTAATTATGAGGTGAGTTTCAGTGACCCCTTTTAGGCAATTTTGGATAAGTAAACGTATTCACATCGAGATTTTTCTCATACTTTTCTCGGGGATTGAAAAACAAATGCGTGAAAAACTTCTTTTTATTCACCAATACCATGTTGCGGGCACTGCGGTGTGCTTTGTTTCCTTAATTGCTTCTAAAAATTGCCTCGGTCAAAACGACCAGCGCGTTGCAGATGACAATAACATATGTTTATCAGGCGAGACACCTCGTGATCAGAGGTTTCCTTCTTTCAGGTGGAACGATTTGAGTTTATGGTTTCAGAACCAGACTCTAGAACCAGTTGCCAAGCCACATCAGTCAGACGTCTGTATTGAATCCTTAAATGTCCATTTAAAATGTTTCTTTTCAAGAGAGCTTTAATGTTTAAATGCATGTTCGTGTAACTATATACCAAAGTTTTTGGAGTCTTCATATTTTGTGTTAACTCTTTTTCGAATTTAAGTTTACTTACTTTTATTGTACATTTTGTCAGGCGCCTGAACAGCCTTTTCTGGAATTGGCGCATTACAATTAAAATTATTATTATTTCAAATAATGGCAGACTGTACTGCAAATGGGGTCTGGCCAAACCACAACTGGTGTCTGACTGATTTAAGCATTATTCATTAATTCATTCATTCAACTTGGTTTATTGTACAATTAAGAAAAAAATAACAACTGGTCTATATATAGTCCGAAGACTAAACAAGTCAAGAAAAATCCACAACAAAAACACTCTAACAACATGTTAAAAACTGTAAAAGATCATTGAGATCCAAGAGCAAAAACAGGGTGTGGGCTGCAGCTAGAACAGCGCCCTCAATCTTCTGAAAATTACTAACTTATTACTCAGCTGTACCTGGGCTGGATTTCACCAAGAGTTAAGATTGATCTTAACCGCAAATCACTCTTAGCTACTAAGTAAAGTGTGATGTCACAACATAATTCACTATGGTAATACTGACGACCCATCTTAAGATGAATCTTAGTGCTTTGTAAAATCGACCCCAGGCCAGCTAACTTCTTTGAGTGGTATAGCAGCTCATTCCAATGTTCTACAAGGAGACCTTTGTAGGCCTATGGCTAGACTGAAATGCAGCCGCTTTGTCAGGCTGAGCTGCAACGAGGGTCTTCTGAACAGTAAACCGGGTCAGATCAAACCATAATCAAGGTTAGACTGAAAACCGGGGTTAGACTAAACCACAACCGGGGTCAGACTGACCCACAACACAGGTCAGACTGACCCACAACCCAGGTCAAACTGACCCACAACCCAGGTCAGGCTGACCCAAATACAAGCCCCATCTTCTTGGTCTACGACTTGTCAATCCCAACCAGGGAGTTCTAGAAATGTTGTGTATATTACTGTTTGAAGTGTCTTTTATTATCTTTCTTCGGTAGGATTCGCTGTTGTCCTCTCTGATAGCTATCTCTTTCCGGTACGATGGAGCACATCACTATAGTTCTAATGCTGACGGTGTCTGCCGTTCTGGGCTATAAGACTGGACCTCCTATTACCAAGTACGCTAGTCTGTGTACTGACATGATCCCGGTAGGCCACAACGGCGGCGTGACTAAGGCCACTGATACCGCTGACCCACCGTACAGCATCACTACCAGCTCTGATAAATACACTGCCGGTGGCTCTCTGACTGGTAAGTAAACCCAAACAAAAATTAGGAAGGGGGACTAAAAAGAACTTTATGGCATTATCTAAGTGATGGCGCGCTCGTATCTGATTTTGGGGGGCCCAACCCTGTCCCTTCCTTTCTCGGTCCCCCTCTTCTACAAGGAACACTTTGAACACTCAGTTGATGAGAAAAACGTTTACTGTGGTACTGTTTTATTTCGCTCGGCCCCAGCGGCCTATCCAGGACCGCTGGGATGGGCTAATCAGCTTGCACAGATTCTTGGGAACGAGCGAATTGTTTTATGGGCTTAAGCAAAACTAAAAACAACAGACCTAGGAAGGGACATTAGGACCACAGCTCCAGGTCGTCTTTCGCCCAATCTTAATCTTAGTTCAAACAGAAACCCCCCCTCCCACAATCACCTTGACGACTCTCTCATTCCCCTGAGTCATTGTTGTGTGGGTTTTTCAGACTAAAACCCAGTCACATGAGCAGAGAATTTGCCACCTTTGCTTGACTTGTAAATTCTGGGTAGCAATCGTGGAAAAAAATCAAAATGTAAATTTTATAAAACATCGAAAACTTCGAGTAAAAGAGAGAGATTTTGCAAAAAAAATGAAATAAACAAATTAAAAACCAATGTATTATTTGGCAGAGTATAAAAGGGAGCAGGGTAGCAATTCTTTCGTTTTCAATAAAGGGTTCTTTCTATTTTGTTCTGTCTGAAAAGACAAACAAATATGGAATACTTGGAAATTCATCGGAATAAGTAATTGATGTGTTTTCTAGACACTCAAATGGAGGTCGCATTCCCCCGGAATAAATGCATGTCCACTGTTATTGTTTTATACTTGTTTTATATGTGTTTATTCACTTATTACAACTATGATTATTGTATATTTATTATCATTTGTAATTGATTTAATTTTAGTTCAAATCTCTGCAAAGGGGGATGTCGACTTCAATGGTTTTTTTATCCAAGCACGACGAACTGATTCTATGAAAAATGTGGGTGAAGCAATTGGACAGTTTGCCTTCCCACCACCCAAGACGCAGTTGCTAATGTGCCACTCCGTCGTCAATGTAAGTTCGACTTGTAATCATGGTACAATCATCCCCCTATTCGCAAAGGTACGACCTGACTGACCTTACTGACTGGACTGACCTGACCGGCCTGACTGACCTGACTTACCTAACTGACCTGACCGACCTGACGCACATGAATGACCTGACTGACTGACCTGAGCCACCTGACTGACCTCATCAATCTTATCTACCTGACTGACCTGACAGACCTACCAACCTGACCGACCAGAATGACCTGACAAACCTGACTGACCTGACCAACCTGACCAACCTGACTGACCTGACCAGCCTGACCAACCTGACCAACCTGACTGATTAAGGGGGAATGTTCCAGAAAAGTCATTTGTGAAAGTTTCGATTAAACAAAGTGCCTACTTAATGACAAAAGGAAGACAAATCTTGCATGGTATTGTCATCAAGAGCGTCGAATTGACCATATTTTTGACCGCATGAGGGCGCTGTCATCAGGGAATGTCTTGCATCACAATAGCAGTTTTAGCTTAATATAATTGCCTGTTTGTAGTTTTCTTGCACCAATGAAGAAATTCATAAAAAATTGCGATAAAAAAGTGAAAAAACCCTGTTTGTTTACTTGTTTTTCATCATGTGAAATTTATCCACATATACGCCCTCACGTGGTCAAAAATACGGCGAATTGTTCCACGTTTAGTAAGGTTACAGTAGATACCGACCTCATCTCTGGCCGTGTTGATGGCAGCATTCAAACGGGCGCCACATTTCAAAAGTCGCCTGCCGGTGATCTTTGGAGATTCACATTTTTCGTCATATTTTTTTTTTTTTTACCCCACTCAACTTTGCCATGTCAGACGGAATAATTTTGCAGGATGCTTATTGCCATTGCCATCTTCATAACGAAGGTTGTCGTTTCAATATTGCAAAATTCGTTTTCTGGATCGTTACGTAATAACTTTTTGATGTGGCCAAAACAACATGTAAGGTTTGTGGTAACAATGTACACATTTCATTATCTCTGTATTGGTGCTAAGCAAACCAAGCAACGACAAAAAATAATTTAGCAACTCTATGTTTCGATCAGTATGCTCTGTTGGTCTTTCTATTCAGGACCACCACAACTCATTAGAACAAAGGATATAGATAGAATTGTAAGTTGGAAACAACTAGGGAGTTCACACCGAGAATGAATTTGTTTTAAAGGCTAAGGACCTTTTTGACCGAATAAAAGTAAACCAGATCTTATGCTATTGGCGTTTGGTATAATTGCGAAAACCATTCTGTCGCGATTGTCTTTTTAATAAACGTAACTCATCAATCCAATGCACTCAGAATTTGGAGCCTTTTGGACATAGAAGTAATAATTGTTTTTCAACTAGTACGACTTTCGGGGATGGCGTGGGGGCTGCCTGAAGAGCAGGAGTCGAACCTTATCTGGGATAGAGCTCGCTGTTGTTAGATCAACATCCAAGAAAATATAGAAAGACCGACAACTGTAACATTAGACAAGATGTTGAAAATTTTGACCTTGTGAACTGTGTGCATTATTTTGTCTTTCATTTTGACAGTCCTCTTGGGCACACTCTGACGATAATGATTGGCAGAAGATTACCGCTGTTTGGAAAGCACCTGCACAGGACGAAGGACCAATCGAATTCAAGTAAGTCACTGAGACAAAGAAAAGATCGGACGCCATTTTGTCTAACGGACGCCACACACTGGCCCGGTATCGAGAAGCCGTTGAGCACTCAGTCACGGTCAGTAGGTTACAATACACTTTGGGTGGTAACTGCTCAGCATGACTATTTCGATTGGTAATTTGTTGTGAAATCGGTGCCTGATGCGTGTATAATAAGGTTGAAATCTGCATGACGGAATGCTATGACGTCATCTTAAGTTGCTCAAGACTAGACTTTCACAAGTCTAGCACTGTCGGACTAGTAGCAGGTGCTTCGTTACTGTGGCATAGCATTAGGCATATTCACTGGGTGCAGGCGGCGGGAAAGAAACACATTTAGGTATGGGTTTATAGTTTTAAATACTTTATACATCAGGCCCTAATTAACCACGACGTATACAAGCCATGCATTACGACGCTGATGTGAGGGTTAGAACATGGTACCTGTGTGAGCATGCGCTGCCCGACCGCTACAATCACAACAAGAAATACTCTAACCTCCGACTATTTTGATTGGGTCAAAAGTCCACAGACTGATATGAAGGTATTATTTTTTGCCACAACAATTTATAAAGCACTGATATCCATAGTTTATTAATATTTGCTTCCATATTATGTGATCTGGATGTGGGGGGGGGGGGCAAGGTGGCAGAGTTTTGAGCAGGGTCGCTCAAACCTCCCCCATTGCCCCTGCTTGTTACGCACTTGGTGTTGGGGAAACTTGCCAAGCTTCACTTTCTACTATTCAAGACAACCTTTTTTTAGTTATTGGGGAAAGCCGAAAGCTCACTCATTTTAGAGTTAATTTAGTTATTTGCTACTCTCATTACAGAGCCACGATCATTGGGGAACCAGATAAAGATCATTTCTACACCGACGTGAAGTCTTCTCGTGTCACTTTTATGGCCGGGGATGCTGTGACCGTTACACCTCCCCAACGTCCACGTAAGTAAAAAAAACAAAAAAACATTAGTTATCTCCTTTTTAAATGACAGCATTGACCCCTCGCACCAACGTCACACGCAAGTTGCACACCAATATGTCCTACATGGACCATAATGTTCGACTTAATTTTTGAACCATTGTGTCCGCCCCATTATGTCCGTAAAACCATTGTGTCCGCCCCATTGTGTCCGCCCCATTATGTCCGTAAAACCATTGTGGGCGGACACAATGGTATGTCATTAAGAATAATTGTTGTTATTTTTTACAGAAATTTTTACATTTTATGGGTGTTGCTACTTGTTAGTTATTTATTTATTTATTTAGGCCTATTTATTTATTTGTTTATTTGTATTTAAATGGTTATTTTATTTAGTTTTTAGAGTTTTGGGTTTTTTCTAAGCTAGGCTAATATTACAGCAATAGTCTAATGAGTCTGTAGTTTGAAATTGGTAAACTTCGTTATACATGAATTACAAATCCCACCAAAAATATCAGTTGTTCAAAATTCTTTTCTTCTTTCTTTCTGTCTGTCTTTCTTTCTTTCTTTCACTCAGGTAAACCTGGCAAAGATGGAGGGACTGGTAAGTCAATGGGCACGGAAGTGTGTTGCATCCCTTTTATTTTTTGTAATATTCAAATTCGTTTAAAAACTAGTTCGTGTTTTGAAACTGTTTTGTTTTACCCAAGGATTTTCGTGAATTACCGGTTCCTCTCCTTTTTTTCGGATGGGTTACTGTTTTCAACATAACATAGCAAAGCTTAAAGGGAACGGATCGTTCAGTACACTTAACTCTCCCCCTGATTTTCTGTTTTCGTTCCATTTAAAACCAATCCATTGATTTGATTATTAGAAGTGGATTCTTACTACTATGTGGATTTATGTTACAGGTTGCACTCATGGTCTCTCCTTCGTCCTTTCAGCAGCAGCTCTCATCATGGCGGTAACTCTAGCTAGATCTCAGTAAACATTTGAAAACGGTTATATGTTCGGGCTGACTACCTAAGCTATTACTTTCGATTTAAATCTGTGCTGTTTTGGGAAAAGAGCAAATAGATATATAGTTTGTAGCTTTTTGAATTGTTTCTGTTGTTAATTTTAAATAAGCTTTAAAGGGAAGGTATAGCTTCGATAATAGACCGTGCAAGTCTCGCGCGTATTCGAACGTTTTGGGGACCACTGTGGTCCCACGTACATTTGCTTTAACGCGTGAAAGAAACAAACTCACGCGCTTTAACGGATCCCAAATATTTGAATACGCGCGAGACTTGCACAGTCTATAGCTTCAAAAATGAATGACCATAAAAACGTATCTGGTAAGAAGCACTGCAGGCTGTTGATAATGTTTAACATTTCGAGAAACCGTTCTCTCGAAAAGAATGCAGTTTTAGAGAGAGAGTGATTCAGAAACGTTTTAATGTGAGAAACGTTTCTTGGACTGTGCATTCTAATAACGGATTTGTCTTTCTGCGTGACATAACCGATCCAGGTTTTCGGCAACATCTCAAAAACGCTACCATCTTTTGAAATGAAATTTCAGTTTAGTTTTATTGTAAAGGCCTATTTCTATACATTCATATAAAATTATAACAATCGAACAGTTCCAAAAGCCTAAGGTATGCTTCGCCTTTAATAGTGATTTTTAGTTTCATTTGTTTGTTTTCAATACGATTATTTTTCGATTTTGTTTGGATGGCATGTTGAGACCGAGGTGTCTAGCGCATCGAACTCAAGTTATGGTGACAGTGCTATCGGAAAGTGGGTTCGAATCCCGGCTATTACAGATGTGTCCTTGAGCTAGATCTTAACTTAAATTGCTTCTCCAAACCCGTGAGTACATGGGTAGTTGTGAGGGTGCACACTATTGATGGCTATCAACCTATAAGTACATTAAACTTTGGCCGGCGGTGCTGCATGTTCCTAAGGAGTTGAAAAGGTTTCAGGATAGCTTGGAGCCCAATGAGCAGGGGAAAATTAGCGCGAAGAACATTAGGAGGCTTTAAAAAACGTTTAAAATGTACACATTTTAGGTACATAATCTTCCAATTGTTTAGGGGTTTAAATTAATTGGGACTAGTTGAGTAATTCTTTTTTAAAGTGGCCGGTGTTTTGCAAACCTCATGAAAGAGGAACCAGGTCTGCTAGAATAAAATGTGTGTGTGTTTTTTTTTTTAACCAATCGTTGATTTACAGCTGTGTTATTCAGAGACACCGGAATCTCCAAGGCGAATTTCGCAGCCTGTCTGCGGGGTCGGGACAACTATCCGATTGGGTTTAAACAAAATTATAATAAATAGGAAATAAAAAATGTTAATATTATAGTTCAATTGCTTTAATTTCGTTATTCCTGCACATTACAAAGAAAAATATTTTACCAACATAAAATATTTGAAAACAGCTGATGAGACTTCATTGCAACTTCCTTATTATTGCGATTACACTAACTGAAAACATTGTACTTTTCTAGAAAGTTAACCGGTTGAGCAATAGATGGCTGTGAGCCTTCAACAACTGCTGTGTCCATTGGAGTTAATCTTAACTTTATTTAGGAATCACTGTTGGAAAAGGGTTCTATGTGTAGCACTAATTTCATACTCAAAGGTGAAACATGACACGCTAACACAAAATCTGAAAAATACCGCTTACATTCTGTTTTCAGAGGAAATAGTTAAAGACAGCGGTTATACCATCATAAGAACGTCTTGGTGAAAGAGATACTTCACAATCTTTCAAAAAGAAACTTCAGGCATTGACAAGATTTTTTAAACTACAGAGAATTAAGAGTAACAGAGAACAGTTATTACATCTCAAAATAATTTGACTGCATCCACGTATATCTATTTTTGTCAAACGCTGTAACAGAATCGTAAGCCATGCGATATGTACTGCTCCTGAAGCTATTTTACAACATTCGCACTTTTGTTTTACAGAATAAAAAAATAGTTTGTACGGTTGAGGTCTGTCGTCGAACTCTCCTGTCTTAAAAGACTATCTCAGTCGTAACACCTCCAGCAACTGGACAAGGTCAAAGTTAATAAAGCTATATTTAAAGTTGCGTAGGACTGCCTTTGCTAAGCAAAAGCTAAGATGGACAAAAGTCCCAATTACAACTATGTGTAAATGTAAACTATGTGACATTTTTTAGTCTGGAACCCTGTCTTTTACCAAGCAAGTTTAGCCTGTACTTTCCAACTTCCGGTGCTTTGCTGATTCGTGAATTTAGGCCCAGAACTGAAAACCAGCGTTTTTGCCTCCTTTGCTAAACTGCTCAATCTGGAATTCACCCTATATTATATAAATGCATTACTACAAATACCTATTTGATAAAAACAAGATAATATGGTTGTGGTTTCAGCCTTATACGAAAGTTGAATTATTTGTAGGCTGTTTTCTGAGCTTCAACAGCCCTGCAGAAAGAACTAGCACAGGAGTCAAACCATAAGAACACTTTGGCGTCGTGTTACATTTTGCGCCCTATTGCACACTAGGACGTTGGGTGGTTGGTTCGGATCGCACATGGGTTCCCTGTAGAATCTCTCCCCGGGCATTCAGAATCTTTACGGGCAATTTGGAACTTACAGTCATGCGTTTCGCGTGAGAAAGCCGTGCAGCACGTGCACATTTTGCAAATAAACTCAATGTTTGATTGGTTAGTACACAGCGCGTCAATATGAGCTTGTCTCCATGTTGTCATAGTTATCTACAAGTTTTGATGTTTGAGTTCTGTCTTGGTCCAAGCTGTTTTTGTAGAATTGTTCTTGTGGCTTGGCCATCGTGCAACAGCCCTCATCAGCCTCAAAGCCTCCAAAGCCCAATATACACCCTTTTGCCCTAATGTAGATAGGTTGTAATATGACGTAAATCGGTCATGTTTACGGGTACATGTATTTTGGAACGCAGAGTCCTACGTTTCGCGTGAAAATGGCGTGCAGCACGCGCACATTTCACAAAACTCATTGCAGGATTGGTTTGGTAAACAGCGCGGCTGCGTTAATGATTTGAGCGCTTGACGTACATGCAAGCCAACATGCAGTTTGCCTGTAAAGATGGCGTCTATTGGGAACTAAAATACAATATACAAATATCTATGAACTCTACCACCATCCATACCATAGAGTAACTCGGATATAAAGATACAGGTTATTTCAAAAGACAAATCATCCTCAGTGACCAGAGTCCATAAAATCTGGTCTTCATAGGACTCTCAGCCCAGTGTATCATTTACTG